>OU342743.1:248593882-248922255 GCA_910589775.1 Avena eriantha
TGATGGCTCAATGCACGGCGCCTAGAAAAATGCTTGATGGCGGTGTTGATGTAGAGCTCGTTGGGAAACCCCAAGAGGAAGGATGATGAGCACAAAGCAAGTTTCCCTCAGTTATGAAACCAAGTTTAATCGAACCAGTAGGAGCAAGGAAACACCCCAAAGGTGTTACTAGCTGAGCTTTGGCAGGGCGCACTACCGGTGCTAGTAGCAACGTGGAGACCTGCACACACAACCAGAACTTTGTCCCCAACTTGCGATGAGGTTGTCAATCTCACCGTGTTTTGCGAAAACAAGGATTAAACGTATCGAATGGAAAGAAGTAATTGTTGCAGAAAGTAAACACAAAGCAGTAAACAGTTTATAGATTGTATGTAAAAGACAAGGACCGGGATCCATAGTTCACTAGAGGTGGCTCTCCTTAAGATAGATAACATGCTGGGTGAACAAATTACAGCGGGGCAATTGACAAACACCGAGAAAGCAATACATGCATATACTAATCATCTTGACTCCTTGAGACTTGATTGGGCATTACAACATTATACATAGACCGCCATCCAACTGCATCTATGACTAATAATCCACCTTCAGGTTATCATCCGAACCCCCTCCAGTATTAAGTTGCAAGCAACAGATTATTGCTTTACGAACTGCGTGTAAAGTAAACAATACGATTGTTCTATGAACAAAGGATTGTTGTTTTCTCCCTAGTAGCAACAGCACATCTAGTACCTTAGAGATTTCTGTCACTTCCCCAGATTACCAGAGGCATGAACCCACTATCGAGCATAAATACTAACTCTTGGAGTTGCTAGCATCTACTTGGCCAAGATAGCTACTAACAACGGAAAGCATGCAAGATCACAATAACAAATACAAAGACATGATAGAATCAATAATCAATCTGAAATAGCATCTCAATATCCATCGGATCCCCGCAAACACAACATGCAGAATTACAAATAGATGATCTTGATCATGAACGGAGCTCACAAGATCTAAACATGAAAGCACAAAGGAGGAGAACCAGCCATCTAGCTACTACATGGATCCGTAGTCCAAGGATGAACTACTCACGCATCACACCGGAGGCTTGCATGGTGATGAAGAAGGCCTCCAGGGTGAATTCCCCTCTCCGGCAGGGTGCCGGGAAGAGCTTCAGATCCCTCCCGATCTAGGGATGGAGATGACGGCGGCTACAGACTCTTTCGTGGATTTTTGATCGGGCACTTAGGGTTTTCGTCCCGAGGGCATCTTATAGGCGGAAGGGGAGGCCGAGGGGGTGCCTGGGCTGGCCACACACCACCCCCTGGCGCGGGCCAAGCCTGGCCGCGCGGCCAGGTGGTGTGGTGGCCCCCTGGCCCCTCTCCGTCTCGTATTCTGGCACTTGATGACTTCCGGAAAAATAGGCACTTTGGCTTTTGTCCCGTCCAATTCCGAGAATATTCATTTTCTGACTTTCCTGGAACCAAAAACAGCAGAAAACAGGCAGCTGGCACTGTGGCTCTTGTTAATAGGTTAGTCCAAGAAATCATATGAAAAGTACTCCAAAGTTGGAACAAAACACAAGAAGTGGATAAAAACAAGCATGGAACATCAAAAATTATAGATACATTTGCAATGTATCAACATCCCCAAGCTTAACTCCTGCTCGTCCTCGAGTAGGTAAGTGATAAAAAGAAAGAATTTTTTTGAGGTGACATGCACCATCAAAGACTTGATCAAAGTATTTGTAAAACATTCAAAGCTGGGATCATAGTACTTCAATCATAACATAAATGACAAAGTTCTAGCAATAAGCAAAGAAACTATGATGCAACATGAAAAGCACAAACAAAAGATTCATGAATAACAATGCTTTGCAAGACGTTTGTTTGTTTCACATAAAGAAAACATAGCATAATAGTATTCAGCTTGTCCCTCATAGAGTAGCAAAATATGCATAGGACACCTTCAAAGTTCATAAGAGTGACTAGATACAATAGTTTAAACAAGCAATATCAAGTATGCATCAATCAACTAGTCTTGGGACAATGCACATAGAACTAAGAATGGCCACTATGCTCTCAAAGTAGGTGCATAAAGATAGAAGGTGGAGACTCAATATAATGGTGGAAGAAGGCCTTTGTAAAAGGAAGTAGGGATTCAAGTCTCATAAAGAGCTTCCAAAAATTATGGTACTTATAGCTTTCAGCTCTCATTGCCCCTATCATAAGCATCTTGAAGTGATTAAGGTTAAAGTGAACAAACTATGGTGTACATGCTTACGAAGTATAAGTTAGAAATCTCATGTCCCTTGTAGACGAGGGCCGCTCCTCATGCTACTCAAGTTTAGTTCACTCTGGTAAGTTCTTGTCATCGTAAGTAAATGTTGTATCATAGAGAACCGCCAACGGGGTACCCTTGCCTGATGATACGGAAGGAAATCCCCATATGAAAATGACAAAGGCAAGCAGACAACGAGCATCTCAGTATTCTTCTTATTACCCACCATGGGAATATGGGTGCGGACTGATTTTCTCTCTTCCTTTTCCGCTTTTCATAATCGTCTTTTTTTCTTCTCTTTCTTGTTCCTGCAATAATAGGACTCGTTTTATAAGGAAGAATGCTATCATAGAAAGCTCATTATGGTTACGCTGCAGGTTTCCACCATGTCAGCATGGATTATACCAGCGGCCTAGGCGTTTCTCTAACACATATACAAACTCCATGGACTTGCAAGCTCCCCTTCATTTCACACCGAGGACATCCATATACAAAAAAGACATGATAATCAACTAGGTACAAGTACCAAGTGCAATGTTGAAAGCGTTCCCATGAAAGCATGGTTCTGCTAATTCCCAACAAATAAGTGCAAGCATATACAACATAGAAGACACAATGGTTCAAGTTTATTAAGGGCAAGTAAAGTAAAGTGTGCCATCAAGTTCGTGAGAGCTTTAATCACTAGTTTTCTCATAACAAGTTTAATTTGGAAGGTAAACAAAAGCATGAATATACTTGGAATAGCATAAGCTAGTAGGTAGGTATGGTGGACTCTTTGGAATAACTTGGTTTAGGGAGTTGGATGCATGAGTGGAACTCATACTTGTTGTGGAGGCTAGCAAAAGACTGGGAGCGACAAACTAAGAGAGCAATAATGGCCATAATCATGCAAGCGACAAAACATCATTGATCAAAGCATAAAGTGATACTACAAGTTGAAAACTAAAGGATCATAAAGGCTATGGTGACTTGAGATAGTCATAACATGGTGTGAGCATGCGCCAAGTCAACCCAAATAAAATCAAAGGAGAATACCACTATACTATGCTTTAATATGCTAAAACAACGCATGATTCATCCAAGGCACATTAAGCAATCTCAATTGTTTATAACAAGTCATGCTACAACAAAGAATACTAAGCATAAAGCCAAAACAATATCAAGCATGGCATGACAAAGCATAGGCCACAGTCAAAAACGAGCTCTTTTTACCACATAAGCATGAACTTTCCTACTCTTTTCCAAACCAAACCAAACTATTTGAAAACCAATGTATGAAAGAGGGGGTCCAACCAATTTATTCAGAAAACTAAGCAACCAAGCAAACGAAAAACCAAAACGAAAACGAAAAGAAGACGCTCCAAGAAAAACACAACTGTGCATGAAACAATAAAAATGAAGCGTTTGGAAGAAACCTGGGATTTTTATTGATGAAAGAAGGGGATGCCTTGGGCATCCCCAAGCTTTGACGCTTGTACTTCTTGGATATTTCTTGGGGTGACACGCGTGGCATCCCCAAGCTTGAGCTTTAGTCATCCTTCATCTCATTACTCATTCCTTCCATACACCTGAAAATTTTCCTTCATACAAAACTTCACACAATCTTTATTAGCAACATTAGTGCACTCAAGATAATAAGTCTTAAGGTTCAGTTCTAACACCAAATAAACTTCCATTAGAACACTAGCTACTGTAGCACTTCCCTCAAAAAGCTCAATTCCCCAAACAACTCAAGAAGGAACCAACAAGAAGCAAATGCAGAAAATGGCAGAAATCTGTCAAAACAGACCAGCAGGTAAAGACGAATTTTTTCGAAGACCTTCTGTTGCTCAAATCAAAAAGTGTTGAACTAACGAAAGTTATATAACAACCTGGGGCAGAAGAAAAATTCACGCCTCAAAAAGACGTTCAGAGATTTTACACGAATTTTTACGGTGAAGCACAGAAATCTGTTTCGGGACAACAACTTTCCCAATCATTACTTCTCTCTCATTAGAGGTTACTCTTGGCACAAAAGCAAATAAAAAGGATAAGGAGAGGTTATTACAGAGGTAATAACTTCCAAGACTCATCTAAAACTTTTGGGTTATCTCCCAATAAGTACTTTTTTTAACGCCTTTAAGTTAGGCATAAGAAGCAAAGAAAGAATCAAGTGTTCTCAAATGAAGAAGCATTAAGACCAAATTTTGTTTTCATAGGAGAAGCAAAAGAAATCTTTCTCTCTTTTTAGGGAAGTGTTCTATACCTTTCTTGAGTGGGAGTTGATATTTAATGGTGCCTTCTTTCATATCAATGATGGCACCAACAGTTCTAAGAAAAGGTCTTCCCAAAGTAATAGGACAAGAAGCATTGTATTCAACATCCAAAACATAGAAATCAACGGGGACATAGGAATTGTTAACCATAATAAGAACATCATTAAGAACCCCATGAGTTTCTTTTTAGCATTATCATCAAGTGGGACATTCAAATAACAATCTTCAAGTGGAGGCAAATCAAGCATATCATAAATCCTTCTAGGCATAATAGAAACACTACTATCAAGATCACATAAAGCTTTGAAATCAAACATTCACTTTCATATTAATGATGGGTTCCCAACCATCTTCTTGTTTTATAGGAATAGAAGCTTTATGTTTCATCTTTTCTTCTTTAATCTTTATGAGAGCATTAGTAATGTGTTTTGTAAAGGCCATGTTCATAGCACTACATTAGGACTTTAGCAAGGTTTTGTAGGAACTTAATAACTTTAGAGATGTTGCAACCATCAAGATCAAAATCAAATTTATCATCTAGAGTAGTTAGAACTATTACTAGCCTCAACACTAGTGGTGGTGATAGTAGAAACACTAATGTTTCTAGAAATTTCATTTTCTCTCTCCCACTTAGCATGTAATTGAGCTAATAGTCTAACATTTCATCAATTCTTACTTGTATGGCATTAGTAGCTGCAAAGGGATTATCATTAGTTTCAGGTTTAACATCTATTTTATTCAAAGTAGATTGAGCTTCAGCCAAAGAAGCTATATTTCTTTCAGCATTAGAGAGATTTTTTCCTCAATAGTTTTATTGAAAGCAGTTTGTTTACTAATAAACTCTTTAAGCATAACTTCAAGTTCAGAGGGAGCACCCTTATTATTGTTGTAAGAATTTCCATAAGCATTACCATTGTTGGGAGGATATGGCTTATAATTGTTGTTACCAAAATTGTTCCTATAAGCATTATTACCATAAGCATTGTTGCTAAAATTGTTATTTCTTATGAACTTCACATCAACTTGCTCTTCTTGAGCAACCAAAGAAGCCAAAGGAACATTATTTCGATAAATATGGGCTTTCCCATTAACAAGCATAGACATAATAATATCAATCTTATCACTCAAGGAGGAGGTTTCCTCAACAAAATTTACCTTCTTACCTTGTGGAGCTCTCTCAGTATGCCATTCAGAATAATTAACCATCATATTGTCTAGAAGTTCTGTTGCAGCACCCAAGTGATGGTCATAAAGGTACCTCCAGCAGCAGAATCCAATAGGTTCCTTGAAGAATAGTTCAATCCTGCATAAAAAGTTTGGATGATCATCCAAACAGTCAGTCCATGAGTGGGACAATTCTTAACCAAAGATTTCATTCTTTCCCAAGCTTGAGCAACATGCTCATTATCAAGTTGTTTAAAATTCATTATTTCACTTCTCATAGATATAATCTTAGCAGGAGGATAGTATTTTCCAATAAAAGCATCTTTGCACTTAGTCCAAGAATCAATACTTTTCCTAGTTAAGGAATTCAACCATTCTTTAGCTTTTCCTCTCAAAGAGAAAGGAAACAATTTCAGCTTAATAATATCACCATCTATATCCCTATGCTTTTGCATCTCACAAAGTTCAACAAAGTTATTTAGATGGGAAGCAGCATCTTCATTACCAATACCAGAAAATTGTTCTCTCATAACAAGATTGAGCAAAGCAGGTTTTATCTCAAAGAAAGTATTTTCAGCCACAGGTGGAGCAATAGGTGTGCTCATAAAATCATTGTTGTTGGTGCTAGTGAAGTCACACAACTCAGTGTTTTCATGAGTAGTCATTTTTTTGGGTTTTCAAATAAGAAAGCAAACTAGTAAACTATTTTTTTGTGTGTTTTTGATAACAAAATAAGAAAACAAAACAAAAAGAAACTAAGCAAAACAAAAATAACAATGTAAAGAGATTGGTTATGAGGGACTCCCCTTGTGAAGATGTCCTTGACTCCCTGGCAACGGCGCCAGAAAAATGCTTGATGGCTCAATGCACGATGCCCAGAAAAATGCTTGATGGCGGTGTTGATGTAGAGCTCGTTGGGAACCCCAAGAGGAAGGTATGATGAGCACAGCAACAAGTTTCCCTCAGTTATGAAACCAAGGTTTAATCGAACTAGTAGGAGCAAGGAAACACCCTAAAGGTGTTACTAGCTGAGCTTTGGCAGGGCGCAGTACTGGTGCTAGTAGCAACGTGGAGACCTGCACAACACAACCACAAAACTTTGTCCCCAACTTGCGATGAGGTTGTCAATCTCACCGTGTTTTGCAGAAAACAAAGGATTAAACGTATCGAATGGAAAGATGTAATTGTTTGCAGAAAGTAAACACAAAGCAGTAAACAGTTATAGATTGTATGTAAAAGACAAGGATCGGGATCCATAGTTCACTAGAGGTGGCTCTCCTTAAGATAGATAACATGTTGGGTGAACAATTACAGCGGGGCAATTGACAAACACCGAGAAAGCAATACATGCATATACTAATCATCTTGACTCCTTTGAGACTTGATTGGGCATTACAACATTATACATAGACCACGATCCAACTACATCTATGACTAATAATCCACCCTCAGGTTATCATCCGAACCCCCCTCTAGTATTAAGTTGCAAGCAACAGATTATTGCTTTACGAACTGCGTGTAAAGTAAACAATACGATTGTTCTATGAACAAAGGATTGCTGTTTTCTCCCCAGTAGCAACAACACATCTAGTACCTTAGAGATTTCTGTCACTTCCCCTGATTACCAGAGGCATGAACCCACTATCGAGCAGAAATACTAACTCTTGGAGTTGCTAGCATCTACTTGGCCAAGATAGCTACTAACAACGGAAAGCATGTAAGATTACAAATAACAAAGACATGATAGAATAAATAATCAATCTTAAATAGCATCTCAATATCCATCGGATCCCCGTAAACACAACATGCCGAATTACAAATAGATGATCTTGATCATGAACGGAGCTCACAAGATCTAGACATGAAAGCACAAAGGAGGAGACCAGCCATCTAGCTACTACATGGATCCGTAGTCCAAGGATGAACTACTCACGCATCACACCGGAGGCTTGCATGGTGATGAAGAAGGCCTCCAGGGTGAATTCCCCTCTCCGGCAAGAAAGTGGATAAAACCAAGCATGGAACATCAAAAATTATAGATACATTTGCAATGTATCAGTCATTCTCATAAACCACATGGATCCACCAGTGTCATTACATGTATTTGCATGTGTGTTCTTTTCATAAACCACCACTAGTGTTATTGCATGTGTGTCCCTTTCATAAACCACACCTTGGGTAATTGCATGTTTTTTTCATAAACCACCACTTGGATCCAATGCATGTCATTGCATGTGTGTCCTTTTCATAAACCACAACCAGAGTCATTGCATGTTTGTTATTTTCATAAACCCACCACTTGGATCCAATGGATGTCATTGCATGTGTGTCCCTTTAATAAACCACAACTAGGGTCATTGCATGTGTTGTTCTTTTCATAAACCACCACTTGGATCCACCAGTGTCATTGCATGTGTGTCCTTTCATAAACCAACACTTGGACCCACCAGAGTCACTACATGTGGTGTACTTTTCATAAACCACCACCAGAGTCATTTCATGTGTTGTTCTTTTCATAAAACTGCCACTTGGATCCACCAGAGTCACTACATGTGGTGTCCTTTTCATAAACCACCACTAGAGTCATTGCATGTGTGTGTGAGTGTGCATCACTGTGGTTTCACAAAACATTACATCACTCTGTGCCAATCCTAGCTCCGCCACTGTGTCATTGCATGTGTTTCCTTTCCTAAACCATCACTAGTGGCATTGCATGTGTGTTCTTTCCATAAACCACATGGATCCACCAAAGTCATTTGCACATGTGTTCTTTTCAATAACAGTCGTTGGCCACAAATAATCGAGACGCAGACCTAACCAACAACCACTCCGGGCTTCTAGAAGACCCAATCCCCGATTGTTAGGTACTGTTGGATTGGGGTGCTTGGACGATAAGGATGTCCTTCGTGAGGGCGATCCGCGAGAAGTCTGTTCTCCGAACTAATTGGAAGTGGCATCCACAACTAGGCCTACGTCCTTGCCCTTATCCCCTCCACCCCGGGGCCAAAGCTCAGATCGTGTTCCTTCATTGCCATGGCGAGCGAGAGGCCCAAACTCAGCTTGCATGAGGCTCAAATGTTCGCCCACTACGACATACTCGCGCAACCGTTCGCGAGGCTTTAGGCCGGCTTCGAGCTTAGCTATGCCAGGGTGCCTGTCGCCCCACTCTTGCACGGCAACATGTTGGCGAGGCAGATCGAGGAGCACCGCCGCTAGCTGCCAGAGTAGAAGAGGGCAATGGCATGGCACTCGTGCACAAGCGCGTACTGGCGAAAGCTGTTCAATAAGGAGTGGATGGCGTTGATTAAGCTGTGCAAAAACTCACTAGCAGGAGATCCACCCGGATCTGCGCAACCCTGAAAGGAGGCAGCGCTTCTGGGTAGTGCCTGGGTGTACGACCTCCACCGTTACCGATGTGGCACACCGTGAAGAATCCATGAGGAGGAGGAACGCTGCCACAAACATCGGCATTGATTCCGACGCGGAGGAGGCTGACAGCGAAATGGACAACATCGTCGATGATGGAGACTGCGGGCGTGTCATAGTCAATTAGGGCCACTTAAGCCTAAATTAAATCTATGTACGGTATCTTAATGCCCTCTTTGGATGGGGGTCACTTGAGTCATAGTCGATTAGCGTCATAATCTATATATGTTTGCCATGTTTTAGGTGTCTTTGTCTTTGAACTAGTCAAAACTCGTTCGATCCTGAAAATTAAGTTCACGCGTTACTGGCATATCGGATGGGACAATACGCTGACTCTGCTCCCAGCACTTGATTGCACAACCATAATTTGGAGTGCGCCAGAGGAGAAGGGGTCGAGCGTGTTGTAACAAATAGTGTACAACTTCTGTCCAGATATAACTGACTTAGATTTTTTGAGATATTTAAATGTATCTATACCCAAAACATGTCTAGATGCATATGAATCTACACAAATTCAAGTCACTTAGTTCTAGACGGAGGAGGGAGTAATAATATTTTTTTGAGGAATAATTTCTAATGGCATATATTGGCCATGTTTTAGGTTTCTCTGTCTTTCAAACTAATCAAAATTCGTCCAATTCTGAACAAACAAAGTCATTGCATTCACATCTGATGGGACAGTATGCTGACTCTGCTACCAATACTGGATGGCACAACCATAATTCTGGAGTGCCCCAAAGGAGATGGGAATCCAAGGGAGATGGAAACTAGTATCTGTGTCCATACGCAGGTAAAAAATTAATGTAATAATATTTAAAAAATTGTAATCTGGTTCACATGACCCCATCACAGACACGTTGCACGCGCCAGATATAGATAAAGACGACACGACTAGTTTAGTTTCAATGATAATTCAACATACGACGTTACTGTGCCTGCTTCTTTCTGCTCCTCTTATTAGTATACTAGCCCACACTGCATTAAGCAATAGTTGATGAGGATGGAAAAAATGATAAAATGGAAAATAAAACAATTTTAAGCTTACCTTTCATCCGGAGAATTATACCAAGATGAAATTGGCAGGGATTTATTATTTCTCCTACAGTTAGCCGAAAGATCCTCAAGAACATCCTCAATCACCCCTACAACTTCTTCATATTCTAATACACCTCCATTATTTTCCTTTTTCTCCCTGTTCTGCTTACCCTTTTGTTTCTTTTCACACCCTTTTCTCGCCGGTACCTCCGCTTCTTCATAAATTTGCATCCTACCTACATTTTCCTCTCAGTGCTCATCATGATTTTCCTCCACCTGCTGCACTTCCTCAAGTTCTTCATCTTCGCGCTGCTCTTCCTCTAGTTCTGGCGGAGAAGCCTCATTTTCTTCCACCGGGGTGTGAACAGGGACTAGATCATGTGTAACTAGGTTTTTGCACAATCTCTTGATATGGCCGAATGCTCCACGACATTTGCATTTCCTTTTCCTAGCTCCCAGCCTCGAACCTTTATCAGTGGAGGCTTCGATCCTTAGCTTTCTAGGCCTCCTAGGTGGCCTCCTAAGAACTTGTGGTTGAAGTTTGAACCTTGGATCGACAATCTCCCAATCATTTTCATCAGCCATAGGTGGTATGTTTTCTCCATAAGTTGCAGTAAACTTGTCCACGAAGAAATAGTTATCAACATAGCTCTCTAGTTTAGCTCCGCTGCCTCTAAGCTTTAAGACGAAGTACAGTGCATGGTGACATGGCAGACTAGTAATCTACCACTGCCTGCATGAACAAGTCTTGTTTCCAATGTCTATAGGGTACCTCCATTCAGTTCCACGCTTGTATTCTGCATAAACCTCAGCCAATGTTCTGGAACTTCTGACCATCTCATCTTTATCGTTCTCATTGCCCTGGTTCTATCATTCAGTAACATAACCACTTTTGGAACTATTTTATGGCCTAAAAAATTTCTTGCACAAATTCTTTGCCTTAAATCTATCTTCTCCATTATGCACTGTCTTATTGCATCCAACAAAATAACAATTCCAAGTGTCTTCATGCCCAAAATCTTAGCATTGAAACTCTCTGCCAAATTACTGCAAACAAAATCCACCTTGCTTAACTCACCAAACTTGCTTCTAGCCCATAGCTTGGTTTGTTGTTCTTCAAGGTATTTTTTCACCTTTCGCACTACATACATGTTCTGCAAGTAAGAAGCATGCGTGCTTGGGGTGTATGTGTATGCTGATCGCCACAAGTCCTCTTCAAAGATCTTTCCTTTGAACTTCTTCGTGAAGTTAGTAGCAAGGTGCCGCCTGCATTCCCTATGCTCAACCCTAGGAAACACAACATCAACAGCATTCTCAATACCCTTGCATGCACCAGTGTGTATCACCAAGCCTTTAGGGTGTCCAATTACTGCTCGTATTCTCTGCATGAACCATGTCCAACTTTCATTTGATTCACCCTCAAGAACAGCATAAGCTACTGGTAGAAGCCAATTATGCGCATTGTTGTGGTGTGGAACACGGCAGTACCATCGGGGATGGCATGAAGGGGACAATCAGGATGCTATCGGTGGCTACTCGCAACAGGTTGGGCACAGATACTGCAAACACAGCGATGTACCCAGGTTCGAAGCCCACTTGGCGAGGTAAAACTCCTACTCCTGCAAGGATCTACTAACAAAGGGGGCGAATGCCCAATATAGATGCTCCTTGAGGTGTTTCCTTAGCTACTTCTTGCTTGGAATTTTCTAAGTCCTTCTTCTTCTGTCTATTTTCTCCTTACCTAGAACCCTAGCACTACCCCACTTTATATACAGGTTGAGGAGGTAGCTTACAGGGTGGGTTCTAGGGTTTACTGTTTGGATTTGGGCCTTACAAAGTGGGCCGGCTAGACAGGGCCAAACGGTAGGCACGGGTCTAGTCAAGCCTCCAGTACAGGGGAGGTCCACGCTTCAGTGTCTAGCGCCCCTGCTTTACTCGTCATCCGGCTCTTTATCTGTCAGCCGGTTCTTTATGCATAAGCCGGGGCTTTCCTCGTCAGCCCTTGCTTGCTCGTCAGCCTCTAGCTTTGGCGCAGCTGTCCAGTAGCACCGGCCAGGCCAGCCAGCCTGTCCGGTCAAGGGTGCGCTTAGCAAGGAGCGTCATCCCCACCGTACCATGACCAGCGGATCCGAGGCGGCCGGCTAGGAGTGGCCTCCCAGCCGGTTCTTCTGGCTACCCGGCTAGACGGGCCAGCCGAGGAAACTTGAATGCGGGCCGGGTGGGGATTCCACCTGGCTCTGGTTCCTTGATCTGGGTCCATACGACATGTGCTCCTTGGAGCCGTACGGTTGGTCCCGTCTTGGCCTACCCGAGGGTCATCCCCCCGACACTAGTCCCCGAGCGTGTTAGGACTTTTTCCCATGGAGAAGTTCTTGCATGCTCATTTGAAATGATTGATGATGCAGATGCTATGTGGTTTTCATTTGTGTTGTAGACTTTGTTTTGTAATCTTTGTCATTTGGTCTTTGTCATGTACCGGCTTGAGATTCCGTGCTGTTTTCCCGGCTGGGGTTCAACGGCTATGGAGCCGATGGTCCCACCCACAGGGTGTCAGCAGTGATCCTCTTGACCGGCTGCCTCACCCGGCCGGGAGACGGATCACCAGTTTGCTATCGTTGGTGCTCGTGTCAGCCATGCCTACCGTTTCTGGTGCGTGTCGCGTCATCCATGCCTACCGTTTCTGGCACGCGTCGCGTCAGTTTGATTTCTGGGTCTGTCGTGTCAGTTTTTTGGTAACGGCGCGCATGCCTTCATCATTGCATCCTCTTGGAGATCGTGGGCGCGGTTTGCATCCCGCATTAACCTCTGTGGGATATTTTGTGCGCGTGGCGCTGGCGCACGCGATCCACACCAAACCGTCGTGGGGTGGTGGGGTGGTTGCTTGCCACGTGGCGCAGAGGGAGGGGAACCGGCATGGTGGAGTGGGGGCTGTTGCTTGCCATGTGGCACAGAGGTAGGGGAACCGTCGTGGCTGTTTTTTCCGCGATAAATACGTGCGCCAAGGAGCAGTGGTTCCTCACTTCATCTCCCTGCGCCTGCCATCCCTATTCTCCCTTGCGCTCTAGCCTCTCACTGCTCCTCTGCGCCACCGTTTCTTGGTCGCCGGTGCCGCTCGTCTTCTTCAACAGCATTCTCCCGCGCATCAACCACGGCCACTTTTCTGGACAACATGCTGCCCGAGGTTGCCGGCGGGTGGTGCAGATCGTATGTTACTGAAGAGTTGGTGTAGAAGTACCAGTGGGGGAAGTTCCTCCCGTCGGAGCGGCTGGTGAAGCACCGCCTCACACCGGAGGGAAAGCGGGTGCCCAACCCCCAGCCTGGCAAGGCTGTCGTCTTCCTCGCCCACTTTGCTCGCGGCCTTGGGCTACCGCTTTGTCTTGGAGCTGCTCGTCACCTTCGACCTGCAGCTCCACCACCTCAGAGCCAACGCCGTGTCGATTCTATCACATCACGCGGCCTACTGTGAGGCGTTCCTTGGCGTCTGCCCCGCCGCCGCCAACTTCTTGAAGTTCTTCTACTTCAAGGTTCAGGTGGTGGGGAAGGGTGGGCCGCTAACGGAGACGGGCTACTGCGCCATCTACCTGCGGCCATCGGAGCCCATCCCGCGCTTGGAGCTCCCCGACACCATCAAGCTTAGGCAGCGCTCATACTTTTACGTGCACGACAACACTGAGGTGGACTTCATCAAGTTCCCCGCCTTCGCCAACGTCCCCTCCAGCCGAAAGGCATGGAGCGTCCAGCACCTAGGCGCCAAGGGCGACATCACCGGGTGGGCGCCCGGCTGGCAGCCCTCATGGAGAAGGAGCGGCTCACCGCCCGGGACATTCTGCTGTCCTGGATGGCGAAATGCGTGCTCCCGCTGCAGCACTGGTCGCACAAGATGTGCCACCTCTCTGGCCATCTGGATCCCTCCCGGGTATCCCAGCTGGACGTGCCGCATGCCGCCCTCCATGAATGGCTCGCCACCATCACGAAGGAGAAGCTAGAGGAGGACTGGGTGTTCTCCTGCCGGCCGTACCACCGCGACTGCCTTCTGCCGAAGGTATGCCTTTCCTGCTCTTCTCCGGGTGGATTTTCCTGAGGGACTCCCATTTCGTGCCTCTTATCATCCCTTGTTGAGTAGCTTTTCACGGACCAGCTAGCGGAGGACGGTATGGGGGACAACGAGCTCCCCAACTTCGCCGTGGACTTCAAGACGGCGAAGGCTCCGCAGGTGGAGCCAGAGTGGTTCCCCATGCGGGCCGATGAGGGCTTCGAGTTCCCATCCGGTGAGAGTTTGTCCTTTGTCCTTGTCTGCTCTACGCCTGCTATGCTCTTAGCCATGAACCTGACGTTTTGCTTGCACTGGAACAACTGCACATGGCGGGGATGTGGACCTGGCCAAGGTTGCCACGCCCAGGGTCAAGGGGAAGCGGGTCACCCCCACCAGCGCTGCTCCGGCCAGAGGCGGCGCCAAGAAGGCACGCCGCCCTAGACCCGCGGGCACCATGCCGAGCGTTGCCGGGTAGGTGCTCCTATCCTCCTGGTACTTGTGTTGACTTGCTCGCATCTACGTTGCTCATTCCTTGTGTTTTCTGCAAAGAGGCGATGGCCTTGCCCGGCCCCACGACCATCGCCACCGCGTCCGGCCCTCCGCCTGCTACAGAGGGGAGTGCTCCGGCTCTGGCCCCTAAGGCTGCGCTAGCTCCGGCTCTCGAGGCTCCACCGGCTGGGGCCGGTACGGATGCGACGGAGGTGGTGCCGCCGGCTGCGCCCACGACGCTTCACCGAGCTGAGGCCGTCTCTCGGCTTGCTGAGGGTCTTCTGCTTGGGCGGGCCGGCACGGCCGTGCCTTCCCCGGCTCGACAGTGGGCACTGACTCTAGCGCCTACCGGGTGGAGGAGCTAGTGGAGGTGCGGCAGCCAGAGGCTCCCGTCCATCCGGAAGGTGAACCCTCCGCAACTCCGGTGAGCGACGATGACCTCCAGGTCACCGGCTGGACGCCGGCTCGGGCCGCGCCGCCCCTGGACGCCCTCCTGGCACAATTGTCAGAGGCGGTGTGTCAACACCCGGATTTTTAATCCTAGATGCCTGTTATGTCATACATCACAATCCCCGGATTACCATTTTTGTGAGACATAACAGATTGGATATCACAGTACATCATGCATTACAAACCATAATAAGGTCTTGTGCGCGCCGAGCTTGATGAAGAGGCCGTTGCGCGGGAGAGGTCGCTTGCTGAAGCAGCCAGCGTTGTCGCTGAAAAAGTCCAACGCTCCAAAGCGCTGAACGAGCCCGGAGACGATGAGATTTACCGTCCGGATCTTCACTCCTGCTAGCACCGCATGCCCCACGGTGGGCGCCAACTATCGTGGTGGTGTCACGGCAGATGCCATGGATAGGCTAAAGGTGGGGACTAAATGTGCTAGAGGAATCCAGGGAGGGATAGTGTGGTGATTCCACACACGGTATCTTTGTATTAGATTCACTTCTTTGGTTTACAAGTGCTCCTAGAGCTGTGTTAGGGAGAGGAGGAAGAAAGATCTCTCTTACTCTCACCACTAGCCAACCCTCAGGAACATGCCAGTAGCTTGATCTTCTAGCCACCAAGGCCAAGAAAACTCAACCCCTCCTACTGAAGCCCTTGCCCTCCTTATATAGAGGGGACTAGTTCTCACATTTAGGGCATACGTGGAAGCATATTCCTAGGAATATGCTTCTTCCCAAAATAGTAAGCCGACCGGGTCACTTTTGCCCATCGTCATCCATGCAGAGGCTACGTGAGCCTCTGCGGCGCCAACGTCACCCGACATTGGCATCGTCATCTTTGTTGGCCACACCCCGGTGGTCCTGGCCCCTGACTGCTCCGCTCACGCCCCGCGTACAGTAGCCACCTTTTGACCAGCGAGATGCCTTCCTTCTCTTGTTAGCCAAATATGACCCGGATCCTGCCTGGTTAATCCGGACCACGCCTGGTTAATCCTGCACACAAGTTAGATACGTCCTGCCGACATAAAACTTAAGTCGGCCGAGACTTAGTTAGGCGAACATCCTCAGGACTGGGTCACTCCATGATCCGGCCTACCTTGAGGTGACTCGGCCAGCTAATGCTTTGACCTTGCCGTACCTCGGCTAACTCGGCCTTTATACCCCGGTGTGACCCTACCCGGGGGTATCCCGCAACATTAGTCCCCGAAGCTGGTGCGGTCTTTGCCACCTTAGCCGCTAAGACCATAGCAGATTCGACTTTTCTGAATTATCCCGTAGTCTGGATCTCATAGGTTTACTTTCCCTTGCCACATTCCGAGTTTTCTCTCGCTGGTCGGGCCACCTCGTACTCATCCGGGTCATTCTTCCTTCTCTTGTACGCTTCCCAACGTGGAGGCTAATCATTACTTTGCCTCATTTTAAGGGCCTACGCCACTAACCGCCGCAGTTATCGTCAGAATTTACTGTAGCACACGTCACGCCGCGCCTGCCTCCTCGTTCAGTATATCATAACGTCACATCGCTGGATCTGCTGCGCCCTGTGGCCCTTCTTGTGGCTCGGTGCTGATTGGTTGATCTGGGTGCTACACGGCCACACCGTGTGGCCCATTCGCTTTGTGCGATCCCACTACCCCTCATGGGCGTGGTTAAAAAGGGGAGGGGCGCGCCCCTTGGGCCTTTTTCCCAGTCCCGTGCCCCTCTGCCTCATCTTCTTCCTCTTCGTCTCCTGCGACAGCGCCGCTGCCACCGCAGCTGCTTTGCCGCGCCACCGCCGCATTGCTCTCTTGCGCCCCTGCGTCACCGCCACCTCCACGCTATTCCTCCACCATGGGACCCCACCAGTCTAGGCCACTGCCACCCACCGCCGCTAGAGACAGTGAGTTCAGTGGGCTAGAGATGACCGAGGAGGAGCTCACCATGGTGGAGCAGGACATGGAGGAGGACGCGGAGAACGCCGACAGAGGTGCCTAGGCTGGGTCCTGGGTCTACGAAGATGATCTGCAGTGGCTGTACCGCACGCACCGTATCCCGGAGGGCGTCGTCGCCCGCCTCGCCGCCACAGAGCTCGCCCCCTCACCCAATCCGGGTGAGTTCGTGGTCTTCTTTTCCCACTTCCAGCGTTGGTTCGGCCTCCCCGTCAGCAACTTCTTCCACGACTGGCTCAACACCTTCGAGCTTCAGCTGCACCATCTTCCGGCCAATGCCATCACCTCGCTTTCTTCCTTCTCCTCCACCATCGAGGGTTACACCGGATTATGGCCCACCAAAGAGCTCTGGATCCGGTTTTTCGGTCTCCGCCGCAACGTGATCCTGAACAAAGATCTTGACCTGGAGGATAAACAGCTCACACAGTTCGGTGCTGCTTCCATTTTACCCCGGAAGCAGTCCGTCTTTCCCCGGGTCACCCGGCAGGAATCATGCAAGGGCTAGGCCTGAACCTTCTTCTATGTCAGAAATGGCACAGACGAGGATTTAATCCGGCTGCGCCCCTATGCTCCTGGTCCTCGCAATCCGGATGTATGGGACCGGGTCTCCAAGAAGCCCACTGCCTTGGCGAACCAAGTCAACAAAAGGTTCCAGGAGCTGAAGGACGCCGGGCTACGCAACGAGGACGCAATGATCACCTTCGTCCGCAACTAGATCTCCCCTCTGCAGAACCTTCGTCCGCAAGTGGGAGTGGGGGTTCGAGCACTTCTGCCGGGATAGGCTTCCCCCTACGGTAAGCCCCGTGCCCCAATTTTAATCGCACCTCAATTATATGTCGGATATTGCCGTAGGTTTGATCTCTTTGCTTTTTCTTTCTCTTAGCTGTTCCTTCAGCAAACTCTCGAGGATGGCACCGAGCCCTCTCTCAAGTGGGTGCCGGACCGTGATGCTCCGGACGAGGAGGAACCAGATCAGGAGATGGTCCTCCCGCTCGTCGATGGCACCAAGCGACCCACCGGTAAATTCTCTTCCTCAAGAGATTGGCCTGACGACGAAGACTATTCCCACGTTGAGGTGATAGAACCATTTGACGCTATCCCCCTTTCTTATGCCTTTCCGGCATCAGCTTACCCTGGAGGGCAGATCCATGAAGATCCTCCCCTTGCTACGGGCGGACCAGCCCCGGTGGTGCCGAAGAAAAGGGGGCCGCTTCCGCTTCTTCTTCCTCCGGACCTTCTAAACCCGCTAAAAGGCAAAAGAGGCCCGTAGACAAAGTTGCCACGAAGGCCCCGATCAAAGTCGTAGTCCGGAGAGCTCGCAAGCCGAAGGAGCCCTTGACTTCAGACAAGTTATTGCTCTATCTGCCATCCATTTGTTCTTCCTTAGGTATGATTTCTCATTGTTCATCCTCTTATTCGGCAGAGCCGCGGTCGAGGTTCCTCAGAGTGGATCCGGCATAGCCTCGCCGCTCCGACATAGCCCTTCTCCCCCTCGTGGCGGCGATCCATGCCCGTTGAGCCCCATTCAAGAGGGTTCAGCGGTTGCTCCGGGTTCTAGCCCAGTTCGCCAAGAGGAGGGCAACCTCGGAAGGGGGAAAAGCAGTTCTGTCGAGGCTGCGGCTGCTCCTTCATCGGTACAGCCGCAACCGAGCACCACCGAAGTTCCTTCGACACCCCCGCCGAAACAGAAAACAGCGCCAGCACCGGCAACTACGGCCAAAGCGCCAGCAACAGCACCAAGCCGCTCCGCCTCATCCGACACTAGCAGTACCAAGGCTAGCGCCAAGGCAGCCCCTAAGGGTAAATCCTCTGCAGCAACCTGCACCTCTTAGCAGCAGCCCAAGGGCAAAAAGGCTACGGAGACTGCCAAAGCATCGACCCTCGAGGCCGGACAACGTACCCTCGCATCCATGCTTCCGAAGAAGACCTCAACGACAACAGATACTTCGGCCGGATCAGCTGACGCGCAGCTCGTTTTGCATACCAGCCCCGCTGCCGCCCAAACTGAGAGGAGGGAGGCCCATGCTAAGGGTCTGGTCGCGCCCCACATGTTATCCGGAGAACGTTATCCTCCGACCTTGATCGAGTTCATTAATAACTGGAACAAGGCGGAGTTCGTCCATAATGACGATCTCCCAGAAAAATTTGAGCCAGCCGAATTTGTTGCACAGATGAATACTGCTGCAAAGGCAATCAACCTTGCAGGTCGGATGATGGAGGTACTGCACTTCGTCTTTTCCTTAATATTCAGTAGATATTAGTGATATAACCATTAGTCCCCGAGCCTCCGAGGGAGTAACTTGTTACTCCGCCGGATGCTCCTTAGAGAACTAACGTAACTCCATAATAACTTCGAACATGCACACACCTAGAGCCGGGTTAAGTTCCACTTGGCCCGGATTTTGTACACTTCGAACATGCACACACCTAGAGCCGGGTTAAGTTCCACTTGGCCCGGATTTTGTACACTTCGAATATGCACACACCTAGAGCCGGGTTAAGTTCCACTTGGCCCGGATTTTTGTACACTTCGAATATGCACACACCTAGAGCCGGGTTAAGTTCCACTTGGCCCGGATTTTTGTACACTTCGAACATGCACACACCTAGAGCCGGGTTAAGTTCCACTGGGCCCGGATTTTTGTACAGATCGAACATGCACACACCTAGAGCCAGGTTATGTTCCACTTGGCCCGGATTTTTGTACACTTCGAACATGCACACACCTAGAGCCGGGTTAAGTTCCACTTGGCCTGGATTTTTGTACACATCGAACATGCACATGACTAAATTATCCCCTTGCTCCTTTCAGGTGACCACCAATCGCCGGAGTGCTGAGTTTCAGCGTCTCCGGAATACCCACAAAATGTTGCGCTCCAAACATAGTACACTTCTCGCTGAATACGAGAAAAGGGGTAAGTTCTTTTCTTTGCAGTTTTTTCATTCCTCTTTGTCTCTTCCCCCGAACTAATGTGTTATTTGGATTGTGCAGCTGGAGTAGAAGCCGAGAACATCCTTATGAGGAAAATTTTGGACCAAATAAAGGGTAAGTCACATTCGCTTAATCTCCCTCTACGCTCTATCTCCCTTTCTACTTGGCTCGGCAAATGTTTATACCTCGGCTCTGCCGGGTCAATCAAACTATTTCAGCATCTCTTGAAGATAGTGCGCCCGTGCCTGATATGATGCTGCATTTTCTCGAACAAGCAGGGCAGCACCAAGCCAAACTCAAGAAGAAAGACGATGATCTCACCCTCCTCCGGACCAAGGATGATGAAATTGGCAAGCTCAAGGTAGACATGAAAAAGCTCAAGGCACAACATAAGTCCGAACTGGAGAAAGCAGACCAAGACTTTACCGAGGAGCGCGAGCGTCTCAGCCTCCAAATTTCTAAAGACCAAGAACTGCTGAAAGAATCCGACACTAAACTTGAGTCGGCGAATGCTGAACTTGTGCAACTCCGGAAGAGGCATGATACTTGCATCAAGGAGCTGACCCGGATCCATAGCCACATTTCTCGTAAGTTTCTTTTCCTTTATCCGTCCTCAATCCTTCCGGGTCAGCCTCCTTAACTGTTTCACTTGGCTCGTTTCCAGACGAATTTCCGGAGGGTGACGCTATTGCGGCAACCGCCGTTACCAAGTTCCGCCGGAAGAGAGGTACCCCAACAGGAGCTGGCGCTGAAAATATTCCTCTTGACATGGAGGACCTGTTGGTCAGCCTGTCCTCTCGCCTCGAGATAGTGAAGAACTACGGCGCGGGCTTCCTAGATGCAGCGGTCCGGTTTTTCAATGCTCTCTGGCCCGGTGAAGAGGCTCCGAAGGGATCCACTGAGTTAATCAACAAATTGATGGAGTGCGAGACTCAACTTGACCTATGGAGGGAATCCGCTTGACGCGCTGGAGCTGAAACTGTCCTCCACCATGTGCTTACGTGGTACGAGAAGATAAACCTCGATCTTCTTGAGCGCATGCACGCAGGATCAAAATGGTCTAGTGATCCAGATTGCGTAGCTCAACGCAAGGCCTACGCTCATAACCTTATTCAGTATGCCCCCATTCACCAATGGGTCAAGGGACCAAGCTTCCTCGAGGCCGTTGACGACGAATATATTGAAGGTGGCTCGGATGAAGAAGGAGAGGACGATGCCTCGGATGTCGAAGACCGCGAAGAGGATGTTGAATCCGAAGCCGGAGCTCCTCTTGCTGGCGCCGAGTCACCTCCTCCTTCTGCCCCTTGATAACAAAACACTTTGAAATCTATTAGATCCCCGGTATGCCGGGTGCAAATGTATCAAGCACATGATCCTGTTTTGCTACTAAGTTACTAGTGCCAGCTTAATTTGGGCGTAGTCCCCGAGTTTCATTTTCTTGTTTCTCCAATTTCTTGGCTTGGCTCGTGTCTACCTTGATTCGGTTTTATGACTTACGAGTCCGAGCTTCAAAAATTGACTTAACAATACTTGGAAACTTTAGGACTAGCTCAAAATAATATAGCACACAAAGGTAAAATAAGCATAAGGTTATTCCAAAAAATCAATGTCGGTTCGATTGAGTTCCTTTCCTTAGTCGTTGTTCATGTGTTTCGCAATTCCAAACTTGTTCTCTTGCTTGCCATGAAGCTAAATCTTGTTGGACAGCAGCAAGTCGAAGAGTTAGGTTTTTGGTGCTCACACACTACTAATCCGGCTTAGGGAGAAGCAACTAACGCCAGCCGACACATAAATAACGAATAGAAAACACGACAAATATTATTAAGGCAGTCCCCGAGTTACTGCTCGAGGTGCCAAGATTTCACTGATAAGTTCACTGCCGGCATACGTACCGACATATGAGAGGCTCGGATACAAACATTTCTTTGCTAAGTGTAGAAAGGATGAAGTAGTGCTACATTCCATGGTTGTTTAGATTCCTTGCCAGACCTGTCCGCCTTGTTCTTCTCCTGTGGTTTTGCATCGATAAGATAATACGAATCATTGTGTAATGCTTTGCTCACAATGAATGGCCCTTCCCATGGGGGGTATAACTTATGCATGCTAGCAGTACGCTGAACCAGCCGGAGTACCAGATCACCTTCCCAGAAGACTCGGGGGTTTACTTTCTGGCTATGATAGCGTTGGAGATTTTGCTGATATATGGCGGATCTGGACGATGCCAATTCTCTCGCTTCTTCCAGCAGATGAACATCATTTTGCCGGGCTTCTTGCACTTCGGCTTCTGTGTATGGGGTGACCCTAGGCGAATCATGCTCTATGTCAGCTGGTAGAATAGCTTCTGCCCCATATACCAGAAAAAATGGCATATAGCCTGTTGATCGGTTCGGAGTTGTTCTTAAACTCCATAGTACCACTGGTAGTTCCTCTATCCAGCACCGCACTGATCTTTGCAGCGGCTCAATGAGCCAGGGTTTTATCCCGGATAGGACTAATCCGTTGGATCTTTCCACTTGTCTGTTCGATGAGGGGTGGGCTACCGAGGCTACGTCTAGCCGAATATACCGAGGCTACGTGATAGTCCGGCCTAGGGTATCCGGTGTTCACCATTTCCGAATCTCCATCATTATATTTTTCTTGCTCCTATGGAGCTTCTCTCTATTGCATACCTCAGCCGGCACTTTGCTCTTGCCTTGGTATATTCCGCTACTGCGGTTGTCCTGCTCCGGCCGAAATGCATTGTCCGGCATTGCCGTTAACAACGTTTCCTTGACCGGCATTGCCTTGGTCGCGGTTACCTCGGCCAGCTTCACCTCGGCTCGCACTTAACCGGTCTTCATTTCTCTGCACTTCTTTTCCTTTCCCTGCCCTTGCCGGGTCATATGGGACTATCTGCTTGTTCCTCCTCGCTGAGGTTACAACCTCCTCTCTTCTTGGTTCTCCGTGAGGCGACGATGCTGCTCCTGCGGACATCTCTGGGTTTCCCACTACTAAATGAACAACCTTGGATGCACCTACTCTTCCCTGATTAGCCCTGAGCAACTCCTCATTCTGTCTGTTCGCGATCCGAACCAACTCATTGACCCTTTCTTGTTGTCTTTACCGGGCTTCACCCGTCAGGCCCTCTAACTCGGATGCTGCCGCGTTTGCCGCTCTGAGGTTCTTCGCCGGGGTACTATACCTCGGCAGCCCCACGAAAAAACAGTTCTCTGATTCCTCTATCCTAGTATCACCCTCTTTGTTCATTTCACTCATGAGGTTTCTCCCCTTTAATTTTACAACATCTACTTTGTTTGCTTTTGCATACTCACGCAGTGTCATGTTCAATGGCTGCTGAGCCGCTGCTATCTTTTTAGCACCTTCTAGTATTTTCTGCCTAGTTTCCTCTAGCTCGGCCTATGCCTGAGCTGGATCTACCACTGCTGCTACTAGGTTTGCCAAGCTATCCATCGCCTGCTGCAGCACATTCTCCAGCCTCTCTAGTGGAGGACCTCTAGTTTTCCTAGGTGCCTTTGGTGTTACCTCCGGATCTGGTGCCGGATCCTTGCTCGCGCCTGCGTTTGGCACCGTCATCATCACCTTGGCGCGGTCAGGGGAGCGAGCGACACGCGCCCCACGAACCACACTAAGGGGTGGCTCGCCTCCTTCGACGACGTGCCGTGGATGAACACACGACACATCGACAGCGACGTAGATCTTGTGCGCGCCGATCTTGACAAAGAGGCCGTTGCGCGGGAGAGGTCGCTTGCCGAAGCAGCCAGCGTTGTCGCTGACAAAGTCCAATGCTCCAAAGCGCTGAACGAGCCCAGAGATGATGCGTTCGCCGGTGCCGATGAGATTTCCCGTCCGGATCTTCACTCCTGCTAGCACCGCATGCCCCACGGTGGGCGCCAACTGTCGTGGTGGTGTCACGGTAGATGCCATGGATAGGCTAAAGGTGGGGACTAAATGTGCTAGAGGAATCTAGGGAGGGATAGTGTGGTGATTCCACACACGGTAGCTTTGTATTTGATTCACTTCTTTGGTTTACAAGTGCTCCTAGAGCTGTGTTGGGGAGAGGAGGAAGAAAGAGATCTCTTACTCTCACCACTAGCCAACCCTCAGGAACATGCCAGTAGCTTGATCTTCTAGCCACCAAGCCCAAGAAAACTCAACCCCTCCTACTGAAGCCCTTGCCCTCCTTATATAGAGGGGGCTAGGTCTCACATTTAGGGCATACGTGGAAGCATATTCCTAGGAATATGCTTCTTCCCAAAATAGTAAGCCGACCGGGTCACTTTTTCCCATCGTCATCCATGCAGAGGCTACGTGAGCCTCTGCGGCGCCAACGTCACCCGACATTGGCATCGTCATCTTTGTCGGCCACACCCCGGTGGTTCTGGCCCCTGTCTGCTCTGCTCACGCCCCGCGTACAGTAGCCACCTTTTGACCAGAGAGATGCCTTCCTTCTCTTGTTAGCCAAATATGATTCGGATCCTGCCTGGTTAATCCAGACCACGCCTGGTTAATCCTGCACACAAGTTAGATACGTCCTGCCGACATAAAACTTAAGTCGGCCGAGACTTAGTTAGGCGAACATCCTCAGGACCGGGTCACTCCGTGATCCGGCCTGCCTTGAGGTGACTCGGCCAGCTAACGCTTTGACCTTGTCGTACCTCGGCTAACTCGGCCTTTATACCCCGACGTGAGCCTACCCGGGGGTATCCCCCAACACCATAGGAATACCAAGTGACAAAAGCCATGATTACTCTTTAAGTACTCGCAAACTACCACTAACAAGTAAGGTAGTGTTAGTGGAAGAGCTAACTCTATGTTTACTTGTAAAGTTAAGTTTGAAACCTAAGCTGAATTCAGAAACAAAGAAAGATAAAATAAAGTTCTAGAATCACTTAAGTTGGGAAGCTAGTGTCATAGTCACAACACTGTTGTGGTCAAATCAAGATTCATCATTCATTTCATAAGTCATTTTGAAAACATCCGACAACGAAACAGTATGGCCACTCCAATTGTCCATAACCGCGGACGCGGCTATTCGAATAGTTCGACACTCTGTACAGGTGGTACACTTTCACCACAAGATTCGATACATCTGTCAGGGATAACCCTGAATCATCATACTGAGTATGCAGTTAATCAAACATAACCTTTCATTTACACACCCTAGTATAAGCACCTCTCCTATGAGTATGGCCTCCCAACCATGACCATCTGCCATCTTGGGCACTACATAGGTGGACAACATCGAGAGGTAGCCTCAGCTCAAACCTCTCCCGCGAGGGAACTAATACTAATGCATATAAATTTCTGGCTAAGCCTTAGCCAATTCAGGTATTATGGTTGTATGGTAAAATTGGAATGGTATTGCATTTGAATCCAACCATCAGTTTTTTAAAGGGTGAAGGCTCATGCCTCAACATTTTCACCATCATAAACCATTTGTGTTTCTCAACACATGTCAAAACATCTCAATAGAATGACTCATCATTCCAAGGTTTTCACAATTCATTTTCACCAAGTGTTCCAATCTAAAGTGACTCAAGTTTTGATTCAGCTCTAAGCTACTAAGTTAAGAGTGTTCACTAAAATGGGATGTTAATATCAATCTCATGCCATAGAATGACATCTAAGGTTATCTAGATAGGTCAAGTTTTATACTTTTTATGCTACCTTCAAATAAGTAAGGGACTTTGGTAAAGTAAAGAAAGTAAAACTTGTAAATAGAATTTGAAGTGGTGTAAGTAAAAGGGCATAACCAAAGCCGCATTCACTTAGGTTATCTAATTTGCAAGGTCTAGCTTGCATTGTTAATGATGGCTTGCTAGTATAATACTTGCAAGTGTTAGCTTCCCTTGGTTGGTGCAGTGGTTGAAGTTTTCTTCCTCCTCCTCCTCCTCCTCGAAAGCTTGGTCGGTACTATCATCCATAAATACATACGGGATACACAATCAACAAACAATACTTAACTAGTCTACTTAGTATACTAAGGAACACATTTGATGATCTAATATCATCACAAGCATCACAAGGTTTTATTAACTAGCTTCATTCTTTTTATTTAAGAAAAGTAATTTCTACTCATTGAAAATAACTAAGATTTAATATTCTCCATTTAAAATATGGGATCATGTGGACACATGTCATCACCACATATTCTAACATATGGGAATGTGATTTAAATGTTGGATCACATTTTAATAAGTTAAGTTTAATATTTAATGATTTAAAGTGACTACAAATGCCTATATAGCATTATTTTGGTACTAGTCCAAAGTCACTGCATGCAGACCGTAATATTATTACATATTCAGATAGGTATGGTTAAATGTGATTTTTGAGAGTTGGAATCAACTCAAAAGCTATTATGGTTGATTTTATAAAAATGTTTGAATGTGCAAAAGCTTCTGTGTTGTTATTTTTACTAGGAGAGATCTCTAACTCTAAATGAATTAAATCCAACGTGCTTGGATAGATCTTTTCGGAATATTTCAAACAAAATTGGAATCACTCAATTTGGTTTAGTAAATCTTTCTGAATTGATTTTTAAACTAAGGGACAGAACTGAGTTTCAGCTAAAATAGATAAATCTAAATTTCAATTAAATGGGTCGCACGGCAAAAGGAAATGGGCGGGCCCAGTGGCGCTCATCGGCACTAAGGGCGGCTGACAGGTTGGTCCCGCTTGTCAGCGAGACTTAAAACCCGAAGCGGTATCTAACGATCTGGGCCACACAATTATAACGTGGATCAACGACTCATAGTCATCGTCGACGACGGACTCGTCGCCGGCGAGACCGAACCCTATACGGCCAGTGAGGGTCTACTAGGGACGTACCAGGGCTCCAGCTAGTGCGACGAGGCAGGCAATCGAACTGGACGGCGACGGTGGACCCAGGCGAGGTCACACTAGGGGCTGCGGTGGACGGAATCAATGGCAGCTTCTCCTCCTCTACAGCGGGCTCCTCTGGTGCAATTCTGGCGCACTACGGCTCGAGCGGCTCCGGCGAGAGGGGGGAAATGCTCAGGGGAGAGAGGGGAGTGGAATGGTGTGAGGAGTTTGTGCTGGGGAGGCCTGCTTTTATAGGCTCGACGGTGAGACCGAGAGGTGTGGGCGAATCTCGTCGGTGAGAATGGCACAGGGGGCTATCAGCATGGGCGAAGTAGGCGAACGGTGGGCGGTTCCCTGGCGGTCAGCCATGGCGCAATGGCACGGCTAGGGGCGGTGGCATATGGTCGGGATCTTCCCGCGCTCTAGGAGACAGATGCGGTGCTCGACGTGGCGCTTGGCGACTGTGGGTCATGCGGTGGCGCACGGCTGTGTCTGGCAGGGTGCTGGGGTCGAGGCGGAGTGGCGTGCACGGTCTGCGGTCGAGGCGTGGTCTGTGGCGTGCTGGCGGCTATCGCGCTCTAGCGGGCTCGCAGAGAGAAAGGGCGGCGCTGCTGGTAGTGGTCCAGGGGCTGTGGGTGATCGAGGGGTGGACCATGGGCGGTGGTAGGGTTGGGCGGAGCTAGGGGATGTGCTGGTTTGGCACGGCTCTATCCCTGGCGTGTTGCCCGCTTCTGGCCGGCGGGGACCACAAAGTGGCGGCGCTCCACTGCTGCTGCGGCTAAGGGGGGTAGGCCCGTGGGGGTCTGGTTGGACTCAGGGGGACAGAGGAGAGCAGAGAGGGTGCAAATGGGGACAAGGGTTTAACTAGGAGCAGTGTTAGTTAGGCAGGTTTATCTCTGCCTGCCACCTGCTCGACACAATGGCCACATGTGAAAAGTTTTTGAATTTTTAGCTGATTTTTGGTGGAATGATGTAACTTATGCTTAAGCATCCAGGGTTGCTTGGGATTTCAAAATGGAGTTCATTTGAGTGGTTTTTGAATAAGTGTGATCTTGATACATACACTAGATTCAATTTTCAATTGTCATTTAAATTTAGTGTTTGAAAGTTTTTAGTAGATCACAAAGTGGGCCTTGGTACATCACTACTTGTACTAGCAAGGGGTGCAAAGAACCACAATTGTTTCTGTTAAGATTTGAGTTCTAGGAATAGCCAAAGTAGGCATGGTGATTAAAATGGCACAAATGACCATTTGCTTATTTTATTCTTTTTGATTTGTTTTTCTTTGGGAATGATCTAGATGATGTTTAACTCACCTTAGAATCATTTTAGACTCAAAGGATCACTCAAACATGGCAATTCAAACAACTCCTATTTTAAATAACACACTTATGAATGCTTAATGATTTTCAAATGGAAAAGTTTTTGTTAACTCTAAATTTGAAGATTTGGATCTTAATAACCTTGGATGTTACACGGTGCCCCTGGCCGTTGGCCAGGCTCGCCAGCTGGTGGGGGCGCTAGAGTACGGGCTCGGCTAAGCCAGGGCGCTGGGGGCCTCCGTCGAGGTATGCGCTCTGTCACCAATCTTGGTGGTTTTTCGCTGTCTTGCGACGCAGCTGGTTCTTTTGGTTCTTATCTCCCTTTTCTTGTATAGAGCGCTCTTGCTGATGCCGCTAAGACCTTGTGGGACCTGGGCCGTAAGATTGCTCGCTCTGCCGTATCTTCTCAATTGCGTGATTTCTCGCGCTTCTTGTTGAGTATTGGTTACCCTCCTGTAGCTCTGCTGGCAGACCAAGACCGCGAGGTGGCCCGGGTGAAGGAGGAGGTCGCCCGGCTAGAGGAGTCCAACAAGACCCGCCAGGACCAGATCGCCAAACTGACTGCACTATAGCAGCAGATGGAGATCAAGGCTGGTAGGGCCAAGAAGACGGTGGACACCCAGGCCGAGGCGCTGAAGAACCTGGAGGAGCTTTACGTCCGCCAGGCGGGTGCCCTCAAGGTTTCCAAGACCAAGGAGGAGGCGGCACTGACGGAGCTTTGCCAGATCGCTGAGATTATTGTCAGTAAGTGCCCTTGACTTGAGCCAATTTTGAAGTTTTGCCCTTTATAGTCAATACTAATTACTCTTTCTTTTTCCGGCTACAACTCAGTATCCTGAGGCGACAGATCAGGCACTGGGTCGGATTCCCGAGACAGATCCGGATCGGGATCTCCACCCGGGGGAGCTGGTGACGGTCGTTAGCGAAGAGGCAAACCGGCTTCACACCGCTACTCTCGAGGTCTTTGACTACGTTTGGCCCGAAGTCGCCCCTCTCGCCACCATGGATGCCTTGGCCAAGCGTCTTTTGGGCGCTCTAGACCACATGAATGTGGCCCGGGAGTGGGCGGCTGATGGCGGCACGGAGATAGTGCTGGTGCTGCTGAAGTTCTGGTACTCCGATGTGGATCTGTGGAGCCTTTCCTGTGGATTTCGCCAGGAGACCAGTTATGACCAGCTTCGTGCCGAGGTTCCTAACATCCGCTCCTGTGGCGTGATGATCATGAGCTTCGTTGCGCTGCACAGGGACTTCAGCGACCCAGCCAGCACGGAGCGGTACTATCACAACCCGGATGGGCCACACATTGATGCTCTGGCTACGCCGTAGACCACCTCGACGGACATTGCCTCCAGCAGCCGAGCTCCAGCTGATGCCTCCAGCCCTTCTGCTCTCCAGTGAACTTGATCCCCGGTATGCCGGGAGTATTTGTTATTTGAAGCACTTATCTTTTCTTTGTGTCGTGTGAACAATTGTCTTGTGGGAGCATCGTCTCCCTTTGTATATTTGCTCGTGCTCTTTTGTTCGCACTTTCTGCTTTGCATTTTTGCATGCTTGTTTCTGTGTAGGGGCGCACGAGCGCACCCACAGGGTGTAGTCCCCGAGGTTCAGGCTGGATGGTGAATATAGCAGGGTCGAAGCTCCTTTGAGTTGTTTGCTTGCAGGTTTCTGTGTAGGGGCGCGCGAGCGCACCCATAGGGTGTAGTCCCCGAGGTTTGGGCCGGCTGGAGAATACAGCCAGGTTGAAGCTCCTTGACCTGCTCTGCTGCCGTCTGGAAGCTCTTTGCCTCCGGCTTGGGTGTTCATCGTTAAACTTTGGCTCATGCAAACATAGAAACAAACAAGTTGTTTGCCTGGTTAAGCATACGCAAGTTCGAACTATAATCTTAGGTTAACTAGTTTTGAAATTTTTGTTGTTTCACGCAAATCCAATGTCTTTGCCCTTTTCTCAGTGAGCATTGGCCAATTTTGATATCGTCCCCTTGCTGGCTTTTAGTCGAAGTTGAAGGGGTAGTTTAGTAGGCGTACTGCATGATACTTTGGGTTTGGGTCATTGTCTTTGAGAAAGCGAGCGCGACCGGGTCATCTAGATGTTTTTGTTTTCCTCGTGGCTTTTTCGTGTAGGGGCCTTTGAGCATTCTACTCTTGCCGGATCTCTCAGCCAGCTTGCAGTCTGCAGACGGAACCGAAGAGGAAGCCTTAGGAACCACGTACAGTACTTTGTCACATGGGTCCCGCAGCCGTTTGGGCCAACCTGCGAGTCCCCGAGACGGATCGCCGGCTCCGGGGGTTAAAGTAATGCAGCCAGAAAACCAACTTGTGCAGCATGACTTGTTTATTTTTTGCAGAGTCCCCGAGACTGTGTCGAGGCTCTCATGCTTGTCCGTTACATGAGGGTAAGATACATACATTTCTTCCTCAAGTGTAAAATGGGCGAAGCAGGCTCGCGTTCCATGCGCGTTCAGTTTCTTCGCCTAAGCGATCCATCTTGTTCTTTTCCGGCTTGCGGGCATCGATGAGGTAGTATGAGTTGTTCTGCAGTGCCTGGCTGATGATGAATGGGTCCTCCCAAGGTGGAGATAGCTTGTGCATCCCCTTGGTGTCTTGAGCTAGCCTTAGCACCAGGTCGCCTCGTGGAATGAGATGCTGCGTATCCGGCTAGCATGGTAGCGACGCAAGTTTTGCTGGTAGATGGCGGATCTGGACAAGGCCAGCTCGCATGATTCTTCAAGGAGATCGACACTGTCTTCTCGTGCTTCTTTGGCTTGCTGTTCTGTGTAGAGCAGTTTGTAGGGTGCGTCGAACTCGATGTCAGTGGACAAAACCGCCTCTGCACCATAGAAGAGGAAGAAAGGGGTGGAGCCGGTGGACCGGTTCGGCATGGTGCGAAGGCTCCAGAGTACATCTGGCACCTCCTCAATCCAGCAGCCGAGGGATCTCATCAGTGGTTTGATCAGTTGGGGCTTGATTCCGGCTAGGACCAGGCCATTTGCTCGCTCGCACTGCCCGTTGGACTAGGGGTGTGCCACAGATGCAAGGTCCAGGTGGATGCCCTTATCTCCACAGAATCGCGCGAAGCTCCCTTGGTGAAGTTTGTGCCGTTGTCGGTTATGATGCTATTGGGGTAGCCAAAGCGTGTAATTATTTCTATGAAAAACTTAACCACTATTGGTCCATCCAGCTTCTTTATTGGCTTTGCCTCTATCAACTTGGTGAACTTGTCCACCGCCACCAGCAAGTGGGTCATGCCGGATATAGCTGTCTTGAAAGGGCCAACCATCTCCAGCCCCTAGACAGCGAACGGCCAGGTGATGGGGATTGTCTTGAGTGTCGCGGATGGAGTGTGCTTCTACTGGCTGAACCGCTGACACCCGTTGCATGATTTGACGATCTGCTCCACATCTTCCAGTCTCGTGGGCCAGTAGAACCCATGGCGAAATGCCTTCGCCACTATGGCCCGTGACGATGTGTGGTGTCCGCATTCGCCTTGGTGGATGTCGACCAGCAGCCGGATTCCGTCCTCTTGGCTCACACATCACTAATAAATGCCGCCAACACTACGCTTGTAGAGTTCGTTGTTGATGATGGTGTAAGCGCTGGCTCTGCGCTTCACGTGCCTTGCCTCTACCTTTTCTTTGGGTAGCTCTCCTCTGGCCGGAAAATCCATGAACTGCTGGGCCCATGTGGGGGTTTCCCTGATGGCGCACACCGCCTGCATCAGTAGATTCACTTCTGCCTGGATGCCTGGGTCGGGCTCGTCCGGAGGCCGACCGGGTGGCGCAGCGGAGCCGGCAGCCTCCAGGCTGGAGGCGGCACTTCCCGGGTGCGGCGAAGCCATCACAGGGATCTTGGAGCCGGCAGTCCCCGAGGTTCGGCAAAGCAGTCCCCGGGTGCGGTGAAGCCATTGTGGAGGTCCTGGAGCCAGCAGTCCCTAGGTGCGGTGAAGCGGTTGCAGAGGTCTTGGAGCCGACAGTCCCCGGGTGCGGTGAGGCCGTCACAGAAGTCATGGAGCCGGCAGTCCCCGGGTGCGGTGAAGCCGTTGCGGAGGTCCTGGAGCCGGCAGTCCCCGGGTGCGACGAAGCAGTCCCCAGGTGCGGTGAGGCCATCGGGGAGGACCTAGAGCCGGCAGTCCCCGGGTCCGCATCCAACATTATGGAGTCAGATTCGGGAGACTGTGTGATTGATGGCTTGTGCAGGTGCTCAACAGAGACTCTAGTCGGAATTTCTTGTGTTGTTGACCCAATGCATGCGAGCGTGTCTGCGGCCTCATTGTTTACCCTGGGAACATGGTGAAACTCGCATCCTTCGAAACAAGCACATAACTGCTGTACGAAGAAACGATATAGAGCCATGTTTGCATCTCTGGCGCCCAATCGTCCGACACTTGCTGCACCACCAGATCAGAGTCGCCGAAGCACATGATGTGTTGGATGCCTATTTCCTTTGCCATCTTGAGGCCTTGGACGAGCGCTTCATACTCAACGACGTTGTTGGACACGCGGAAGTGGATTTGAAGCACGTATTCTAGCCGGTCTCCTTTTGGAGAGGTGATGACCACTCCGGCTCCGAGCCCTCCATACATCTTGGAGCCGTCGAAATGTAGCTTCCAATGCATGGAGTCAGGGCAAGGTGGCAGGTACTGCGTTTCTGCTGAGTCAACCAGGAAATCCGCCAAGTCCTGATACTTGATTGCCGTTCTTAGCTCATACTGTATGTTGTGGGCGGTGATCTCTATGGCCCATTTCGCCACCTGGCCTGTGGAATCTCTGTTGCTGATGATCTCCGAGAGTGGCACTAGTGCCACCACCCGGATTGAATGTTCTTGGAAGTAGTGCTTCAACTTCTTGGCGGCCATGTACATGCTGTACACCAGCTTCTAGTAATGAGGGTAATTCTGCTTCGAGAGCAAGAGTACCTCACTCAGGTAATACACCGGTCGTTGCATCGGCTACGCCTTTCCTTCTTTCGGCCTTTCCACTACCATTACCACACTGAAAACCCTGTTTGTTGCTGCGATGTACATCAACATGGGTTCCTTTGCTGCTGGTGCTGCCAGAATAGGTGGTGAGGTGAGCATACGCTTGAGGTCACGGAAGGCTTCATCCGCCTGTGATGTCCAGACGAATTTGTCCGTCTTCTTCATGAGTTGGTACAGTGGGAGTCCTTTCTTGCCCAGCTGGCTGATGAACCGACTGAGGGAGGCTAGGCATCCGGTGAACTTCTGGACATCTCTCAGGTTCTTGGGCAGCTGCATGCACTCGATTGCGCCGATATTCTCCAGGTTTGCCTCGATTCCTCGCTTAGATACGAGAAAACCGAGGAGTTGGCCGGCTGGGACTCTGAACACACACTTCTCCGGGTTCAGCTTCATCTAGAACTAGTGGAGGTTGGTGAATGTTTCCTTCAGATCTTCAAGGAGTGTCCGACGCTCCTTGGTCTTGACCACCACATCATCCATGTAGGCATGTATGTTTCTGAGTCTACAAGCACTTCTGCATGCAGCGCTGGTATGTTGCTCCAACATTCTTCAGTCTGAACGGTATTGTGGTGTAGCAGTAGGCTCCGTAAGGATTGATGAATGTTGTCTTTATTTGATCAGCAGGGTTTAGCCGGATCTAGTTGTAGCCGGAATACGCGTCCAGAAACAACAACAGCTCGCAGCCGGCCGTGGAATCAATCACTTGGTCTATCCATGGCAGGGCGAATGGATCTTTGGGGCATGCTTTGTTCAAACTAGTGTAGTCAACAAACATGCGCCAAGTCTTGTTCTTCTTCAGCACGGGTACGGGGTTTGCCAGCCATTCTGGGTGGAAAACCTCCATGGGCAGCGAGCAGCCGGGTGTTCTCCTCCCCAATTGTTCTTCTTTTTTCTTCTGCGAACTGGCGAAGTGACTGTTTAACCGGCTTTGCATCCGGCCTGACATGTAAAGAGTGCTCGGCGAGCTCCCTCGGAACACCTGGCATGTCCTTGGGGGACCATGCGAAGATATCCCGATTCACATGGAGGAAGTCGACGAGCGCGCTTTCTATTTGCTGTCAAGGCCATCTCCGACCAGGACGAACTTGTCCGGCTCGGCCTCGTTCAACAGGATCTTTCTCGTGCCCTTGGATGGTTTGAACTGCGCCTCTCCGGCCGGCTTGGCCTTAGTAGCCGACATGTCCTTCTATAGGGCCACCACGTTCTGCATGATTATGTGCTTTTCCTCCATGATGATCATGGTTTCCGCTATCTTGGACCCGTCTATGGCGCACTCCACAGACTGTCCATAGCAACCAGCCACAGTGATGACGCCCTTGGGCCCTAGTAGCTTCATCTTGAGGTACACGTAATGTGGCACCGCCATGAACTTGGTGAGGGCCGGGCGCCCCAGGATTGCATGGTATGCGCTGCAGAGGTTGACCACCTCGAACCAGATGGGCTCACGGCGGAAGTTGTCCTCCGTGCTGAAGATGTCGTCCAGTCGGATCTTTCCGATTAGGGAGTGCGACGGGCCTGGGACAGCTCCGTGGAAGGAGGTGTTTGATGGCTCTAGCTGCAACACACTGATACCGAGTCGGTTGAGGGAGCTACGGTACATGAGATTGATGCTGCTCCCTCCGTCTACGAGGACGCGGGAAAACCTGCAGGAATGCTTCTGGGAGACAATGATAGGATCTAGAACCATTGCGTAGGTGCCTGGGTTAGGCATCTCAGCTGGCTGGTCCTTTCGGCTCCATGCAACTTCTTGCTCCAACCAATTGAGGTACTTGGGAACGGGAGGAACGATTGCGTTCACTTACGCCTCACGACGCCTCTTGTTGTGCTTGGTCTTCGACTCTATGGTGAAGATGTGGTAGTTTCCCACCTGGCGGGGGTAGTTGTTGTCATCGTCTTCCATTCCACGCTGGTTATTGCGATCGCCTGGTGGCCCGCCGGCTGGAGGAGGTGGCGCCTGTCTAGCCGGTGCGCCAGCAATCTCCGCCATTTTTGTTGTCCAGGTGCACTAGCATGTGGCATGCATGGCCGGCTTGTTGCCTCCACTATGGAACTTGCATGGCCCATCAAGCATCGACTCGATGGTGTAGTTCGGACTTGGAGGCCAGTCATCAGGCTTCTGTCTTCGGCTTCCGCCTACAGCCAGATCCTCCTGCACTGCTGCCACCTGCCTAGAGCCATATTGGTTGTCCGGCTGGTCGTCCTTTCTTTTGCCGTGGCGGTTATCGATCCACCTGGAATTGTGGCCATTTCCCTTTGGCTAGCACCGATCTACGGCGACGTCGACGATTATTTGCCCTTGGTCGTCCACTCGGACGAATCTTTTCATTGCCGTGTCGGCTGTGGCGTGCTTGTCCGCGATGGCCATGGTCTGTGCCATGGTTGTGGGTTCCACCCGTCGAAGCTTATGCTCAAGCATAGTGCCGTCTCTGTAGCCGTTGATGAAGAAATCAACCGCCTGATGTTCGCGTACCCCCTCATAGGAGTTTTGCATGCTCGTCCATCGGGCGATGTCGGAGCGATCGGATTCATTCGGGCCTTGCACGCATAGAGCAAGCTCGCCAGGCTGACCTGGGCGCTTGTAGGTGCTGGTGAAGTTGCAAATGAACGCCTACTCAAAATCGATCCAAGCGTTGATGCTGTTGTCGGGGAGGCTATTGAGCCACGTCCTGGCTAAGTCGAGGAGCATGAGAGGGGCGTAGCTACTGTTACTCGATGGTTGCCATTAGCGATGCCTACGGCGGTGGTGTAGTCCACCAGCCAGTCCTCCGGATGGACCGAGCCATTGTACTTTGGCGTATCTCTTGGGAGCGAAAATCCTTTTGGAAATGGTTTGTTCCGGATGCACGATCCGAAGCATCTTGGACCGGCTAGACTTTCTTCCTCCAGCGCACGTGACTAGACCAGCAGGTCGATTCGCGCACGCACATCTTGCTGTTCATCCAGCTCGAGCGGTCCCAGCCGGCCAGATAGGCGGGACTTGGGTAGCGCTTGGCCTTTTCCGGCTTCGTCGGCCGGCTCGCGGTTTTTGCTAGTAATAGCTTCCGCGTCGCAGGCATTGTGCCCACGGCCTAGAGATCCACATCGTGGGCAGTTCCTCTACCTCGCTCCGTTTGGGAAGATGCCTTGCTGCCACCTGCAGCCGGATCCGCCATCCGGTGAGCCGGTTGGGTTCTGCTGTTGCCAACCATGCGGAGTTCTGCCTCGGTCTGCTGCTTTTTCGCTGTGACCACGAGGAGCTGGACACGCGCCTATTGACGGAGCAGTTCCTCGCCCTCTAGGTGGCTTAGCTATGCAACTTCCGCCTCCCCGGCCCTCATGTTTTTGGCGGGGCTGCTGTAGACCGGCTGTACCACGGGCATGCGCGCATCAGTGATGCGATCCATCTCCAAACCAAGGTTCCGGCCTTGTGGCTGGGGCAGGTGGTTGGTGCCAGGCAAGCGCGCGAAGCCGTGCACGATGTTGTACTCCCGCATGGTGGCGGCCATCCGTCGTTGGGCGGCCGCCACCTTGCCAGCTTCCTCTAGAAGGTTCTGGCGGGTAGTCTCCAGGGCCACCGCAGCTACAGTTGGATCCACCTCGATGGGGGTGATGGGGTTGCAGAGGTGTTCGATGGACGTGTAGATCAAGTCCAGGTTCGGGAGGCGTGAGTTAGTGGCGTGGCTGTCCACATTGCGCTCCAGAGGTGGGCAACGGTTCTCCATCGAGCCTACCATCATGACCTCGACGCTGCCGCTGGCGATGCGCGAGCTGGAGAAGCCAGGGGCGCGCCGAAGATGGTGATGACCTCACAAGGCAAGGCCTCGGGGACGGTGACGATGTAGACGCGGTGCTCGCCGATGTGCATGATGGAGCCCCCGCTTGGGAAAACCCCCTCAACGAAGCAGGACGCATTGTCGAGGACGCAGCCATAGGAGCCGAGGGTGAGGACGAGGCCAGAGGCGACTCACTTACCGGCGACGAGTGGAACTCCCGTGCAATAGATGATCCCAGCCAAAGCGTTGTGCCCCATGGTGGGCGCCAACTTTTGTGGTGTGGAACACGGCAGTACCATCCGGGATGGCATGAAGGGGATAATTAGGAAGATATCGGTGGCTACTCGCAACGGGTTGGGCACAAATACTGCAAACACAATGATGTACCCAGGTTCGGATCCCTCTTGGAGAGGTAAAACTCCTACTCCTGCAAGGATCTACTATCAAAGGGGGCGAATGCCCAATACAGATGCTCCTTGAGTTGTTTCCTTAGCTAGTTCTTGCTTGGAATTGTCTAAGTCCTTCTTCTGTCTATTTTCTCCTTACCTAGAACCCTATCACTACCCCCCTTTATATATAGGTTGAGGAGGTAGCTTATAGGGTGAGTTCTAGGGTTTACTGTTTGGATTTGGGCCTTACAAAGTGGGCCGGCTGGACAGGCCAAACGGTAGGCCTGGGTCCAGTCAAGCCTCTAGTACAGGGGATGCCCACGCTTTAGTGTCCAGCGCCCCTGCTTTACCTGTCATCCAGCTCTTTATCCGTCAGCCGGTTTTTATGCGTAAGCCGGGGCTTTCCTCGTCAGCCCTTGCTTTGCTCGTCAGCCTCCAGCTTTGGCGCAGTTGTCCAGTAGCACCAGCCAGGCCAACCAGCCTATTCGGTCAAGGGTGCGCTCAGCAAGGAGCGTCATCCCCATGGTACCATGACCAGCGGATCCGAGGCGGCCGGCTAGGAGCGGCCTCCCAACCGGTTCTTCTCGCTACCTGGCTAGCCGGGCCAGCCGGGGAAACTTGAATGCGGGTTGGGTGGGGATTCCACCCGACTGTGGTTCCTTGATCTGGGTCCAGATAACATGTGCTCCTTGGAGTCGTCCGGTTGGTCCCGTCTTGGCCTACTCGGGGGTCATCACCCCGACATGCGTCCAAAGCACAAGGAGAAGCAACATGTCCCCTAAACTTCCCAGTTAAAGAAGTTGCGCCTATTGCCAAGTATGGCCTGCAGCCGTCTAGGAACCCCTTCCAGCATGCCTTCAGGAAGACAAAACATCTCCTGAAGCATTTCTTATCTGCTTGCTTATACCTGACCCCCCTTGAGACCTTTTCTCTTCCTTTCACAACCTCATAACCGATGTCAACAACACTACCAGGTGATGTTTTCTCTACCTGAGCTTTGAAACTATACAATATGTGAAAACTGTCATTCCACTTGCCTTGAATGAAGTCTAGAGCCATCTCCTTCCCATCAAAGACTTTGTGGTAAGGAATCAGATTTTAAACTTTTTGCTAATCTTTGCTCTCAGTTCTGCAGGTCCAATGTTATGATCCTGCCTCACCTAGTCAAGTACAGTAGCAGTAATCCACTTGGTAGTCGCCAGTCTAATTTTATCACTTAAAGAAGTATTATGGAAGTTTTTTTCTTTGTGTTTACTTTGATCTGCATTCGATAAGAATCCAAATAAGTCAGAGCTAATTATCAGCAGAATAAATATGAGAAAGACTGAAACTAAATGTAGCTATTGCAACCTGAAATGGGTGTCCACCCTGCATTGGAGATGCATGTAATCTCCATTTACACACATTACTTTCCCTACAATGCACCCTAAATCTCTTTTGGTCGCTCTTTTTAATGATAAATTCGAACCCAACTCTAATTGCATAGGTTGCAACTGCATATCTGCAGTCCTCCACATTCTCAAAGACAGTCCCCTCATCAATTGTAGGATTGTCCCTGTCAAAGTGTGTCACTAGCCTGTTCTCGTCTTCATCGTCGTATCTACATCCCATTTCCACATCTTCACATTCCTCTTCCTCATCAGTGACATAGTCAGGCTCAAAGTTCGAATCAACCAAATATTCCCTATTCTCTATCCTATCAGGGCCAGCAGCCACGTCTGGATATGCTTTCTCATCATCATCCACACCGCCACACATTTCAATGTCTTCATGCTCACTTGACAAAGCATCATGCTCAAGGACAAGCTGTACAAATGTCCTGCGGTTACCAACACATATCCTTGCCATCACCACGGGACTAGAAACACTAATTGGGGTATGCAGAAAAGGAATCATAGTTCTTACCCTTCAATGGGGATGCAAGACACCTTCTCCGGGCTCCATACCTCCATAGCTCTGCTCCCCACTTCCTCCTTCCCTGTTTCGTTCTCCTCTGTGCTCTCCAGACTTGAAGGAGATTGCGTGCTCTCTAGCCGCGCAAGACCCATCTTCGTGTTCTCAAGCCTCACAGGATCCATCTCCGAGCGGGATCCAGATAACTAGCATTGTTGGGTGCCTAACCCAATGGCCGACTCTCAGTTTTTGTTTCTAGACGCGCCTAGGCGGTGGACGACGGCAAGGAGACAGGGCAGGGAGGGGAGGGGAGGGGACGTGAGGGGATGGCAGGGAAGGGAGGGCGGGAGGACGACGACCCAAGGGGAGGACGAGAGCGGTGCACGACTGAACATAGTGGCAGCGATAGGAGCAGAGGAACAGAGCGGAACGGAGCTGGTTGCGACAGAACATGGAAAATTGCACAATAATGTGTTGGTGGGCGACACTAGCCCTCGAACCTAGGATGCACGCCGTTGAAGGTGGAGGAGGCGGGCCCACCAGTCAGAAAACATGCCACCTCGTCATCCCCTATTTATGATGCCCTTTAAAAAAAGAAAACATGGCACGTGGTCATCCCCTATTTCTGATGGTATTGCTACAATTCGATGGTTCATAGTGTCATAGAAATAATATCGTATAAACATAAGGGCATAGTCGTCAAAATTTCTAAAATGGAACCCGGTCTCCTACCTGTCCTAGTACATTGCCCAATGAGGTGGATAGCCATGACCGATCTTTCTAATATGTTCGCACTCTTATGCTGAGAAGGGAAATAAAGATTGAGCCCGTAGTCCAAACCTACTACCAGTCTGTCACTGCCCTTCTCCGACAAACCATAGTTCACCTTGCGCAGCTCCACCACGCCGCACCATGTAGGGTAACATGGCCCCGCCTATGCAGCTGTCGCTGCCACCGTGACAGCGACTGAAAATGGGGTATTTAGCCCCTCTAAGGCACGCCATGAAGCTCTACTTCAAGGCCGGTCTCCCATTGCCCTGACAGGCGGATGATTCACCGAATGTGCCGAATCGGCTGCGGTGGCGGCACCAGCGTTATCGGCGCTGGATGCGGCGAGCAGGGCCAAGAGAGCGCTGTAGAGAAATTGCGCGGCAGCATTACAACATGCTCTAGGTAGGAGGAACAAGGTACGTATCAAATCGTTCATGACAGCATGCCGCTGAGGGTACACACCCTCGAATAGGGCAGCAACAAGGTCTAGGAACTCTCGTGTCCACGCTTCAGCGCAGGCTACCTTACCACAGCGGGGGAGGCTGGGAACACGCCATCTGCAGCAAAGACGCTCCATCCAACACACCATTGGAGGCCGTACCGCGGCGGCGACCAACCGTCTACACTCAGCATGTTGGATTGTTCGACAGCTGGAGCCGGCGGCGGGCATCAGCTCAGTGCCGGAATTCAGGTTCTAGTTCACATAGACCTACGATCCCAAAAAGAAGATGCCGAATTTCAATTTCGAAGAAATCGTTGCGTAGACGCGGATGGTTCAACTAAACCGGGACTGGCGCATGCAAAGCGGTCATGCATGAACGATGCAGATTTCTTGAAGTTTGGCGGGAAGGCAATAGATCAGTTTGGGTTAAATGATCAAAGAACTTACGTCCTCTCAAGGAAATTGGCTAGCCAACTTTTCTGGTGGAGATCTGCAGTTTCTTCAGTGTAGAATAGTTAAGTTCAGACCAAACAATGGCTTTTGTAGATGAAATGCTGACAGATTTTTCTATAAACTAGTAGGAAGTTTAGCCCACTTTTGTGCAAATATAAGACCCTTTTGTATGGAAGTACCACTATTATAAACAAATACTATCAAGTATCTATTTCCTTCAATTACTACTCGTGGTTAAATCTAGTTAACTGCCATTTTTTATCCCAGACAGATAAAATTCAGACGACAATTTATATATAGATTTTGTGTCTGCTGTCTGTGCTGTAAACCACTTTTCATTTTTCTTTTGCTGTCTGCAAAATGGTCCTGCAGTTCAACATGTTACAAATCTAGCTACCTTGTACTTGAAGAGGAGATGGACTACATTTTCATGGCAACCACAGAATTGACATTGCTCATTGCCAGTCCACCCTCTTTTCACGAGGTTGTCCTTGGTTATTCACAGAAATTATAAAGCACGGTGTTCAACTACACCGATTCAAACTATTACACACACATACTATATCAAATTTATTACCCACACATACTACATCGATTCAAACTATTACACACACATACTACTTCAAACTCATTACCCACAAATACTACATCGATTCAAACTATTACACATTTTTAGTCAATGCTAACTTCCTTCTGCACTCTCCATACTACAAACTCATTAGCCACACATACTACGACAGTTCACTAGAGCTCTGTCTTCACTTGAGGGAAATCAGAACCACCAGCTTGTCCAAGCTCAGTTCCCCCACTGAAACTGTGTGCGCCGTCGCGAAACGGTGGTCCTCCTGTGCCATCGATCCTTCCAGGCCAACACTACGGGCGACGAGGACGCTTTCTGGCTGCCTATTCGAGGCCCTGAATGCCATGTACCGATTCTAGAACCTCCTCCAGGTGGATGATGACCGGGTGCTTCCAGCAAAGTTGTCGCCCTGCCCTGCTTGGAATCTGCACCTCGTACATCTTAGGAACGGCGTCAGGATCTTTAAGCCATGCCTTTACCTCGATGACCCATCTATCACTCGGTGGCACGATTTCCACCAGCTCTCCACCAAGGCTACTGACGACCTGCTTGAGGGCCTCCGGCTCCCAAGCATCCAATGGGAGGCCCTCAAAGCCGAGTTTGGAGAAGAAACAAAGCTGCCCCAAGCGATCGTCCCACCCACAGACGCGATGCCAATGCATGAACTTCATTTTATCCCCACAGCCCTCGAAAGAACAGGAAGAATGCATAACACGCTCCGTGTCTGAGGTGTGCTCGAACAGGACGAAAAAATCGAATGGCGGCGCGCATACCTCAATCTTTACCTCATTTCATTTGATCCCAAAACTAGACCTGAAAGCCGACAGCAACTCTGCCGGTGACACGGCGAGACAGACGCCCAGCACGGTGGCCATGAGAGCATGGTCGTTGAACTGCAGTGCCAGGGCTACCATGCCTAGGGTGCGCGACAGCATGCAACTCCAGAGGCCAGTCTTCGGCCAGGATTGCCCGACAGGACATGCTCCTCCATGCGAGAAGGACTAGCTAGAGGTGATATATTAGTCCGGGGACGCGAAGCTCCGATACAGCGGACAATGCGACGGTGACGGTGACGGCTGCGAGCTTCGATTAGAGGCGTGGGAGGTTGACCGGACATGGCGGGGACGCAAATTATAGCAAGTGCAACCTCCGATCCTAGACGAGCAGCCAAAGCTGAGCAAAGGTTATGGGGAGGGGAGTAGGGGAGAAGTGTAGAGCAGAGCAAAGAAATATAACTGGTCCACACAGGGGTAAACTAGTCCACAACCGCAAAAGATAACGGGAATACTGACAGGGCGGGCCAAGAAGAGTTGACCTAACGACGGTATTTGAGTTCAATCGTTTTTTGTCTGGTTCAAATGACTGTTGGCCCGTTAGATTTGTATTCACCCCCATTTGGCCCTTCTGGACAATTGGCGATTCTACTATGGCCCCTCCGCGAGATTGATGACAACTTGGGTACCGGGATGCACTCGCCCGGGAACTTTGGTACCGCAAACCAACAATCCCACGATTAAGACCCTTCTTGGTTGCAAAGCGATTAAGCTCCTTGGATCGGACTAATGCAATAAGCACAGTGGTTCCTCGTTATCCTCAAGTCTACTATTTTTCCATTGATATCCTCGTGTCACCCGAGGGTTGCCGGTCTGCTAGCGAACAAGATCTTATCTATGTAGAACAAAGCATCATGTTGTCTGGTCCCTTAATTGGACACCAAGCATTAGGCACCCCACAGATAGTCAAGCTCACATAATATAGTAATTAGAATCAATCACAAACTAATGGAAAATATATGAAGGCACATAACATCTCACCAATCCCCTACATCTCCCACGCCCAAGGAACTTATTCACACATGAGAGAAGAACGGATCATCGATATAATTAAATAAAGGGAATTCGTCTTTATATTACCATGGAGATCCACAATAAGAATTGAAAAATATCCAACACAATTCAAGATGGAAAGAAACAATCTCAAACCCTAGTCTTGCAAGGTGAAGATCCCTCTCTCTCTCAAGTAAAGTAGTGTATGTGGAGCGAGATGAAGAACGTCTTCTCCTACTTCTTCGGATCTCTTATTTCTCCCTTCTGGATGGTATGGCGGCTGCTGTGTTGTGTTTTCGCCTCTGGTCCCTTCATGGAAGTTGTCCGTTTTGACAAGACAGAGGCGGCGGCAGCTATACGGCGGGAACTACATAGCCAGAAAAATATTCCCACCGTATATTTTCTCGTTAAAGCCTCTGTATGCTCCCCTCGAGTGCTTCTAGAGAGAGACTTGCTTATTTTCTCCAGAATATTGTGTTTCTCTAGTTAAAACCTTCTGTTCACATTCAAAACCTAAAACACACATTAAAAACCAAGTTTTCTTCACTACTCAAGTATTAGCGTTAGGTAAAGCTAGAAAATGATCAAATTCAGGAGAGAACCATCAATAAAAGCCATAAAAATATATCGAATCTCACAACTATCAAAGGGTGATGTTGCCTATGTCGGATGACGTTGCCTATGTCGGGTAACACCGCGCCGCAGAGGGGCTCAGAGAGGCTTACACCATGAGTCGTAGTGGCTTACGAAGGAGAAAAGAGGAGCACCGCTCTGCTATTTTGGGAGAGGGATATTCGGAGAATATGCCTTCCACATATGCCCTAGATTGTAACCTGGGCTCCCCTATATAAGGATCACTAGGACCTCCATAGAGAGGGTCAGCCATTATTACTAAGGGAAAACCCTAGAGAGAGAGGTGGGGTAGTAGAGAAGTTCATCCTCTTCTGCCCCATGAACAGCTCAAGGAGCACTTGTAACCCACCATTGATAAGAGAGAATAGAAGCATCTATGTGTGGAATCACCACACCATCCCTCCCTAGATACCTCTAGTGCACTTTGGCCCCATCTTTAGCCTAGACATGGCATCTACCGTGCTACCACCACGACACGTTTATAGAGAGAGTTCTGGAGTTTTTTTCAAGTAAAGGAATTAAATTATTTTTAGGCCAAAATAATTATGGAAATCATTTGGTAAATTTTTTCTCCAAGGTAGAAGATGTCCACAAAGTGTATCCATCATTTGGAACCTTGGGTTTTGAGAATAAAGCTTGATTTTTGGAGGAAAACTAGAGATAGGGGATATTGGGAAAAGTTACTTTCATCCCATGAAAACCTTATTGGATCTTGGAGCTCAGAGCTCAACTTGGGTCATGGGCTATATGTATGGATAGTCCAAGTGATGTAGATCACCATGGTACAGAGGGTTGGGGTTGATCATGATTGAGCTGTCCAAGAATTGGTGCCAAACATTGAATAAAATAAGGGTGCCAAAATAGATTATCAAATAGACTTCTAAACCATTTATGTTTTAGAAGCACAAGGATACAATTGGAACAAGTGAAGTAGGGATGGATGTAACTTTATGAGTAGAGAACAATCATGCAAGGACTTGGTTAAAAGAAGATAGCATGGATATGTGAGCTTCTGCCAGAGTAGGCTAGTTGCTAAGATTTGCAGAAAATACTTGGTAGTACTTAAGATGGTCTACAAGATGGTTCAAGTGCATTTCCAAAAATGCATAAGGGGTGGAAATGAGGGAGACTCAAAAATGGCATCTTGATAACATTTCCAGACTTAGTCATATTTTGGCAGATTTAGGGTTTTTCAGTAGAATATGAGAGGGCATGTTTTTGATTGGTTACAAAGTACCAAAGAACCATCAAGTGGATGAAGTTGAAGTGCATATTTAGTATAAAGGATACATGGTTGTATTTGGTCTTCATTGACTTGGAAATTTCTAGAAGGGGTTAATCCTAAGTTGATCTGGTTAAGGGTGTAGATGGTCACTTTAGTGACTAGAGTTCAAATCTAGCTTTGCAAACTTGGTAAAGGTTGGTGTTCTTGATTTAGCTTGATCCTAGACGATGAGCTCCTAGAGTATCTCATACTAGTTCCTAAGTAAGCAGGTCAAACAATAGATCAAGGGAATTCATCTTAGCAAGCATACCACTCTTCTTCAAAGGTTATCATCAAGCCTATCTTGAGATAAGGATGGGTATTTTGAAAGGTTGGAGTTTAAATAAGGTGAGAGCCCTTGGTATATCTACGAAGAATAGAATATCAAATGTTTTATAAAAAGGTTTTTGATAAACCTAGAGGTAAGAGTAGTTGAAAGTTCTGTCTTGAAAATGCAAGGAGAATGTAGTACATAGCTCTCCATAGTTTGGTCAATAGAAGCTACTAAAATAGTTAGGGTTGCAAAGGCATCTTGGATCAGGTTTTTGAAATGCCAAAACTTTTGAGAATATGGAATTAAGCCAAGACAAATTTGTTAAATAGCTTTTGTCAATTTAGGGTGAGGTAAGGAGTATATTATCTGTTACACATTTAGATGCATAAGCACAGACAAACAACAAGCAAATACTACATCATTAAACAAGGAAAAAGTTTTTGTTCCCCCTGATTTTTGCATTCTGGACAACTAATAAGGGTTGCTGGAATTGGGATGTTATACCTCATGAAGAGTGGTTGTTTTTGCTGAGTCAAGATAATATAACAATATATAGGCCTTCCGACTAATGGTGTCAACCATTACATCAATCTTTCTAGATTTTTAAAGAGACCTATGTCAAGAACCTTGTAGAACACCAACCATAATTGTTGCTTGATATTTAGCTCTAGTTAGGTGGAATGATACTTTAGACTCAACATCTGTAAATACAAAGTTTGCAACATTTACCACAGAGGTAAAGTTACTAGATTCTCAAGGCATGGACAACATTGTCAAGCTCCAAAAGATGAGTTAGATTGCAAAACCCATGTGTTAGCACGTTATCCAAAAGATAATTGCTCCTAAAATAAAGTGTTTGCAACGTAATACAATTGCATCCTTATTGGAAAACATTTAGGAGGATACTAAAGTTTGTAAGACTTCTTATCTTCCATGAAAAATTAGCTAATGGCTTTGAGTTCTTAAAGAATCTTCTCGAGATGTGAAGGTATCACCCTAACATATCAAGAGTACTTCACACATGCTTAACTAACTTGAAAAGATTCATGAGAAAATAAGGATAACTCTACTCTAATTCATGGTGACAACTATCAACTATTGCACGTGAACCGGAGAAGGTTACTTCTAACATCCAAAAAACATACTTCAAGATGACGTGAAGACGATTCTCAAAAGTTTCCAACAGTAATGCCAATGGTCCCATTTTAATCTAGTCTAGCATGGAGAATATAATAATGTCGTCGATGGGCTCAATAACAAACTTATGAAGATACTCCATAGAGATGGATCATATGTTGTATGAACAAGCATGAATATTGGTCAGACCAAAGAACATGAAGATGTACCCAGGTGAAACATCACGGATAGATACACCAGCAGGATAGTTCTGATGACTGAGTTTAATTTGACGATTGCCTAGATCAAATCAAAGGTCAGGACGGTAACATTTCCACGAAGGAAACACTATCTTTCTTCAGGGCAAACAAAACTAGACATCCCTTTAGGAGGAATAAGTCTGATAGAGCTTTTGTCTCACAACTCCCCAAGTTGTTGTTTAAGCTCAGCCAACTAGTTCAAGCTTATCCAGTACAGAACCTTGGAGAAAAGAGCAGTTCGTAGAACTCTCTTGCTCAAGAACTTGACAAACACGGTCACATGGCAACATGACAATACTTCATTTAGACACCTAGAATATCAGGAACCACCATTATGTCACTTGTTATAGCAAACTTGCTTGGTAAGGCAAGAAGACATAGTCTCAAAGTTTCAACATGAGCCTAACTCTTTGACAGAGGAGAGTGTACCAGAATAGCAGACTTGGTAGCACAGTCAAACTTCACTTGGTGAGAGGTTGACCATCATGCTAATAATGACACAAATGTCCTCAAAACTCAAAGCAATAAGAGTTGCTAAGAATCTCGGATGGCCAGATCATTGCACACATGCAACATTCCTGAGCACGGAAGCTCAGAGAAAGAGTGGTTAAAAATGTGTGGAAGCATCACTTCATTAAGGGGTCATGAAACTCAGCATGACCTCTTGGTATACAAGAGTGTGATACTTTAAGTTAGAACAAAACATAAGCTAATCATCACTTGTTGATCTGCAAATTACAACACTTTGACCTGGTCCTAGAAATGACGAGGTACTGGAGTTTGTTTCTCCGGACATCCATAAATGGTTTGTCATGACGGACCACAAGAGTATCTTGCATCAGAAGTCACAGATGCAAATTTACTACTTGGACACCATCTGGTAGACAAAGGTCGGAAACAACAAGGGAAAATAAACATGCTCATGATAGACTCCTGAGAGGTGGATGCATAAGTCAACATTCTTCTGAGGACCAATGCAGGAAAGGGAGGTGTGGCAGGGTCACGCGTATAGATGTGAGACTCACGAGGAGTACGCTTATCGTGATCTATTTGGTCCCATTAAAGAACATCTGCCATAGCTAGTGGTAAGTGAAGTACTTTGTTTGTCGTAATATAATCACGACAATAGCCACAAGCATGAAGGCTAAAGTAGAAAGTACTAGCCATCCTAAGGTAATGTTTGGACATTAGCAATAGGGATAAACAAAATGGATCTTGGGTTAAATGTCAGATTCATGTACAAGATTCATGACACTAGAATCGAGCACAATTAGGGATGTTCGGTTCAAGTCCAAGGGTTAAAACCCGAGAAAGGAGTAACTACTATCTTAGTGGTACAGATGGTACTACAAGGTAGTGATCATAAGGTAGGTTCCAAAAGAAAACACAACTTCTAAAGTACCCAAGAAACTAAAAAGGAAGCACATGAAGCGAAAGGAAACTTCGAAGCCTAGAACAGATCACTTTGGAACCATTAACATGATGTTGTGGTCCATAGGGCAGAGAGATCATGATGGAAAGGTGTTGGGTTCGCAACATAGAAAACAAAAAAATTCCTACGATGGGAACTATTATAAGCCAAGATCTATCTACAAGATACAAGAAATGGGTGGATATACACACATAGAGAACATACCCTTGAAGAGTGACAAAGTGTAACAAGATGGAACTTGTTGATGATGTAGTCGAATGCTTGCCGATCTCAAGATCGTGTGGAAGTCCTAGCGCCACAAATCAACAACTCATCCGTCCTCGTACACAAGATTAGGCCACCGAACAACCTACACTCCTCTGTAGGGCCCCCGGATTAATCCTTTGAGAATCCCTGTTATGCATAAAACCACGATCCCATGATCAGTTAGTCGTGGCACATATCCGACAAGTATCATTACAACATCCGAAACATACGGGATTACAAGACTTACATAGGTGCCATTAAGGCTACATCAATAATCATCAGCGGAACTTCCTCAAGCGTAGAGCCCGGTCCATGCCTTAACCTACAGGCAACTGACTGGGAGAACGTCCTAGATCGCTTAGCCATCAACTTCATATTCTTCTTGATATCTGACTAAGTTAATAGCCAGGGACAATGCCAGTGAGTACTTTGAATGTACTCGCAAACCATATTCAGAGAAATATTCATAGCAGGAAGATATGCAATATGGCTGTGATAGTAGGAGGGCTCCAAGAGAGGTTCTTTTCTCTAATAGTTTCTCTTGTAGATATAGCATCTACATATCTTTGTTGAAAACTTTTGTAAACCATTTTGGAAACCTTTTTAAAAAGTTTTGGGGAAAACATTAGGACTGGAGTACCCATTTGTTCCCGTCTTCAGGTCGTCCCACGACCAAACTCCTCTCATACCTTTCTGACCATCCCATGGTCAAATAAGTATCCTTTCTGACCATCCCAAGGTCAAAACATTTCAAAGCCATTTTTTTTCGAGAAATCCTTTTTGAAAACAAAACCAGCACCGCTCTATAGAAGTTTGTCCAACCCGTCCATAACCACGGACACGGCTATTCGAATAGATTTACACTCTGCAGAGGTTGTACACATTCCCCACATCATCCGGGTACACTACCCTGATCTGCACCGATCGTGGGTCGAGTAGAAGATCAAGACTCTCCGGAGGCCCACTCTAATATAAGTGCCTACCCTATGAGTGTTATTGCCCTCAAAACCGGGAAGTCGGGTACCGAGGACCAACCGAAGCGCATTTTACACTGTACACAGTGGGCGCTTTCAATGAGGGGCTCATAGTAACACGTGGAGGTCAGCAGACCCTTCGTTCCTTCTCCAGGTCGATGTCCCACATGGACCTTTATTAGGGAAGGCCCACCCTCCAGGGATCCCCTATCTCCTGTAGTAGTTTCTAGGCAGCTTATACCAGAATAGACAACCATCAAATTTAGGCATGTCCCATTCCAGAGTAATGTGGTTGCACAGGGTTAAGTTGTTATAGCTAAACTGCAAAGAACCGGGTGCGTTTTTGTAAATCTTTTTCCTCCGGTTTTACTTCAACATTTTGTAAAACAAAAACCATTTTATTTCTCAACATCTCTTGGGAGGTCCCACCTCACAAAGGTTTTCTCATAAAACATTTGGTAAAACCTTTTTCCGGGGTCTTCCCATCCTCTAGTTTTTTCTTCGGCTAAAACGGGGTCTCCAAAGGGTTAGGGTGTTACACACCATCTATTCTACTAGGGGCCAGTAGCTGTTATCAAGGGGGTTGTACTTAATAGTACACAAGGTGGAATAGTTCGGAGGAGCCAAACCACTACCATATATACATCAACATATAGTAAAACAATGTAGTTTTAATAAACAGTAGATAAAACATGCATAAGTAAAACAGTAGGACAACGCTTATGAGCAAGAAGGTGGCTTTCCTGCGATCAGCAATATGGCATAAATGTCCCTGGACTTCTTCTTTAGATAACCCAGAATACCAGTACCAATAATAACAAGTTCTCTTCTTCTTGGCATCAATACCAGCGCAACTACGGCGTCATCAAGTATGCATGCAAACCAGCAATACCACAATCAAAAAAAAGGCATACAAGCATCATTACAATACAACAAACAACATACCACGCATTACTCAAATCAGTAGGTTTTGAGAGGATTGGATTTAGGAGATTGAGATGGCCTTGGAGAAGGGAATGAACACCCCTTGGGTTTTATAACAGAGGAACTACCTAAGAGGGGTTTTGGACCAATGACGTAATCTGTATGATAGCATTGTGTAACCAAGATACCAACAGATAGGTAGTGATAATATGGAACCAACAAAAGTGGTTTCACTATTTTATCAATTACCAAAGATTTATAGTGATTTTTATAGTGAATAAGACTCTAGTTTTAGGAAATAATTCACCAGGGAATTACTGGAGCTCCAAAAATTAACTCCTTGGTTGTTTGGGTAGGGATATATGTACTTGTTCACTGAGAGTTCGAATCAAGTCAAGATAATTACCAGAATGCCCTAAGGAAATTCCCAAAGGTAGTTCTATGGGGTTTTTGTCTTTTCCACCAAATTAAAACTACAGTAGCTATTAATATTCTTCCAAATACACATTGTAGGTATTTAGAGTAACTTTCTGTAGAAATTGGATTCACTCTTTTTCGAGTTACAAAGCTACTGAGGTGATTTTATTAGTGAATTAACTAAGCCCAGAACAGATTAATTCACAATAAATCAACTGTGGCATAGAAATTTATGGGCTAATGGGTTTTGATAGATACTGATATATAGTTTTACTCGGAGTTGGAAATGGGCTAATACCTTTGTTGGTTTGACCTAGAGAAAATACCTAAGGCAGAAACTAAAAGTTTTAGTTATTTTTACTATAGACAAACTACTATTCACCTTGGCATGGGACCAAGGTGAAAAGATAGGTATGTTCAAAAGCTACCAAGAGCAGTTGGTTTCACTCCAAATGGATATGTGAATCTCACATAGGATTTTATTTAGTGAAATGGGTAGGTGCTAGCATTTTAATTTCCACACAAATTGAAAATATTATTAGGCTAGGATTTTGGTTCTGCATGTTATATAAAACATGTATGTATGTAGAACAATTTTTATCCAGGTAGAATATGGAGTTTTCCATTTTGTTTGGTAATTAAACTAGCAGGTCAAAAACAGGTCTAGAAAACATATTTAACAATAGAGAAACAAAGAGGGGCAGATCGGGCCGGATCTGAGGGGTACTAGGCCGCGAGGCGCCGGGCCGGCCCAGCACCACGCCAGGAACACGCGTGCTGCACGGTTCGAACCTGACGGGGAGGGCCCGCTAGTCAGTCGCCCGGGGTGGCGAAACGGTGTAGAGTGACGAGGGCCGCTCGATCAAGTGAAGATCGACGGCCCCTAGGCATCGTCTTCCTCGCGATAGGAGGAAGCCGACAGAACCCTAGGGGGAGGCGGAGGATGTCTGGGGTGCTCACCAGAGGGATCGGGATGTGTTGGCGATGGCACAGGGCGAAGCGGTGCACGGCGGTGGTTCCGGCGATGGGCGGCATCAAGGAGTTCGGCCATGGGGAGAGGTTCACGCATCACGCCGGCACAGATCTGTCGGGAGCTCGTCAGAGCTTGCTTAGGGGCCCCTGCCGGTCAGGGTAGATGGTGCAGGGCGGGAGCGGTGGTCAAGGCGAAGCGGTCGGTGGGCGTAGCGGGTGCCCTGGACGATGGGAATGGGCTCGTGTTGAGGTGCCCGAGAATGACCTCGTCAGAGCTCGATGACGGCGATGGTAGGGGCAGTACCTGTCCACAAAAACAGCAGTATCAGAGAGAGGGGAAGGAGGGGAGCGTAGCATGGTGACATGCAGGGAGGGTGGGGCATGGAGGGGGAGCTTAGCTAGATTAGATGGAGGAGCCGGAGGCTCTTTTCTCTCTCTCTCTCTCAAGCAGCACACGGCAGTGGAGAGGGAGAGGGGGCTCGGGGAAGGTGAGTTGGGGTGTGAGGGGGAGAAATGAGGGAGCAGGGGTGGGGTGGAGGCCTCTGGTCCATTTAAAGGCAATGGGGAGGTTCATGGTGGACATGGCCTATGGAGTAAGGGTGAGGGGTGAAACCAGGGCTGGTCTTGCTGTGGGCTAAGGGAAGATGGTTTTCTGGTCAAGCTACAGGGCAGAAGGAGTAGTGTGCAGCAGCTGCAAGGGGAGTAGGGAAGTTTGCAAGGCAAGACACCCACATGAGGATAAGCTCTAGTGTGCAAGCACTAGAGGACAAGCTGCTATAGTGATTTGCTAGAGTAATCACGACCAGAGGGAATGGTGGTTGCTGTGGTGAGTGGTGGTGAGCCTTGGTGGTGATTGATCCTTGGTTTGGCTCAATAATTCCTTAGTTTGCCCAATTTGATCCAATAGATGGTCATGAAGGAAGTCTAGAAATTTGACTTATGCAAGATGAGGAAAAGACGCTGGTAGATGGCTGTGGACAAGGTATAGCTCCAGGAATTAATTTAGATTTATTGGATGAATTTTGGTCCACTTTAGATCATTTATCCAAAAAGTGCAGAAGTAGTTTCTAGAAGCTCATTTGATATTTTTGTATTGGAGAAGTTGAGTTTTAGATGTGAGATGGTCCCAAATGTGAATACACACTTAGGGGAATTTTCCCAAGATTTATTGAGGCTTAAAAGCATTTAAAACAATTATTACTCCATTTCTACCATTTAAGAAAAAGGGCAAAAAGAAATAATAAGGGATCCCAAAAATATTTAATTTCGAGAGGGGAGAGTAGGGTATGATATATGGATCTCAATTGAGCCAAAATTTGAGGAAGTGTTTTGGCAAAAACCAAACTTTCCATTGTGGATGAAGTTTTGGGGATTTTGTCTATTAAAGGAATTAAATAGAATTGGGGCCATAATAATTATTGATAATATTTGATACATCTTGATGATCAAGGTATATGATGGAGACAAGGTGTAGCAAGCATTTGCAACCTTGGGAATTGGAACTCCAACTTGATTTTGGTGAAAGCTAGAATTTAAGGATCTTGGGTAAGATTGTTTTCATGCCACCAAAACCTTGCTGGATCTAGGAGCTCAGGGCTCTCCTTGGGGCATGGGACATATGGATGGATATACCAATTGATGTAGTTTTCAATGGTGTAGAGGTTTGAGCTTGATCCTGCTTGAGCTCACCAAGACAGGCTTTCAAACTTTGAATAAAATAAGCCTGCCAAAGCAGATTATCAACTAGCCTTCAAAACTTTGTGGGTTTAAACAGAACAAAGATCCACTTGGAACAAGTGAAGTAGATGTTGATAGACCTATCTGAGTAGAACACAACCATGCAAAGATTTTGTCCATAGAATGTTGGAAGGTGGTGTGAGCTTCTATCAAAGTAGGCATGTTGACTAGATTTGCAGGAATAGTTATTTTCTTGCCTGCAAAACCATCAAGAACAAGTAGGTTGGAGGATGATCTAACCAAGGGAAAGAGTGGGCCTTGGTAGTACTTAGGATGGTTAACAAGATGGTTCAGATGCATTTTCAAAAATGAACAAGGGTTGAGAAAGGTAGGCATTCAAAAAGGTGATGTTGGAAATAGTTTCCAGAAAGCCAAATTTGGCAGATTTAGGGTTTTTGACTAGAGCATGGGAGGGGAAGTTTTTGATGGGTTGCAAGGTACCCAAGAATCATCAAGTGGATGATGTTGAAGTGTAGATTGAGTAGAAAGGATCCATGCTTGATATTGGTCTTTATTGACTTGGAAGCTTCTGGATTTAGATCACTTTAGAGCTGATCTGGTTAAGGGTTTTAGATGATCACTTAGTATCTAGAGATTAGATCCAGGTTTGTCTTCTTGCTTAGGGTTTGGTGATTTGGAGACAGCTTGATCCTAGTGATGAGCTCCTAGAGTAGCTCATACTACTTCTAACCAATCAAGTCAAACAGCAGATCAAGGCAATTCATCTTACAAACAAATCAACTACTACTAGGGTTACCATCAAGCTTAGCTTGAGGTAAGGATGGGTATTTTGAATAGGTTGGATATTGAACAAGGTAAGGTCCTTGGTATATTTACCAAGAGTAGATTTCAAAAGATTTATAAAGGTTTTGGAAATCTTAGAGGTAAGAGTAGTTGAAGGTTCTGTCTTGAAAGCATAAGGAGATTATATTATATGTCTCTCCATAGTTTTGTCAATAGAAGCTACTAAAATAGCTTTGGTTACATAAGCCTCTTGGCTCAGGTTTTGAAATGCCAGAACATTTGAGAATATCTAAAATGAGCCAGGATAGTTTTGCTAAATAGCTTTTTGTCAATTGATGTTGAGGTAAGGAGTATATCATCTAATACACTTTCATATGCATAAGAATATCCAAACAACAAGAAAGCACTTCAGCATCAAACAAGAAAAAGTTTTTGTTCCCCCTGATTTTTGCATTCTGGACAACTAATCAGGGTTGCTAAAATTGGGATGTTACAGACCTTTCCCCCTTAAAAGAATCTCGTCCCGAGATTCGGGAGAGTAGGGTTAGGGGATTTTGAGTCGGGTCGATACTAGGTGTCTTACGTATACTATCTTACGGGCTACATCTTTGAAAGTGGTTACTACATCGATGAAGTTGAGCTTCAGTCTTCTAGGATACACGGAGAGTTGAGGAGAGTCTAGTCCTGATTGCGAGGGATGACCTTCTTTTCCTTCCGGACTCTATATCTCGAGGGCTTAGACTAGGCAGACTATCTCGGTGCTGAACTACACGGAGTACTCGTCGGAGGATAGAATCTATAGCTGGGAGTACCTCTGTTTAAGGATTCACAGCTCTTCCTTAGGGTCGTAGTGTATCCTATTTACGATTTTTGGGTCGGGACTCCTGAGGTTGCTCCTGGCAGAGGGTTATTCTATTATGTGGGAAATACGCAGTCTTTCCCCCTTAGGGTTAAACTAGGGTGGCTCGGAGAGTTGACGTAGTCCTTCCTTCTTGGAGTCGTGGATTGATGTTTTGAGGACTGTCGTCGCTCCTCCTGGGGTTGGAATCTTCTGATGACATCCGCGAAGGTAGGTCCTATGGGGCTTACATACTACGATTATTCATACTTATTCCGTTGGAGTTGTTGGAGTCTCACATCCTCTAAGCAATTGGAATTGAGCGGTTAGCAGTTTGGCGGTCCTTCTGGTGGGTCTTCAGCTGAAGTAGCGGAGGGACTTTATAGAATCTTCAGTTCGTTTCTCCTCGGATGAACCGCGAATTGCTACTTGGCGAAAAGACGTCGGATCTGGGGATCTTCTCTGAAGTATCTTCCGGTAGGCAGTCTTCTAGGGATTGAGTTGGAAAGACGAACATTAGAGATTCAATTAGGTCATTCGAGAATGGTGGCGATCTTCTGCCTTGAAGGGTTGGTGAGGTGCTGCAGAAGTGCGTATCTCCTTGGGTCTTGGGTTGAGATCTCCGAGAGATGTTCTTTTGCGTGAACCAGGTCGGGGTGGTTTTCTAACACAGTCTTAGTGGTTAACTCTGGGTAGGTTAGTGGTTAACGACACTTATTGTTAGCCTTTAGTTAGGTTAGAGACATTCATCTTCCAAGAGGTTGTCCTTATTCAGACTTATTGACGTTGCTTCCGCTTGGTGGTGAAGTAGACTCATCGTCTTTAGGATTTTGGAGTACTCTGGCCTTTCGGGGAGGAACTTCCTGTTGATTTGGGTGGAGTTGACTAAAATTGTTAGTCTCTTTGGGGCTGTCGGAAGCTCTAATATACCGAAGGTTAGTGTAGTTAGGTCTTTACTTTTGGTCTTGGTTGACTTATCAGGTGGTTTCTTGTGGATATTGAGGACCCTTTAGTGGTCGACTTCCGGTTTCAACGGGATTCTTGCTGCAATATACCGAGGAATAAGGGAGTGTGCTGCTATTAACGAGTCTTGCAAGGTGAGTTTGACGAGGTATGCCGTCCTGCTGAGGTGAAGTCTTCGAGTTATTCTGACTTGATGATGCCGAACTCCTGGTTCTTACAAGGCTTTTCCTCTCATATACTCTTGAGGTTAGTCTAGGTCTCATTACCGACATCTAGCACAGGGGTTTCCTAAGTTACTAGGTGGGTTATCGCTCCTCGAGTCACATTTTTAAGGAGATCAATGCAAACCAGAGCATACAGACCAGGCAAACGGAGCAAGGCAATCGCAATGTCCTCGGCAAACAACACACATCAAGCAACACAGGATGCACTTAGGCAAGCAAACACGGTCAACGCTAGGGACCAAGGCGTTAACTACTCACAATGTAGGGGAATCCTATTCTTAGGACTATTGACCCTAGATATCGTCTTTCTTCAGATCGGAGTCACTATCTTGCCGGTAAAGCCTTCGTCGTATCTTGGACGCTTCTTGATAGTGCAACACTTAATGTCTTCTAATTATGGGGATTCCGCTGGTAGAGAGATATTGTAGTCTCCTTGTGTTTGCTGGTAGTTGCTTGTCTTCACCTTGTTCTCATTGTCTCTGAGTTCTAGATCCTAGTTATTTAAAATCTATAGGTTTGAAGTTTCGATGAGAGTTAGAGGAAACCATTTTCGAAAGCATTTACTTAGAGTAAGAGAAGAAGTAGAACTTTTTGAAACTCATTGAGAAACTAGTTTTCGAAAGCCGGGGTTTTCAAAATAAGGTTCCTGTCTAGCGACCATGCTAACTAAGGTTCTCCTACAGTCAGGATGGCTCTGATACCAAGTCTGTAGGGCCCCCGGATTAATCCTCCGAGAATCCCTGTTATGCATACAACCACGATCCCATGATCAGTTAGTCGTGGCACATAATCGACAAGTATCATTACAACATCCAAAACATACCAGATTACAAGACTTACGTAGGTGCCATTAAGGCTACATCAATAATCATCAGCGGAACTTCCTCAAGCATAGAGCCCGATCCATGCCTTAACCTACAGGCAACTGACTGGGAGAACGTCCTAGATCGCTTGACCGTCAACTTGATCCTCTTCTTGATATCTGACCAAGTTAATAGCCAGGGACAATGCCAGTGAGTACTTTGAATGTACTCGCAAACCATATTAAGAGAAATATTCATAGCAGGAAGATATGCAATATGGCTGTGATAGTAGGAGGGCTCCAAGAGAGGTTCTTTTCTCAAATAGTTTCTCTTGTAGATATAGCATCTACATATCTTTGTTGAAAACTTTTGTAAACCATTTTGGAAACATTTTTTAAAAAGTGTTGGGAAAAACATTAGGGCTGGGTTACCCATTTGTTCCCATCTTCAGGTCAAATAGGTATCCTTTCTGACCATCCCAAGGTCAAAACATTTCAAAGCCATTTCTTTTCCGAGAAATCCTTTTTGAAAACAAAACTAGCACCGCTCTACAGAAGTTTGTCCAACCCGTCCATAACCGCGGACACGGCTATTCGAATATATTTACACTCTGCAGAGGTTGTACACTTTCCCCACATCATCCGGGTACACTACCCTGATCTACACCGATCGTGGGTCGAGTAACCGATCAAGACTCTCCGGAGGCCCACTCCAATATAAGTGCCTACCCTATGAGTGTTATTCGGGTACCGAGGACCAACCAGAGCGCATTTTACACCGTACACAGTGGGCGCTTTAAATGAGGGGCTCATAGTAACACGTGGAGGTCAGCCGACCCTTCGTTCCTTCTCTAGGTCGATATCCCACATGGACCTTTCTCGGGGAAGGCCCACCCTCCAGGGATCCCCAATCCCCTGTAGTAGTTGCGAGGTAGCTTATACCAGAATAGACAACCATCAAATCCAGCCCTGTCCCATTCCAGAGTAATGTGGTTGCAGAGGGTTAAGTTGTTATAGCTAAACTACAAAGAACCAGGTGCATTTTCGTAAATCTTTTTCCTCCAGTTTTCCTTCAACATTTTGTAAAACAAAAACCTTTTTATTTCTCAACATATCTTGGGAGGTCCCACCTCACCAAGGTTTTCTCATAAAACATTTGGTAAAACCTTTTTCCGGGGTCTTCCCATCCTCTAATTTTTGCTTCGGCTAAAACAGGGTCTCCAAAGGCTTAGGGTGTTACACACCATCTCTTCTACTAGGGGCCAGTAGTTGTTATCAAGGGGGTTGTACTTAATAGTACACAAGGTGGAATAGGTCGGAGGAGCCAAACCACTACCATATAATCATCAACATATAGTAAAACAATGCAGTTTTAATATGCATAAGTAAAACAGTAGGACAAGGCTTATGAGCAAGAAGGTGGCTTGCCTGCGAACAGCAATATGGCATAAATGTCCCTGGAATTCTTCTTTAGATAACCCAGAATACCAGTACCAATAATAACAAGATCTCTTCTTCTTGGCGTCAATACCGGCGCAACTATCGTCGTCATCGAGTATAGATGCAAACAAGCAAGACCACAATCAAAACAAGTCATACAAGCATCATTACAATATAGAAAACAACATACCATGCATTAATCAAATCAGTAGATTTTGAGAGGATTAGATTTAGGAGATTGAGATGGCCTTGGAGAAGGGAATGAACACCCCTTGGATTTTATAACCGAGGAACTACCTAAGAGGGGTTTTGGACCAATGATGTAATCTGTATGATACCATTGCGTAACAAAGATACCAACAGATAGGTAGTGATAATATGGAACCAACAAAAGTGGTTTCACTATTTCTCAATTACCAAAGATTTATAGTGATTTTTATAGTGAATAAGACTCTAGTTTTAGGAAATAATTCACCAGAGAAGTTCTGGAGCTCCAACAATTAATTCCTTGGATGGTTGGGTAGGTCTAGATGTACTTGTTCACTGAGAGTTGGAATAAAGTCAAGATAATTAACATAATGCCCTTAGGAAATTCCCAAAGGCAGTTCTATGGGGTTTTTGTCTTTTCCACCAAATTAAAAATACAGTAGGTATTAATATGATTCCAAAGATACATTGTAGGTATTTAGTGTACCTTATTTTAGAAATTGGATTCACTCTTTTTGGAGTTATAGGGCTACTGAGGTGATTTTATTAGTGAATTAACTAAGCCCATAACAGATTAATTCAAAATAAATCAACTTGGGCTTAGAAATTTATGGGCTCCTGGGTTTTATTAGATACTGATATCGAGTTTTACTAGGAGTTGGAAATGGGCCAATACCTCTATTGGTTTGACCTAGAGAAAATACCTAAGGCAGACACTAATAGTTTTAGTTATTTTTACTATAGACAAACTACTGTTCACCTTGGCATGGGACCAAGGTGCAAAGATAGGTATGTTCAAAAGCTACAGAGAGCAGTTGGTTTCCCTCCAAATGGATATTTGAAGCTCACATAGGATTTTATTTAGTGAAATGGATAGGTGCTAGCATTTTAATTTCCACACAAATTGGAAATAATATTAGGCTAGGATTTTGGTTCTGCATGTTAGATAAAACATGTATGTATGTAGGACAATTTTTATCCACACAGAGTATGGAGTTTTCCATTTTGTTTGGTAATTAAACTAGCAGGTCAAAAACAGGTCTGGAAAAAAAATTTAACAATAGAGAAACAGAGAGGGGCAGATCGGGCCGGATCTGAGGGGTACTGGACCGCGAGGCGCCGGGTCGGCCCAGCACCACGCCAGGAAAGCGCGCGCCACGCGGTTCGAACCTGACGGGGAGGGCCCACTGGTCAGTCACCCGGGGGTGGCGAAACGGTATAGAGCGATGGGGGCCGCTCGATCAAGTGAAGATCGACGGCCCCTTGGCGTCGTCTTCCCCGCGACAGGAAGCAGCCGACGGAACCCTAGGGGGTGGCGGAGGTTGTCTAGGGTGCTCACTAGAGGGATCGGGAAAGGTCGGCGATGGCAAAGGGTGAAGTGGTGCACGGCAGCGGTTCCGGTGATCGGCGGCATCGTTCGACCACGGGGGAGCGGTTCACGCATCTCGCCGGCGCAGATCTATCAGGAGCTCGTCGGAGCTTGCTCAGGGGCGCCTGCCGATCGAGGTAGATGGTGCATGGCGAGAGCGAAAGTCGCGACAAAGAGGTCGGTGGGCATAGCGGGTGCCTGGACGGCAGGAATGGGCTCGCGTTGAGGTGCCCGAGAATGACCTCATCGAAGCTCGACAGCAGCGACGGTAGGGGTAGTACCTGGCCACCAAAACAGCAGTATCAGAGAGAGGGAAAGGAGGGGAGCGTAGCATGGTGACATGCAGGGAGGGAGGGCATGGCAGGAGGGAGCTTAGCTCGATTAGATGGAGGAGCCCGAGGCTCTTTTCTCTCTCTCTCTCTCTCTCTCTCTCTCTCTCTCTCGTAGTACACGGAAGTAGAGAGGGAGAGGGGGCTCCGAGAAGGTGATTTGGGGTGTGAGGGGGAGAAATGAGAGAGAAGGGGTGGGGTGGAGGCCTCTGGTCCATTTAAAGGCAATGGGCAGTTTCATGGTGGACATGGCCTATGGAGCAAGGGTGAGGGGTGAAACCAGGACTGGTCTTGCTGTGGGCTAAGGGAAGGTGGTTTTCTGGTCGAGCTGCAGGGCATAGGGAGCAGTGTGTAGCAGCTGCAAGGGGAGTAGGGAGGTTCGCAAGGCAAGACACCCACATGAGGATAAGCTCTAGTGTCCAAGCACTAGAGGACAAGCTGCTACAGTGATTTGCTACAGTGATCACGACCATAGGAGATGGTGGTTGCTGTGGTGAGTGGTGGTGATTAATCCTTGGTTTGGCTCAATAATTCCTTAGTTTGCCCAATTTGATCAAATAGATGGTCATGAAGCAAGTCTAGAAATTTGACCTATGCAAGATGAGGCAAAGATGCTGGTAGATGGGTGTGGACAAGGTATAGCTCTAGGAATTAATTGAGATTTATTGGATGAATTTTTGGTCCACTTTAGATCATTTATCCAAAAAGTCCAGAAGTAGTTTCTAGAAGCTCATTTGATATTTTTGTATTGGACAAGTTGAGTTTTTTATGTGATATGGTCCCAAATGTGAATACACACTTAGGGAATTTTCGCAAGATTTATTGAGGCTTAAAAGCATTTAAAACAATTATTACTCCATTTCTGCCATTTAAGAAAAAGGGCAAAAATAAATAATAAAGGATCCCAAAAACATTTATTTTTACGGATCTCAATTGAGACAAAAGTTGAGGAAGTGTTTTGGCAAAAACCAAACTTTCCATTGTGGATGAAGTTTTGGGGATTTTGTCTATTAAAGGAATTAAATAGATTTGGGGCCATAATAATTATGGATAATATTTGATAAATCTTGATGATCAAGGTAGATGATGGAGACAAGGTGTAGCAAGCATTTGCATCCTTGGGAATTGGAACTCCAACTTGATTTTGGTGAAAGCTAGAGATTTAATGATCTTGGCTAGGATTGTTTTCATGCCACCAAAACCTTGTTGGATCTTGGAGCTCAGGACTCTCCTTGGGGCATGGGATACATGGATGGATAGACAAAGTGATGTAGATTGCAATGGTGTAGAGGTTTGAGCTTGATCCTGCTTGATCTCACCAAGATAGGCTTTCAAACTTTGAATAAAATAAGCCTGCCAAAGCAGATTATCAACTAGCCTCTAAACCTTGTGGGTTTAAACAGCACAAAGATCCACCTGGAACAAGTGAAGTAGATGTTGATAGACCTATCTAAGTAGAACACAACCATTCAAAGAGTTGGTCCATAGAAGGTTGGATGGTGGTGTGAGCTTCTATCAAAGTAGCCATGTTGACTAGATTTGTAGGAATAGTTATTTTCTTGCCTGCAAAACCATCAAGAACAAGTAGGTTGGAGGATGATATAACCAAGGGAAAGAGTGGGCCTTGGTAGTCCTTAGGATGTTTAACAAGATGGTTCGATGCATTTTCAAAAATGCACAAGGGTTGAGAAAGGGAGGCATTCAAAAAGAGTGGGCCTTGGTAGTCCTTAGGGTTTTTGACTATAGCATGGGAGGGGATGTTTTTGATGGGTTGCAAGGTACCCAAGCATCATCAAGTGGATGATGTTGAAGTGTATATTGAGTAGAAAGTATCCATGCTTGATATTGGTCTTAATTAACTTGGAAGCTTCTGGATTTAGATCACTTCAGAGCTGATCTGTTTAAGGGTTTTAGATGATCACTTAGTATCTAGAGATTAGATCCAGGTTTGTATTCTTGCTTAGGGTTTGGTGATTTGGAGACATCTTGATCCTAGTGATGAGCTCCTAGAGTAGTACATACTACTTCTAAGCAATCAAATCAAACAGCAGATCAAGGCACTCATCTTATAAACAAATCAACTACTACTAGGGTTACCATCAAGCTTAGTTTGAGGTAAGGATGGGTATTTTGAATAGGTTGGAGTTTGAACAAGGTAAGGTCCTTGGTATATTTAACAAGAGTAGAGTTCAAAAGATTTATAAAGGTTTTGGAAATCTTAGAGGTAAGAGTAGTTGAAGGTTCTGTCTTGAAATCATAAGGAGATTATATTATATGTCTCTCCATAGTTTTGTCAATAGAAGCTACTAAAATAGCTTTGGTTACAGAAGCATCTTGGCTCAGGTTTTGAAATGCCAGAACATTTGAGAATATGTAAAATGAGCAAGGATAGTTTTGCTAAATAGCTTTTTGTCAATTGATGTTGAGGTAAGGAGTATATCATCTAATACACTTTCATATGCATAAGCATATCCAAACAACAAGAAAGCACTTCAGCATCAAATAAGAAAAAGTTTTTGTTCCCCCCTGATTTTTGCATTCTGGACAACTAATTAGGGTTGCTGAAATTGGGATGTTACATCCTCGCTCCAGCAATGCAGCGGAAGCAGGAACTCCTTCCAGCAGAAATGCCACCGGGAACTTGTATCTCGCTAATCCGAGACCATGGGGGAATAATTCTAGAGGGGGAGCGAGATCCTTCACGAGTAGGTGTGCTTTGAGACGGAGGAGAGGGGGTCCTTTTATAAGATAGGGGGATCCCTCCCTCCCATGGTCGGCGCCCATGGGGAGTGCCCCCACCTCTTCCTCATTCATGTGGTGGAAGCTCCACTCGCATCAATTTTGCCTCCACTCAAAATCCCACTCACGTGAATTAAATTTCCACCAAATTTAATGCAACTCTCATTTAATAAAACTATTTTTGTTTATTTTATTCAGAATTTATTTAATTACTTTAATTAAAAAACATTCACATAAAACCCCCTGCAACATTTCAATATCACATGCAAAACCAATTTCAGCAATTTCATCCGAAACAATTTTGGTGTCCATTGAAATAATTCTAACGCTTTGCAATTCTTTCGTATAGAACAAATTTGCTCCAAATGGTGTTGGTAACACTTAAGTGTGTCCCCTACAGTTCGCGAATAATGCAGACATGATCGAGACCCCTCTCAAATTAATAATCAGAAGCGGGACCTAGAGATCCATAGTGACTCCCGCACATTCAATGATGACTTCTGTGATCAAAAGAACATTTAATGATAGTAACTAAATCCCTTTGACTTGCCATATATTACATATCCGAGATTCAATCATCAGTATCTCAATACCTAGTTTGATCTTGTTACCGACATGCACTCTTTTTCGTTCCCGTGATATAACATTCTAGTGATCACATCACTTGCTTGCAAGCTATCTTAATGTGATATCACTGAGAGCGCCTAGAGTATATCTAGCCGTCATCGGGATTGAAAAGTTCCACTCTTGATCCATGAGCCTCAACATAACACCTTCAGAATACCCAAACCATCTTTATAGTCACCCTGTTATGGTGTGACGTTTGATGTTATCAAAGTATTCTTCCGGTGTTAGCAATTAACATGATATCATGGTCTAAGGATAAAGATTACTTCGTATGATGTTATAGCAATATAAACATAATGAATTTCATCATAATTCTATAATTTGGATGAATGTTCATCACATCATTCACCAATGTTGTGATCTCGTTATTAATAACATCCAATGTTCATGATCAGGAAACCTTGATCATCCTGTTAATCAACGAGCTAGTTTATAGAGAGGCATAACTATGAACTTTCTATTTGTTTATTAAACACACATGTATTAAGGTTTCCGTATTAATACAAGTATAGCATGCAAAATAAACATCTATCATATACTTGGAATACATATAATAACAATTTTATTATTGCCTCTCAGGGCATATTCCCTTCAGTCTCCCACTTAAACTAGATATAATAATCTAGTTTACATAGTGATAAATCTAAGACCCATGGAGTTCTGGTGTTGATCATTTTTTTGCCCTAGGGAGACTTTAGTCAACGGATCTGCTACATTTCGGTCCATGTGTACTTTACAAATCTTTATATCTTCATCCTTGACATGCTCGCGGATGGAGTGAAACCGGCACTTAATATGCTTGGAATTATTGCGAGACCTTGGTTCCTTGGCTTTGGCTATGGATCCATTGTTGTCACAATAAATCACCATTGGTTCCAATGCACTAGGAACCACACCTAGCTCCGTTATGAACTCCTTCATCCAAACAGCTTCCTGTGCTGCTTCTTAAGCAGCAACATATTCCGCCTCCGTTGTTGAGCCAACCACCACAGGTTGTTTGGAACTCCTCCAACTAACTGCTGCTCAGTTCAACACTAGCATCGACATAACACTTAGCAACCAACTCTTCTTCACCTCTGTATACAAGAAACATATCCTTAGTTCTTCTTAAGTACTTAAGGATATTCTTGACCGCTATCCAGTGTTTCGAACCTGGATCAGATTGGTACCTAGTAGTCAAACTAATAGCATGTGCCACGTCCGGTCTTGTACATAGCATGGCATACATTATAGAGCCTATGGCTGAAGCATAGGTGATATTATCCATTATCTCTCTTTCTTCCATCATAGCGGGACTTTGAGTCTCACTCAATGTCTTGGCTAGCAACATAGGTAAGAACTCCTTCTTACTTTCGTCCATACTAAACTTCTTTAATATCTTCTCAAGGTATGTACTTTGCGATAGCCCAATTAGGCGCCTTGATCTATCTCTATAGATCTTAATGCATAATATATATGATGCTTCACCAAGGTCCTTCATCGAAAATTTGCTGTTTAGATAACTTTTAACACTATTTAAAAGATCTATATCATTTCCAATCAATAATATGTCATCCACATATAATATCATAAATTCCACATTGCTCCCACACACTTTCTTCTAAATACAAGCCTCTCCATAAGTTTGGACAAATCCAAACTGTTTGATCACCTCATCAAAGCGGAGATTCCAACTCTGGGATGCTTGCTTCAGTCCATATATGGATCGCTGAAGCTTGCATACCTTATCAACATCCTTAGGATCAAAAAAATCCTTAGGCTATATCATATATAAGTCTTCTTCAATATTACCATTGAGGAACGCAGTTTTGACATACATCTACCATATTTCATAACAGAAATATCCAGCAATTGCTAACATAATCCTAACCGACTTTAGCATCACTACGGGAGAGACTGTCTCATCGTAGTCAACTCCATGAATTTATCGACACCCCTTTGCGACAGGTCGAGCTTTATAGATGGTCACATTTGAAAGAACATTTCATGTTTTCCTGTGTTTTGTGTGTTAGGTAACAATACCGTGGAGTTTTCTCATGTGCGCTAAGTGTCGAGGTGTTTTGAGGGGCCGGATTATCCGCCCCACCAAGGGCTGGATAATCCGGCCTATCTCATCGATCAAAGGCTGCCAAGGCGCGTCGCTCGGAGTCCAGTCAGATTATCTCTTGGCAAATCCGAAATGGGGCGGTTTTTCTTCCCCAGGCTGGATAATCCGTTATTCGCATGGGCCGGATAATCCGGCCCACAGAAATCGACCAAAGGCTGCCAAGGCGCGTCGCTCGGAGTCCGGTCGGATTTTCTCCCGAAAAATCCGAACTGGGGCGGTTTTTCCTCCCCAGGCCGGAAAATCCGGCCTTCACATGGGGCCGGATAATCCGGCCTTCACATGGGGCCGGATAATCCGGTCCCTAGAAGGCGATCAAGGGCAGGCTCGACGCGACACTCAGAGTAGGGGTGGATTATCTGCCGGATAATCCGAGTCTAGGGCAGAGTTTTCCGCAGGCCGGATAATCCGGCCCTCACTTGGGTCGGATAATCCAGCCCCCAAAGGCTCCAACGGCTTGGATTTGGAAGGGGGTATAAATATTCCTTCTTCCCCAATGAGTAGAACTCTTGATTCACTCAAAATTATTCAGACACTTTGCAAGAGCTCCCATACTAGATCTCCCACTTCAACCACCCGAAGGCTTCGATCTTTGGGGGAATTGAAGAAGGAGAGAATCGTCATCGTCATCACGAATCAAGTGCATCAACTCCTCTCCATTCAATTGGAGAAATCCCTGATCTAGTATTCTTGTCAATATCTAGATCTTGTTCTTTGTTATTGATAACTTGTTCTTTGGCAGCTTGTTGTCATTATGGGAGCCTCCAAGTTGATTGTGGAGTTGTGCCCTGCTAGTAGTGTAAAGGCACCGGTACCCGCCTTCAAAGGTTCCTATAGTGGAAAGGTGGATCAGGCCTTTGGTGGCGTGATCCATCAGAGAACAGGGTGAGGCCTTTTGTGTCATGGTGGTCTTAGTACCGCCCACTCCTCCAAGACAGACATACTTCCCTTAACAAGTAAGGAACTGCGGTAAAACAAATCATGTGTCTCCGCGTGCTTCACTAGGGTTCACCGTTCCTCTTCCACTCGCTCTTTACTCGCTAGTAGATAGGTTTGCATATAGGAAAATTCCACCTAATAGTTTATCTAGAAAATTTACCCTTTGTGTTAAGCCTAAAATTGAAAAGGTATTAAAATTTGAAGTAACACCTATTCACCCCCCCTCTAGGTGCCCATACGATCCATTTTAATTGGTATCAGAGCCCTGGCTCTTTATTCGGGCTTAACCGCCTAAGAGAAGTATGGGTACCAAGGGAGATGGGGATGAGGCTGTGGATAAGGTCACAATGGATGACCTCAAGACGTTGGAAACAACCTTGTTGAAATCCTTTGAGGCCAAGATGGAGGAGATTAATCAAATGATTGCTCGTCTCACATCATCCATAGCCCCATCTCCATCCTCCTCTGAGGCTGCCACACCATCATCCAAGGATAAGTCTAACACCGGATCCAAGGATGATGAAGTGGTAGGTGAAAAACATAATGGTTCCACCTCCAAGAAGGGAAGTGGTAAGGAGGAATATAGTGAGGTTTGTCACGTATATTCCCTCGATCCACCTATCCCTCATCCTCATATAAACAATAGGGGTGATCCACCCAAGCTTACTACATCCTCTTTTAATCAATGGCAATTCTTAATGAAGTCTCATGTTTGCAGCTCCTCTATTGAACTTTGGAGTATTATTGAAGAGGGTCTTCATATTGGAGATCATTCCAACCTGACAAGAAGAGAAGTTGTGGACAGCCAATTGAATGCTATGGCTCTCGACATGATACAGCTCGGTGTGGGTCCCAAGGACATGCCCCACATTGAACATCTCAACACAGCTAAAGAAGCTTCGGATGCCCTCACCGATCTCTTTATTCGGAATGAAAGCATTAGAAGGAATAGGTATGATGCCCTTAGTAATGAAGCTGAAGGTTTCTACATGTTGGATGGTGAAAACCATGAAGACATGTATAGAAGACTCAAGGGCATTGCAACAACATTTAGAAAGCATGGAGCCACCCACATTGATGATGCATGGATAAAAAGAAAATATGTGAGTGCCTTAATTCCTTTCGAGCCAACAGATTTGAAGAGATTGCAATGTAGACACAACTATCATCAAATGACATCCAATGAAGTCATGCAAGAAATGGCGTCATTCAAAGTTGCTGCGAAGAACGCTGAAGATGCCCGTGCTCGTGCCATTGGAATGCAAAAGGGAGTCAATGTTGCTCTAAAGGCTAATGTTGTTGAGCAAGATGAGGACGAAAGAACTTTTGAGGGGACCTCCATGGACTGCCCCGATGAAGTCAAACGTGCTCATAGTGAGTACATGGCGTTTTACGCAAGGAACTTTTGGAAGGATCCTGCCAAGGCCAAGTCGGAACTCGAGCGCAAGAATGGGTCAAGTGGAAGAAGAGAAAGTGACCCAAAACTGAGAACATGCTACAATTGTAGAGATAGGCTGCACTTCGTAGCCAAGTGTCCATATCAAAATAGAGAAGACAATGGTGGCAGGCTCATTCTTAAAGAAAAATCCAAGGCATCTAAGAAGAAGCCATTTATTAAAAAGAATGGCCCCTACAAGAAGCAACCCAAGATCATCTTGGTGGCACAAGAAGAATACTCCTTTGCAAGTGAAGATGAAGAGGATGAAGAGAGCTCTCACGAGGTGGATGCTATAGCCACCACATCGACTCCATCATCTCTCTTCGACTCGCCAAACGAGAACGTCATCAACAACAACGCCACTTGCCTTATGGCAAGAGGGTCCGAGGTATCAAGTTCTAGCTCTTCATTTCCTAAGACTAACATAAATTTGGATATGGATGATCATGCTAGTCTTAAAATGAAAGAAGAACTTATTGCTTTGGACAACTTTTTCACTAACCTGCAAGGTGAGCACAAACTTCATTTTGATGCTCTTATGAGACAACTTGCTCAAGCCGAAGATCTTCTTAAAGAACAGGGCAAAATCGAAAGAGAAGATGCCTTGGAGATAGCCTCTTTGAAGAATGCCTTGGAAGAAGAAGAGGAAGCTCGAGTATCTTTGGATGAGAGACTCGAATCCATTGAGGAGTCACATGAAGAAGTTGTAGCTCAGTTCATCAAATAACGTGACAATGCTCTTGCTAAGGTAAAGAAACTAAAGAAAGAAAAGATTGAATTTGGGGATGCTGATGCTAGACTCTCGGAGAAGTTTGATAAACTTGATAGTGCTCACAAGGCACTGGAGAGTGATCACTCGACTCTAAATGAGTCTCATGACCAGCTCCAAGCTCAATTGAAGATGTATGATGTGCCAAGCACCTCCACATCATCCTATGGAAAAGAAGGACTTGCAAGAGGTTCTCAACACAAAGGTAAAGAAGTTTTAGACGATATATTGAGCAAGCAAAGGACAAACAATGGAAAAGAAGGTCTTGGTTATATTCCCAAGACAAAGAAAAAGAAAAACAAGAAGAAGAAGAAGAAGAAGAAGAGCAAGACTTCTCAAACAAAGACTAGTCTAATTATGATGGTTTTGCAGGGGCTAACAATCCTAACTTTAGTTATATTGCGATCATTATGGTGATTTTTATGCTATTTATGTAGGCTCTTATGTTTGTTATATTCCTTGGTATATTTGGGTCCCAAAGACCCTTGTCACTAACATGAGACGACCCATTGAATAATGGGTACCTAAAACCAAGAAGTAACTTTCTTGCAGGGCTATGCTTCCGGTGGGTCTAAATGGGTACTCGATGGCGGATGCACGAGTCACATGACCGGAAGCAAGGAGATCATCATGGAGATGCGCCCAAATCATGATCATATAACCATCTCCTATGGTGACAAGTCAAAATCTGAGGTATTGGGTCTCGGCAAAGTCGTGGTGGCTCACGATATCTCTCTCATGGACGTCATGCTTGTTGAGACCCTCGGGTACAATTTACTTTCAGTTCGCGCCCTTGGTAAGATGGGCTTTGCAGTTTATATTGATGCTGATTTGGTGGTACTCTTGTGGAGCCAGTCTCTAAAAGTTGCTTTCGTGGGATATGTCGAAAATGACCTGTACGTGGTGGACTTTTCGGGGAAAACCACTACAGGCCCGATGTGTCTTTTCAGAAAGGCGGACATGGGTTGGTTATGGCATCGCCGACTAGCCCACGTCAATATGAGAACTTTGCAAAGTCTCCACAAGGGTGGCCACATCCTTGGACTAAAAGAAAATGTCTCATTTGCCAAAGATCATGTTTGCAGGGCTTGTGTTGAAGGGAAAATGCATGACTCTCCTCATCGAAGGAAGACTATTATCTCGTCAAAAAGGATCTTAGAGCTTCTTCATGTGGACCTCTTCGGACCTCCATCTCATGCAAGCCTCGGTGGGAAGAAGTACTGTCTCGTGATCGTTGATGATTACTCCAGATACACTTGGGTTTATTTCTTCAAGTTGAAGAGTGAAACTCAACAAACGGTCATCGACTTTGCCAACGAGGTTCAACGTCAACACAACGTCCCTATTCTGGCTATAAGAAGTGATAATGGCTCTGAGTTCAAGAACTACACCTTAAATGAGTTCCTAAGTGAAGAGGGGATAAGACATCAATATTCCGTTGCGTACACCCCTCAACAAAATGGTGTAGCCGAGAGGAAGAATCAGACTTTAATGGATATGGCAAGGTCAATGCTAGCCGAATTCAAGTCTCCTTATAACTTCTGGGTTGAAGCAATCTCTACCGCTTGTCATTCATCCAACCGTTTAAAATCTTGGACAAGACTCCATATGAAATACTTACCGGTAACAAGCCAAACATCTCATACTTTCGGGTATTCGGGTGTAAGTATTTCTTTCTCATCAAGGGAGTTCGTTTATCTAAGTCTGAAGCTAAGGCTCTAGAAGGTATTTTTTGTTGGTTATGGTGCCGAATCCCACACTTATAGAGTCTACAATAAGCTCTCCGGAACTGTTGTAGAATCTTGTAGTGTGATGTTCGAAGAAAATGACGGCTCCCGTGCGGGGCAAGTTGATGTTTGTGATGCTGATGTTAAAATACCCCAAGATGCCATAAGAAGAATGGGCGTGGGATTTTTCCGCCCCATTGAGGAACCACTTGTGGTGGATCGGGAAGGACAATGCTCTTCTCATTAAGAGCCCTCATCTACACATACTCAACATGTTCCAACCATGGGAGTAACTTCTACACCATCTCCATCAATTGCTGAAGGTCAAGATGTTCTAGAAAGCTCCAGGCCGGATTATCCGGTTGACACCGGATTATCTGACCACCCCCTCCTGACGACCATACTACTCTTGGTATTGAAGAAATTGCTGCAAGCTCCAGGACGGATTTTCCGGCTGGCCCCGGATTATCCAGCCCCTTTCCCATTCAAGCAAGTCCCAGGCAGCCTGATGAAGCTGCTACAAGTTCTCCTAGGATGGATTATCCGGCCTCACCATCGGCCGGATTATCCGGCCTTGAATCACCAGTTGTCCAACAGCCTCCTGTTACAGATGCTGGCCTTCCTCAAGGACATGCTTCATCACCTCCTATTTCTGTTAATCGAGATTCTAATTAAGGTCGAGCAAATGATTCCAATGAAGATTCAAGTGATGAAACTATTCCACCAAGAAACAACAAGCTTATTGAACTTCGTCGCAAGGCTCGTGCTGATCGGAACCTTGAGCTAAGGGGTCACACTCTCGACAAGGTTGTAGGTGACCTTCGACGAAGGGTTTCTACAAGAAGGGAATTGGCAAGTTTTGGTGAGCATCAGGCTCACATCTCAATGGTGGAACCCAAGAAAGTATTTGAAGCTCTTGAAGATCCAGACTAGGTTGTTGCTATGCATGAAGAATTGAATAATTTCGATTGCAACAAGGTCTGGAAACTCATGGAGAAGCCCAAAGATTGCCACAATGTTATCGGCATTAAATGGATATTTAAGAACAAGCAAGATGAGAATGGTATTGTTGTGAGGAACAAGGCGAGACTTGTGGCACAAGGCTATTCTCAAGTTGAGGGCATTGACTTCAGCGTGACCTATGCTCCTGTGGCTCGGCTTGAGTCCATCCGTATCCTTCTTGCTTGTGCTGCCCATAACAATTTTAAATTGTAGCAAATGGACGTCAAGAGTGCTTTTCTTAATGGTCCTCTACATGAGTTGGTATATGTAAAGCAACCCCCGGAATTTGAGGATCCTAACTTCCCGAACCATGTGTATAAACTCGATAAGGCACTATGTGGCCTTAAACAAGCCCCACGTGCGTGGTAAGAGCACCTTAAAGAGCTTTTGCTAGACAGTGGCTTCAAAGTTGGGCAAATCGATTCCACTCTTTTTACTAAGAAGGTTAAGGGGGAGATCTTCGTATGCCAACTATATGTAGACGATATCTTCTTTAGTTCTACTAATAAAGCTTTTAATGATGAATTTTCAAAGCTTATGACTGACAGGTTTGAGATGTCTATGATGGGGGAGTTACGGTTCTTTCTTGGATTCGAGATCAAGCAACTTAGAGAAGGAACTTTCATCAATCAAGTTAAGTACATCCAAGACATGCTCAAGAGATTCAAGATGACGGATCTTAATGGTGTCGCCACTCCGATGCAAACAAAATGTCACATTGAACTTAACCCCCGTGGTAAAGATGTGGACAAAAAGGTATACCGGTCCATGATCGGCTCTCTTCTTTACCTCTGCGCATCTAGACCCGATATTGTGTTGAGTGTGGGGGTGTGTCCAAGGTATCAAGCAGCTCCTAAAGAAAGTCACTTAGTGGCGGTCAAGAGGATCTTTCGATATTTGGTTCATTCCCCTAACTTTGGTCTATGGTATCCCAAGGGCTCCAATTTCTCTCTATGTGGTTATACTGATTCAGATTGGGCTGGTGATGAAGATGATCGGAAATCCACTTCTGGAGCTTGTCAATTCTTGGGAAGATCTCTAGTGTGTTGGTCATCTAAAAAGCAGAATTATATCTCTCTCTCCACCGTCGAAGCTGAATATGTTGCTGCTGCTAGTGCTTGCACTCAGTTATTGTGTCTGAGGCAAACTTTAAAGGAATACGATGTCAATTGTGACAAAGTGCCTCTTTTATGTGATAATGAAAGTGCAATCAAAATTGCATACAATCCAGTACAGCACACAAGGACATAACATATTGAGATACGGAATCATTTTATTCGAGACCATGCTGCTCGAGGCGATATCGATCTATCTTTTGTGAGCACGAAGAACCAACTTGCTGATATTTTCACGAAGCCACTTGATGAAGCAAGGTTCTGCTACTTGAGGAATGAGATAAATATCATTGATTCTAGGAGCTTGTCTTGATTACCCATGCACTCACTCGTACATCTCAGTCTTATTTGGTCTAGATGTGGGCATGATATAGGAGGAGTGTGGTCCTAATTAATTGGGCTAACCCTCCCCCCATAATGCTGAGAGCAAGATAAATAATTTCCCTTAATATCATTTTGTGATATGTGAGCTAATTATGAGTATTGGTCATGAACCCAAGATATATCTTCGCGGTGTCATACCATACAGTCCAACAAGGTGGCTTCGTCCACCACCCTCTCCCATGAGGAGAATTGTATTTTTGTGGATCTTTTTGGTTGTTTTCGCTCATCTCATATTCTTATGGGAATCACAATCAATTTTGGCTTTTAGTTGATTTGGTTCTTGCAATTTTGAGTGTGTAGTACCATCTCAGTTTGGCTCTCTCAATCCTAAGACTTTCCCTACCCCTAAACCATCTATTCTTGCACACAAGTCCCTTGTACACCTTGTGAGGGTGTTGTTTGGGGACGCGCGGGCCTGAATTTGTGTTCAACGGAAATTCAGATTTGTGGCCGGATGATCCGGCCCAAGTATAGGCCGGATGATCCGGCCCTGGCAGATTTCGTCTTTAAGGGCAGGGATCAGGGGGAAGGGATCATAACGAGCAGCACTCTCCCCTAACCCTCTCCTCCTCCTCAATCGCCGCCTACCGTCCCCTACCCTCCCGGAGCCTCTCCAGCCACCGGATTTTCTGGGCCTCCCTAGATCTTCTTCTCCCCGCCTCTAGGTACCTTCTCCTCCATGTTCTTCCTCCAATGAGTGAGGGTAACTCCCTCTCTCCCCATCTTTGTCTAGATGTGTTATTTGTTGGGTGGAACGTTGTCTAGAAGGATGTTGTTTCGCATAGAAATCATAGTCTTGCAGTTTCTAGGACCGATCTACCTTTTGCATTCAATCTAGGTGAAGTCGAAAATTTCTTCTAGGGCCAGATTATCCGCCCCTGGCCAGACTGGATAATCCGGCCTAACAGAATCAAATCTGGTTCAGTTTCACCATGGTGTGCATTAAGTAGATTTGTCTTATGAACTTTTTGAGTACTTTTTCCATGCTCTCTCCTAGACTTATCTGTATGCTTATCCCCATGCTATCGCCCTTGTTCTCCTCACAGGTGGTTCTAGTGCTCCCAAGACCTACAAGCGTCATCCTCATGGTAAATACTTTTGAGACGACGGACAGGGTAACTTAGTGGACGAGGTTGAGTTGAGGAGAAGAAAGAACGAAGAGAAGCGCATGGCTGAACAAGCAAAGAGGACTAGAAAGGGGTGTCCAAAAGGAAGGGCAAAGAGCCCAAGATCAACTACAAGGATTTGGATCCAGTCACTTATTCCTCTATCCGTCACCGTGATTTGTTTGCGGAGTTGCCTCGTGATTATGAGCTGTGGGATGCTCGCTTTTGGTATGCTGAACAGAAAGGTATTTTTGAACATGTGTATGCTAGGCTGAACATTAGACCTATGCACCTGCTGGTTCTTGTTGAGGCTTTGGAGAAGCCCCACCTTGTGGATGCCATGTATGTGGCTGAGCGGATGGGGCTGCACCATCTCATGGCTCTCTAGTGCTCATATGACTCTAAGGTGGTGAAGCAGTTCTTTTCCACTTTGGTTATTTGTGCAGATGAGCATCGCACTATGAAGTGGATGACTCATGACGGTCCTATGACTGGTGATTTCCGTGTGTTTGCTGGGGTTCTTGGATACTCTTTCTGCGGCAAGGATAGGGCCAGTGGCCACCGCATCATCACCCAGCTGAAGCCCAACAAAGATGCAGCTCTATCTCCTTGCACAATGGACAATGGCATTGTGGGCACTCTTGCTAGTCTTACTCCTATCTATGCTGCCTTCGTGGGCCTATTCCATGATTCCATCACTCCGAGTGGAGGCAACAATGATAGCATCCGTGATCACCTTGTCCAGCTCCTTGCCTTCTTTCGTGAGGTTGCCTCGTGTGAGGATGAGTCCGTGCAGTACAAGCTAGATGTGATGGACTTCATCTAGCATGAATTGACGGATGCGATGTTCAACCGGCTGTCCATTCCTTATGCTCCCTACATTATGATGATCATCATGCATCTGCTTCCCTCTGAAGATTTCAACATTGATGTTGTGCATAAGGCAAAGAAGATCTACACCAAGGTTCGGAAGACCTCTCACCCCTCTTCTGCTCCTGTGGGTCTCATGAGGGATGCTCGCAGGCCTCTAGTGCCCCCGTTGCTCGTGAGATCAAGCAGCTGAACTGGTTCCAGCGGAACATCCTTTACATGGGCATGGACACACGCAAGGGCCAATACGAGGCGTACAAGGAGCACCATGAGTTGGCTTACTCTCAGCAGCTCATCCTTCACAATGTGTCCGGTGCTTCTGGTGATCCCCCGGCTCCTACCCCTCCCACACCATATGCCCGGTGGAACTCTTCTTCTGGGCTAAACTGTGGAGAGCTGGAGCATCACTTGTTCCCCTCTGCGGCCACTGCTGCTGATGAGGATGATGACACCGAGGAGCTTGAAGATGAGAACGAGGATGAGGACGAGGATGAGGACTACGAGTGATCCCTTGGGGCGCTTGCATCGCTCTTCTTCCTTTTTGGCGTCTCGATGCCAAAGGGGGAGAAGTAGTTCTATTAGGTCTTCGAGGATTTGCATGGGTCGGGCACAAGCATTTGCACTTTTTCCTATTCGTCGTTTTCTCGCTTGTGCCCATTTAGCGTGGAACTTTAATTTGTGTTTGTGGTTTGTGTGAGACTCTGTGACGGTGGATGTCTAGATTTATCTCATGGATTATGCTTATGGATTCATCTATTCATATCCTATTATGCTGGGATTCTTTATCAAGGAAGGCGTGTATATTGGTTATCACGTTGATAATTGTGGCTATTTCAAGGACGCCTCTCTCCCTATCTCGGTGGTATGATTATGTTGTTCATATGTCAATGGAATAGATTCACACCTATTTGTGTGCATTTGTATTCAAATGCAAATTTCTAATATGCACACATTGAGGGGGAGTCTCTTCCATGTTTTTTGTTGGTGGACTTGTGATCCTTTCCTGCAAATCCTAGTATTGTCATCTAACACCAAAAAGGGGGAGATTGAAAGAACATTTCATGTTTTCCTGTGTTTTGTGTGTTAGATAACAATACCGTGGAATTTTCTCATGTGCGCTAAGTGTGTAGGTGTTTTGCGGTGCCGGATTATCCGCCCCACCAAGGGCCGGATAATGCGGCCTATCTCATCGATCAAAGGCTGCGAAGGCGCGTCGCTCGGAGTCCAGTCGGATTATCTCCCGGAAAATCCGAAATGGGGCGGTTTTTCTTCCCCAGGCCGGATAATCCGTCATTCGCATGGGCCGGATAATTTGGCCCCCAGAAATCGACCAAAGGCTGCCAAGGTACGTTGCTCGGAGTCTGGGTGGATTTTCTCCTGGTAAATCTGAACTGGGGCGGTTTTTCCTCCCTAGGCCAGATAATCCAGCCTTCACATGGGGCTGGATAATCCGGCCCCCAGAAGGCGATCAAGGGCAGGCTCGGCACGACACTCAGAGTGGGGGCGGATTATCTGCCGGATAATCCGAGTATGGGGCGGAGTTTTCCCCAGTCCGAATAATCCGGGCCTCACTAATCCGGCCCCCAAAGGCTCCAACGGCTTGGATTTGGCAGGCGGTATAAATATCCCTTCTTCCCCAACAAGCAGAACTCTTGATTCACTCAAAATTATTCAGAAACTTTGCAAGATCTCCCATACTAGATATCCCACTTCAACCACCCGAAGGCTTCGATATTTGGAGGAATTGAAGGAGGAGAGAATCATCATCGTCATCACGAATCAAGCACATCAACTCCTCTCCATTCATTTGGAGAAATCCCTGATCTAGTATTCTTGTCAATATCTAGGTCTTGTTCTTTGTTATTGATAACATGTTCTTTGGCAGCTTGTTGTCATTATGGGAGCCTCCAAATTGATTGTGGAGTTGTGTTCTGCTAGTTGTGTAAAGGCACCGGTACCCGCCTCGAAGGGTTCCTATAGTGGAAAGGTGGACCAGGCCTTTGGTGGCGGGATCCATCGGAGAACAGGGTGAGGCCTTTTGTGGCATCGTGGTCTTAGTACCGCGCACCCCTCCAACGCAGACGTACTTCCCTTAACAAGGAAGGAACTGTGGTAAAACAAATCCCGTGTCTCCGCGTGCTTCACTACAATTCAGCCGTTCCTCTTCCACTCGCTCTTTACTCGCTAGTAGATAGGTTTGCATATAGGGAAATTCCACCTAATAGTTTATCTAGAGAATTTACCCTTTGTGTTAAACCTAAAACTGAAAAAGCATTAAAATTTGAAGTAGAACCTATTCACCCCCCCTCTAGGTGCCCATACGATCCATTTCAACATTACCATCAGCATCAGTTTTTCTTTTGAAAATCCATTTATTCTCAACGGCCTTTCAGTCATGAGGTAAGTCTACCAAGGTCCAAACTTGGTTTTGGTACATGGATTCCATCTCGGATTTCATGGCTTCTAGCCATTTGTTGGAATCTAGGATCATCATCGCTTCTTCATATGTCGTAGGGTCATTTATTTCATCAACCATGAAATTCATAATAGGATATCCGTACAGTTTAGGAACTGTACGTGTCCTGATTGACCTACGAGGTTCGGTAGTGTTCTCTTTCGGAGTTTCATGATCATTATCATTAGTTCCTTCTTCATTCGGTAAAGTGAACTCTGGAACAATTTCTGGCGCTGCGCCACTCGTTGTTTCATGAATAGAAGGTTCAATAACCTCTTCGAGTTCTACCTTCTGACTACACATGCCTTTCACGAGTAACTCTTTCTCTAGAAAGGATCCATTCTTCACAACAAAAACCTTGCCCTTGGATCTATGATAGAAGGAATACCCAATTGTTTCTTTAGGGTATTCTATGAAGACGCATTTTTCTGCTTTGGGTTCAAGTTTATCAAGTTGAAGTTTCTTCACATAAACATCGCAACCCCAAACTTTAAGAAATGATAGCTTAGGTTTATTTCCAAACCACAATTCATACGGTGTCGTTTCAATGATTTAGATGGTGGCCTATGTAAACTGAATGCAGCAGTTTCTAGTGCATAACCCCAAAATGACAGTGGCAAGTCAATCAGATACATCATAGATCGAACCATATCCAATAAATTATGATTACGACGTTCCGACACACCATTACATTGTGGTGTTCTGGGAGGTGTCAGTTGTGAAAATATTCCACAATCTCTCATGTAAGTGCTAAACTCGTAGCTAAGATACTGACCACAATGGTCAGACCGCAGAAATTTAATCTCTCTACTACGATGATTTTCCACTTCATTACGAAATTCCTTGAACTTTTCAAAGGTTTCAAACTTGTGTTTCATCAAATAGATATACATGTATCTACTAAAATCATCCGTGAAAGTAAAAAAATAACGATATTCACCTCGCGCCGACACACTCATTGGACCACATACATATGTATGTATGATATCCAATAAATCTGTCATGTGGGGTCCCCGGATTAATCCTCCGAGAATCCCTGTTATGCGTACACCACAATCCCATGATCAGTTAGTCATGGCACATAACCGCCAAGTATCAAAGTAAACATCCATTACTTAAGTAGATACCTATCATACCATACATGCCATTATGGCTACATCAATAATCATCAGCTGAACTTCATCAAGCGTAGAGCCTGAGCCATGCCTTAACCTATAGGCAGCTGACTAGGAGAACGTCCTAGCTCGCATAGGCGTCAACTTCATCATCTTCTTTATATCTGACCAAGTTAATAGTCAGGGACAATGCCAGTGAGTACTTTGAATGTAATCGCAAACTACCTTAAGAGAATAATAATAACGAGAGGATATGCAATATGGCTGTGGTAGTAGGAGGGCTCCAAGAGAGGTTCTTTTCTCAAATAGTTTCTCTTGTAGATATAGCATTTACATAACTTGTTGAAACTTTTGTAAACATTTTGGAAACCTAATTGAAAAGTTTTTTGAAAAAAACACTAGGACTAGGTCACCCATTTGTTTCTTCCTTTCGGTCATCTCATGATCAAACTCCTTTCCTTCCTTTCCGACCATCCCCTGGCAAATCAGTTCCAAAGCCTTTGCTTTTCCGAAGTCCTTTTTCAAATCAAAACCAGCACCACTCTTCAGTAGTTTGTCCAACCGTCCATAACCGCGGACACGGCTATTCAAATAGATTTACGCTCTGTAGAGGTTGTACACTTTACCCACAAGATTCCATACATCTGTCGTGGTTCATCGCGAATCATCATACACTAGTATGCGGGGTTTGGATAATCAAACATAACCCTTGGAAAGTCCACTTCGACACGGGCCCTACCCTATGAGTTGTTCCCCTCAATACTAGGACGTCTGGATCCACGGACCAACCGGAGCACCCCACTCAGACCTGGAGGGGGCACTTCCAATGAAGGGCTCATAGTTTGCCCGGTCACTCACATGGGTGACTATGCTTCCTTCAGGTGACTGTTTAACACTTGACCCTTTCTGTAAAGGCAAGCTCGGATTTTGAGGGAAAAAATCCTCCATATGTAACAGTGAGAATTCCCATATCAGAGTGAACTACTTTGAGTTAAGCGTCGTCCCATTCCAGGGTAATGTGGTTGCACGGATGACTTGTTATAGCTAAGCTACAAAGCACCGGGTGCGTTTTCATAAACATTTTCTCCTCCTCCGTTCCAACATAATTTGTAAAACAAAAACATTTTTCCTTTCTGAAACTTCTCTTGGTAGGTGAAACCTCACCAAGGTTTGGCCATAACCATTTGGCAAAACTTTTCCGGGGGTCTTCCCATCCTATGTTTTTCTTCGGCTAAGGCGGGGTCTCCAAAGGAGTATGGTGTTATACACCATCTACCATACTAGTGAGAAGTAGACATCACCAAGGGGTTATACTTAGTAGTACCAATGTGTAATGGTTTGGAGGATCCAAGCCTTTACTAGATATAGCACAACATAATTTAAAACAATGCAGTTTCATAAATAGTAGGTAAAACATGCATAAGTAAGATAGTAGAAAAAGTCTTATGAGCAAGAAGGTGGCTTGCCTGAGATCAACAAATTGGCAATATATGTCCCTGGACTTCTTCATAGAATACCATGATAACCAATAATAATGACCATCTTCTTCTGGTCTCCGATATAATCGCATCTATCGTCGGTAGGGATCACATGCAAGCAAACCAAGGGCACAATCAACACAAGGCATACAATCACCAATACATTATAGCAGACAAACATACCACACATTATCCAGTTCAGTAGGTTTTAATAGATTGAGTTTGTTACAATAGGAAATAATGGAAAGGCATTTGTGGAACTTGTTTAATGGTCTAATTGCCGACTACCACCTAATGAAGGTGTTCTGAACTAAGTCTTGGGTATGTATGATATCAATGTACAAAGATGATATCACCACGTAGGTATTGGAATAACAAGGCTAACAAAAGTGGTTTCATAATTTTATCAATTTTCTATATTTAGTTATGAGTGCTCTAGTGAAATAACCTCTAGTTTAGGTGAAAAATTAACTATAAAATATCTGTAAGCCAAATAAAATTGTCCTTAGAGGTTTTGTTAGACTTTGGAGTTTAAGATTTTTGGGAGTTGGATTTGTATCAAAATAATTACCAGAATGCCCTTGGGAAAATCCCAAACTCCATTATGTAGTAAATTTGTCTTTTTAACCAGATTTATTTTATAGGTACAAAGTACATGAGACCACGTATAGTGGATAGGTATGATGAATACCTTAAAGTTGCAATAGGAATGACTATTTTTGGACTTGTTAAGCTTCTGAAATGATTTATCTAGTGAATATACGACATACAGAAATATTTAATTCATTATAATTCAAAAGAGACTCAAAAATTCTTTAACTCCTGGTTATGGTAGGTATTGAGGTACCACATCGTTTAGAGTTGGATTTAGGTCAATAACAAATTTGGTTTGGTCCAAAGAAATTCCTAAAGGCAGATTTGGGTTGTTTTTGTTATTTTTTCTATGGGCAAAATAGGAAACCAACATACTATGGGGCTAGGGTGAAATGCAAGGTATCATTTATACCTTTCAGTACCCAAAGGTTTCATGTCATTTGGTTTTGGAAATCTTTCTGTAGGAATTCATTTGTAAAAGGGTTACATTTGGGTCTCTGATTTTCAATATTTATTATAGCCCACATCTGGGTAATCCAAGGGTACTGCCTGTTAGATAAATCATTCATGCATATAGGCAAAATAAGGTCTTGGCATTTAGAGCCATTATATATTTTTGAATCGATTTAAATTAACTGGCAGAATTTAGATATGAAGAATAATATATAAAAGAAAAGGAGAGGGAACTTGTGGGCTGCTGTGAAATGGATCGGACCAGGCCGTGCTGGGCCAGCCCAAGATGCAGCCGGGCATGCACGGGCGAGGCGTAGCAAGCCACGGCCCGGGAAGGCTGAAGGGGTACGGCGCACTGGTAGCCATTCGATCTAAAGAGAGATCGATGGCGGGGAGGTCGTCTTCTCCCCCAACGACACGGCGGTGGGGCAGAAACCCTAGGGGGAGGCAATTAGGTGCGGGGGAGCTCACCAGCAGGTGCGCGAGGTGCCAGCAAGGGGTAGATCGATACGGCATGGTGTGGGAGGAAGAAAGAGGGGCGACGACGGTGCTCCTATCTCCGGGGAGATGCTCGCGCGGGGACCATGATGGCACACACGTCGGAGCTCACCGGAAAAATGCCCAGGGCCTGCTGCGTAGTTAGCTTCAGAGGAGCAAGGGGAGTTTGGGAGGATGACATGCAGGGGGAAAGAGCGAGAGAGAGAGGAGCTTTGCTCATGTTCTTAGAGGAGGCCGAAAGTTCATCTCTCTCTTTCTTCTTCTGTCCAGGAGAAGGACGGGAGGAAGAGTGGCGTTTTGGGGAGGTTGGTGGAAGTGAGAGGGGCAAATGAGCTGAAGGGGGGCAGGGCTATGGTGGCCTCTAGCCCTTTTAAACCGGAGAGGGAGCTTAGGAGGCGCAAATGTTTATTTTGGACATGGGGAGAGGTGCTGGCCAGGGGTTGGTTGACTTGGCCAGTGGGGAGGTGAGAGAGGGGTCTCTGGTCGTGCAGATAGGCAGAGAGGAATAGGGCTGCTGCTGCAAGGTATTAAATGGCAAGACTTTGTTTATCTCTCCCTTTTGTTCTCCTCCAAATACAAGAGACAAGGACTAGGGTAGAGCTACAGGGTTTCTATAGTGTATGTCGACTAGGGGTGGGTGTGGTTGCTGTGTAGAAGTATGGTGCAAGCTTTGGATGGGATTTGGAGGTGGTTTAGATAATTTTTTTGCCCAAAGCCACAATTTGGCCATTTTGATGATTGTGAAGAACCTCATGATTTTTTATCTTGGAAAGCTGAGGTGAGGATGCTGGTAGATGGATACGGTCCAGGTACATAACCATGAATTATTTGGGAATTATTTGATGGAGTTTGGTCCACTTTATATCACATTCTTAGATAGGGTAGAAATGATTTTTAGGATTTGATTTGATGTTTTTGAATTGGAAAAGGATCGTTCTTGGCTTGATATGTTCCTGAATATGGATCCAGACTGTGAGAAATTTTCCCATGATTTATTGATACATAAAAGTATTTTAAACATTTATTTTATCATTTCTATCTATTAAGAAAATAGGCAAAAAGAATTATTAAAACTCTTCAAAAATATTTATACTTGAAGTGGGAAGATAGGATAGGATAACTAGACTTCAAATAAGCTTGAAGATGGGAATGTGTTTTGGAGAAAGTCAACCTTTCTTTTACAGATTGAGATTTGGAGTATTTCCTATTAAAAGAATTAATTGGATTTTGGGCCATGATAATAATGGATAATATTTTATAAAACTTTATAAACAAGGTATACAATGTAAACAAGGTGTATCTAGCATTTTGAACCTTGGGTGTTGAGAATCAAAGTTGATTTTGGTGGAAAGCATGGGATTAAGGATATAGGGTAATGTTATTTTATTACCTTCAAAACCTTGTTGGATCTTGGAGCTTAGATCTCCCCTTGGAGCATGGGCTATATGGATGGATAGACCAAGTTGATTATATCACCATGGTACAAGAAGTTGAGCTTTATCATGCTTTAGTGCTCTAGGAATTGATTTAAAACTTTGAATAAAATAAGGGTACCAAAACAGATTATCAAATAGCTTCCAAAACCTTGTGGGTTCTTGGAGCACAAGGATCCATTTGGAACGAGTGAAGTAGGTATTGCAAGACATTTATGATTCGAACACAATCATGCAAAGAGTTGGTCCAAAGGAGGTAGGGTGAAGGTGTGAGCTTCTGACCAAGTAGGCTAGTTGATAAGGTTTGTAGGAAATATTATTGTCTTGCCTGCAAAACCATCAATAACAAGTGGGTTAAAAGATGATTTAGCCAAGGACAATAGTGGGTCTTGGTATTCCTTATGATGGTATACAAGATGGTTCAAGTGCATCTCAAAAAATTCACAAGGGATGGTAAGGATATCCATTCAAAGAAGTGATGTTGAAACAATTTCCAGACTTAGCTAAATTTAGCATATTTTGGGTTTTTGACTAGAATATGAGTGGGGATGTTTTACATGGTTTCCAAGGTATCAAAGAATCATCAATTGCATGATGTTGATGTGTATATTTAGTAGAATAGATCCATTCTTGATATTGGTCCTCATTGAGTTGGAAGCTTTTAGAATGGATCACTTCAGAATTGATCTGGTTAAGGGTTTTAGATGATCACCTAGTGGATAGGGATCCGATCTAGCTTGGTTAACTTGTTTAGGGTTGACACTCTTGGATTAGATAGATTATAGATGATGAACTCCTAGTGTAGCTCATACTACTTCCTAAGTAAACAAGTCAGACAACAGATCAAGGTAATTCACTAGACAGCAGATCAAGGCAATTCATCTTAACAAGCAACTCAAGCTACTACAAGAGTTACCATCAAGCCTAGATTGAGGTAAGGATGGGTATTTTGAAATGTTGGAATTTGAATGAGTTGAGAGTCCTTGGTATTTCTACCAAGAGTAGAATTCAAAAGCTTTATAAAAGGTTTTGGAAATCCTAGAGATAAGAGTAGTTGAGGGTTTTGTCTTGTAAACATAAGGAGCTTATATCTTATAGATCTCCATAATTTTGGCAATAGAAGGTACTAAAATAGTTAGGGTTGAAAGGGGCATCTTGGCTCAGGTTTTGAAATGCCAGAACCTTTGAGAATATGAAAAATAAGCCAAGACCGTTTTGTTAACTAGGTTTTGTCAACTGATGGTGAGGTAAGGAGTATATCATATGGTATACACTCAGATGCACAAGAACAAGCAAACAACAAGCAAACATTGTATCACTAATCAAGAAAAAGTTTATGTTCCCCCTGATTTTTGCATTCTGGACAACTAATTAGGGTTTCTGAAATTGGGATGTTACAGACCATTCCCCCTTAAAAGAATATCGTCCATAGATTCAGGAGAGTAAGATTAGGAGATTTTGTATTGGAGTTAGTGCCATGTGCTTATTGCAAACTAACATATCGGCTTTGTCCTTGAATAGGGTCGCTGCGACAGTGAGGTTGAACATCAATCGTCTTGGGTGCACGAGTGTTGAGGAGACTTCAATCGGGATTGTGAGGGGTGATCTTCCTTCTGTGAGGATTTATGGTGTTTCTCTTAAGGGATTATCATATCCTAGTTCATGATTTTGGGTCTAACTCCTGAGGTTGCTTCTGACAGATGGTTAGTCTATTTTTGTGGGAAAGACGCAGGTCTTTCCCCCTTAGGTTAAACTAGGGTAGATCAGGGATACGTCAGTCCGTCCTTCTTGGATTCGTTGAATGAGGTTTAAGAAATATCGCCAATCTTCCGCCCAGAGTTGAAACCTTCTGATGACGTCCGCAAAGTGGGTCATATGAGGCTTATATACTATATTTTATTCGTACATACTCTATCGCGGCAGTTAAATTTGCGAATCCTCCAGACGGGTTGGAACTGAGGGGTTGGTGATTCAGCAGTTCTTCAGGCAGGTCTTCATCTGGAGGTAACAGAGGAGCTTCATGAAATCTTTAGTTAGTTTCTCATCAGATGGCTCAAGAGTTGTTTCTTGGCGGGAGGACATCGGATCTAGAAATCTTTCTGATGTATCTTCTAGGAGACAGTCTTCTGGAATTTGAGTGGAAAGATGTAGTCTTTCCACCTTCGTCGAGACTATTGGAGATCTTCTATCTTTGTGTTGAGGTCTTCGAATGATGTCCTTTTTCAAGCAACTTTGTCGGATAGTTCCTTGACAAAGATTTAAGGAGTTAGCTTAGGTCAATTCAGCGGTTAACGACTCTTTTGGCCAGTCTTCAGTCGGTTAGAGGCATCCAGTTTCAGATAAGTTGTCTTCGTTTGAAATTTTGACGTTGCTTCTGCTCAATGGTGGAGTAGATTCATTGTCTTTAGGCAGTCCCGTCTTCAGGATTTTTGCAGTATTCAGGCCTTCAGGTGAGGTGCTTCATGTTCGTTTGGGTAAGGTCCACTGAAATAGTTAGTCTTTGGAGGTGGTCGGAAGCTCTAATATTCCGAAGGTTAGTGTAGTTAGGCCATCACTTCTTGTGTTGGTGGGTAAGTCTTGTGGTTTCTCGCCGGTAGTGAGGATCCTTCGGTGACCGACTTCCGGCTTCAATGGGATTCTTGCTATTATTGGTAGATGGATGATGGCGCATGGTGTTGATGACGAGTTTTAGAAAGGCGAGTTAGACGAACTATGCCATGCTGCTGGAGAGATCCTCGAATTGTTCTAACTTGACGACATCGAACTAGGGGTTCTTGCGATTCTTTTCCTCTCATATCTCCCGAGGTTAGTATGGGTTCTGGTTATCGACGACTAACCTGGGGGGTTTCCTGAAGTACTAGGTGGGTTATCGATCCTCGAGTCAGATTTTACTAAGGTCAAAACAAGATAGAACACATATACAAAGTGAGTCGAGCGACGGGGTCGCAATGTCCAACGCAAACATCACACATCAAGCAACACAATATGCGCTTAGATAAGTAAACACGACCAAATAGGGGGACCAAGGAGTTAACTACTCGCAATATAGGTGAATCCTAGTCTTGGGACTACTAATCCTAGAGATCACGTTATTGAGGTCTGGGTCACTATCTTGCAAATGAAGCCTTCGCCGTGTCATCAGACGCTTATCGATAGTGCAGTACTTGATTTCTTCTAGTTATGGGGATTCCGCTTGTAGGGCGATCTTGTAGTCACCTTGTGTTTGTTGGTAGTTCCTCTCTTCATCTCGTTCTCATCGTCTCCACCATGTTCTAGGTCCTAGTTGTTTGAAATCCGTAGTTATGGGGATTCCGCTTGTAGGGCGATCTTGTAGTCACCTTGTGTTTGTTGGTAGTTCCTCTCTTCATCTTGTTCTCATCGTCTCCACCGGATTCTAGGTCCTAGTTGTTTGAAATCCGTAGGTTTGAAATTTGGACGAGAGATAGAGAAAACCATTTTTGAAGTCATTTAAATTAGGGTAAGGTAAGGAGTAGAATCTTTCGAAAAGCTTTTGAGAAAGTAGTTTTCGAAAGCCGGTGTTTTCAGAAATGGTTTTCCTATCTAACGACCATGCTAACTAGGTTCTCCTACAGTCAGGATGGCTCTGATACCAAGTCTATGAGGTCCCCGGATTAATCCTCCGAGAATCCCTGTTATGCGTACACTATGATCCCATGATCAGTTAGTCGTGGCACATAACCGCCAACTATCAAAGTAAACATCCATTACTTAATTAAATACATGTCATACTTTAAATACCATTATGGCTACATCAATAATCATCAACTGAACTTCATCAAGCGTATAGCCCGAGCCATGCCTTAACCTACAGGCAGCTGACTGGGAGAACATCCTAGCTCGCATAGATGTCAACTGATATCTGACCAAGTTAATAGCCAGGAAAAATACCAGTGAGTACTTTGAATGTACTCACAAACCACCTTAAGAGAATAATAATAACAAGAGGATATGCAATATGGCTGTGGTAATAGGAGGGCTCCAAGAGACGTTCTTTTCTCAAATAGTTTCTCTTGTAGATATAGCATTTACATAACTTGTTGAAAACTTTTGTAAACATTTTGGAACTCTTTTTGAAATTTTTTTGGAAAAAAACACTAGGACTGGGTCACCCATTTGTTTCTTCCTTTCGGTCATCTCGTGACCAAACTCCTTTCCATCCGTTCCGACCATTCCCTGGTCAAATCATTTCCAAATCCATTGCTTTTGCGAAGTCCTTTTTTAAATCAAAACCAGCACCGCTCTACAGTAGTTTGTCCAACCATCCATAACTACCGACACGGCTATTTGAATAGATTTACGCTTTGAAGAGCTTGTACACTTTACCCATAAGATTGGATACGTCTGTCGTTGTTCACCGCGAATTGTCATACACTCGTATGCAGGGTTCGGATAATCAAACATAACCCTCGGAAAATCCACTCCGACACGGGCCCTACCCTATGAGTTGTTCCCCTCAATACCGGAATGTCTGGATCCACGGACCAACCGGAGCACCCCACTAATACCTGGAGGTGGCACATTCAATGAAGGGCTCATAGATCCAGGTGACTGTTTAACAGTTGACCCTTTCTGTAAAGGTAAGCCGACATTTTGAGGGAGATGATCCCCCATACGTAGTAGTAAGAATTCCCATATCATAGTGAACTACTTTGAGTTAAGCCCCGCCCCATTCCGGGGTAATGTGGTTGCAAGGATGAGTTGTTATATCTAAGCTGCAAAGAACCGGGTGCGTTTTCGTAAACATTTTCTCCTCCTCCGTTCCAACATCATTTGTAAAACAAAAACATTTTTCCTTTCTGAAACTTCTCTTGGTAGGTCAAACCTCACCAAGGTTTTGCCATAAACATTTTGTAAAACTTTTCTAGGGGTCTTCCCATCCTAAGTTTTGCTTCGAGTAAGGCAGGGTCTCCAAAGGAGTATGGTGTTATACACCATCTACCATACTAGTGACAAGTAGGCATCACCAAGAGGTTGTACTTAGTAGTACCAATGTGTAATGGTTTGGAGGAGCCAAGACATTACCAGATATAGCACAACATAATTTAAAACAATGCAGTTTCATAAACAGTAGGTAAAACATGCATTAGTAAGATAGTAGTACAAGTCTTTTGAGAAAGAAGGTGGCTTGCCTGAGATCAGCAAACTTGCAATATATGTCCCTAGACTTCTTCATAGAATACTATGATAACCAATAATAATAACCATCTTCTTCTGGTCTCCGATATAATCGCATCTATCGTTGTTAGGGATCACATGCAAGAAAACAAAGGGCACAATCAACACAAGGCATTCAATCACCAATACCTTATAGCAGGCAAACATACCACACATTATTCAGTTCAGTAGGTTTTGATAGATTGAGTTTGTTACAATAGGAAATAATGGAAAGGCATTTGCGGAACTTGTTTAATGGTCTAATTGCCGACTACCACCTAATGAAGGGGTTTCGAACTAAGTCTTTGGTCTATATGATATCAATGTACAAAAATGATATCAGCAGGTAGGTATTGGAATAACAAGACTAACAAAAGTGGTTTCATGACTTTATCAATTTTCTATATTTAGTTATGAGTTTTGTAGTGTAATAACCTCTAGTTTAGGTGAAAAATTCACCATAAAATATCTGTAAGCCAAATAAAATTATCCTCAGAGGTTTTGATAGACTTTGTAGTTTAAGTTTTTTGGGAGTTGTATTCATCTCAAAATAATTAAAAGAATACCCTTGGGAAAATCCCAAAGTCTGTTATGTAGTAAAATTTTCTTTTTAACCATATTTATTTTATAGGTCCAAAGTACATGATACCAAGTACAGTGGATAGATATTATGAATACCTTCCAATAGCAATTAGAATCACTATTTTTGAACTAGTTAAGCTTCTGAAATGATTTATCTAGTGAATATACCACATACAAAAATATTTAATTCATTATAATTCAAAAGAGGCTCAAAAATTCTTTAAATCCTGGGTTATGTAGGTATTGTGGTACCACATCATTGAGAGTTGGAGTTAGGTCAATAACTAAGGTTGGTCCGGAGAAATTCCTAAAGGCAGATTGGCGCTGTTTGCTATGGGAAAAATAGGAAGCAAAAGACTATGGGGCAAGGGTGACATGCAAGGTATCATTGATACCTTTCAACACCCAAAGGTTTCATGTCATTTGGGTTTAGAAATATTTCTGTAGGAATTTATTTGTGAAAGGGGTACATCTGGGTCTCTAATTTTCTATATTTATTTAGCCCACATCTAGGTAATCCAAGGGTACTGCCTATCAGATAAATCATTCATGCATCTAGGAAAAATTAGGTCTAGGCATTTAGAGCCTTTTTCTATTTTTGAATCGATTTAAAGTAACTAGCCGAATTTAGATCTAAAGAATAATATATAACAGAAAAGGGGAGGGAACTGGTGGGCTACTGTGATATGGATCGGACTAGGCCGCGTTGGGCCGGCCCAAGACGCAGTCGGGCACGTGCCGGCGACGCACATCAAGCCGCAACCCAGGAGGGCCGAACGGGTACAGCACGCTGGTAGCCGTTCGATCTAAAGGGAGATCGATGGCGGGGAGGTCGTCTTCTCCCCCAACGACACGGTGGCATGGCAGAAGCCCTAGGGGGGACAATGAGGTGCAGGGAAGCTCACCAATGGGTGCGTGAGGTGCCTGCGAGGGTGTAGATCAATGCGGCATGGCGCGGGAGGAAGAAAGAGGGGTGACTGCGATGCTCCTAGCTCCGGGGAGATGCTCGCGCGGGGACCACGATGGCGCACACATCGGAGCTCACCGGAAAAATGCCCAAGGCCTGCTACATGTCAATAAGAAAGGCATAGTTAACTTCAGGGGAGCAAGGGGAGTTCAGGAGGATGACATTTAGGGGAAAGAGCGAGAGGGAAAGGATCTTTTCTCAGGTTCTTGGAGGAGGCCGAAAGTTCATCTCTCTCTTCTTCTGTCCAGGAGAAGGACGGGAGGAAGAGTGGCATTCTGGGGAGGTTGGTCGAAGTGAGAGGGGCAAATGAGCCGAAGGGGGGCAGGGATATGGTGGCCTCTAGCCCTTTTAAATTGGGAGGGAGCTTAGGAGGTGCAAATGTCCATTTCGGACATGGGGAGAGGTGATGGCCAGGGGTTGGTCGACCTGGGCAGTGGGGAGGTGAGAGAGGGGTATCTGGTCGTGCAGATAGGCAAAGAGGAGTAGGGCTGCTGCTGCTAGCTATTAAATGGCAAGACTTTGTTTATCTCTCCCTTTTATTCTCCTCCAAATACAAGAGACAATGACTAGGGCAGAGCTACAGGGTTTCTATAGTGTATGTCGACCAGGGGTGGGTCTGGTGGCTATGCAGAAGTATGGTGCAAGCTTTGGATGGGATATGGAGGTGGTTTGGATAATTGTTTTGCTCAAAGCCAAAATTTGGCCATTTTGATGATCATGAAGAACCTCATGATTTTTGATCATGGAAAGCTGAGGTGAGGATGCTGGTAGACGGATATGGTCTAGGTACATATCCTTGAATTATTTGGGAATTATTTATGATGTTTGGTCCACTTTATATCACATTTTCAAATAGGTCAGAAATGGTTTTTAGGATTTGATTTGATATTTTTGAATTGTACAAGGATGGTTTTTGGCTTGATATGGTCCTAAATATGGATCCAGACTGTGAGAAAGTTTCCCATGATTTATTCGTGCATAAAAGTATTTTAAACATTTATTTTATCATTTCTGTCTATTAAGAAAATAGGAAAAAAGAATTATTAAAAATCTTCAAAAATATTTATTCTTGAAATGGGAAGATAGGATTTGATAACTAGACTTCAAATAAGGTTGAAGATGGGGATGTGTTTTGGATATGAAGACTTCAAATAAATCTTTATAAACAAGGTATACGATGTAAACAAGGTGTATCTAGCATTTTGAACCTTGGGTGTTGAGAATCAAAGTTGATTTTGGTGTAAAACATGCGATTAAGGATCTAGGGTAATGTTAGTTTATTACCTTCAAAACCTTGTTGGATCTTGGAGCTTAGATCTCCCCATGGGGCATGGTCTAGATGGATGGATAAACAAGCTTGAGAAGACCACCATGGTACAAGTAGTCGAGCTTGATCATGCTTTAGTGCTCTAGGAATTGATTTCAAGCTTTGATTAAAATAAGGGTGCCAAAGCAGATTATCAAATAGCTTCCAAAACATTGTGGGTTTTTGGAGCACAAGGATCCATTTGGAACGAGTGAAGTAGTTATTGCAAGACACTTATGAGTAGAACACAATCATGCAAAGAGTTGGTCCAAAGGAGGTAGGGTGAAGGTGTGAGCTTCTGACCAAGTAGGCTAGTTGATAAGGTTTGTAGGAAATATTATTTTCTTGCTTGCAAAACCATCAAGAAAAAGTGGGTTAAATGATGATCTAGCCAAGGCCAAGAGTGGGCCTTCGTAGTCCTTATGATGGTATACAATATGTTTCAAGTGCATCTCCAAAAATGCACAAAGGATGGGAAGGAGAGGCATTCAAAGAAGTGATGTTGAAACAGTTTCCAGACTTAGCTAAATTTAGTAGATTTAGGGTTTTTCGACTACAATATGAGTGGGGATGTTTTTGATGGGTTTCAAGGTATCAAAGCATCATCAAGTGGATGATGTTTAAGTGTATATTGAGTAGAATATATACATGGTTGATATTGATCTTCATTGACTTGGAAGCTTCTGGAATGGATCACTTTACAATTGATCTGGTTAAGGGTTTTAGATGATGACCTAGTGGATAGGGATCAGATCTAGCTTGGTTAACTAGTTTAGGGTTGACACTCTTGGATTAGATAGATTCTAGATGATGATCTCCTAGTGTAGCTCATACTACTTCCTAAGCAAACAAGTCATACAATTGATCAAGGCAATTCACCAGACAGCAGATCAAGGCAATTCATCTTAACAAGCAACTCAAGCTACTACTAGAGTTACCATCTAGCCTAGCTTGAGGTAAGGATGGGTATTTTTAATGGTTGGAATTTGAATGAGGTGAGATTCCTTGGTATTTCTACCAAGAGTAGAATTCAAAAAGCTTTATAAAAGGTTTTGGAAATCCTAGAGATAAGAGTAGTTGAAGGTTCTGTCTTGAAAACATAAGGAGCTTATATCTTATAGATCTCCATAATTTTGGCAATAGAATCTACTAAAATAGTTAGGGTTTAAAGGGGCATCTTGGATCAAGTTTTGAAATGCTAGAACATTTGAGAATATGAAAAATAATCCAAGACCGTTTTGTTAACTAGCTTTTGTCAACTGATGGTGAGGTAAGGAGTATATCATATGGTATACAATCAGATGCACAAACACAAGCAAACAACAAGCAAACACTATATCACTAATCAAGAAAAGTTTTTGTTCCCCCTGATTTTTGCATTCTGGACAACTAATCAGGGTTGCTGAAATTGGGATCTTACATGTCGCCCGTTCCATTGAACCGGAAAACGGTGTTCTAGTCATCTTGCCCATAAGGCATGGCTCACATGTATCAAATGATTCAAAATCAAGTGATTCCAAAAGTCCATCGGAATGGAATTTCTTCATGTTTGTAACACCAGTATGACCTAGATGGAAGTGCCACATGTATGTAGATATATCATCATCAAGTTTAATCCTTTTAGCATCAACATTATGAATATACGTAACACTATTAGCGAGAGATACAACAAAAATAAATCATTCATCACAGGTGCATGACCATAAAAGATATCATTCATATAAATCGAACAACAATTGTTTTCATATTTAAATGCATAACCGCTTCGCAACAAATATGATCTGGATACAAAGTTCATGCTCAGAGTAGGCACCAAATAACAATTATTAACATTTATCACTAATCCCGATGGTAGGTCGATAGGTAGCATTCCGATGGCGATCACATCAACTCTTGATCCATTGCTAACACGCATCTTGACATCACCCCTTGCTAGCAGTCTCTTATTCTGTAGCCCCTGATTCGAGTTACATATATTAGCAACCGATCTAGTATCAAATACCCAAGTGCTACTGCGAGTACTAGTCAAGTACACATCAATAACATGTATATCACATATAACTTTATTTTCCTTGCCGGCCTTCTTGTCCGCCAACTACTTGGGACAGTTGCGCTTCCAATGGTCAGTCCCCTTACAATAATAGCACTCGGTATCGGACATATGGCCAGCTCAGGATTTCTTTTCAGGCGCGGTAACAGATTTTCCGCCCTTCCTTCCCTTCTGCTTACACTTCTTGTCTCTTGACACCGGTGGTCTTATTGATCATCAACACTTGATGATCTTTCCTAATTTCCACTTCTACAGTTTTAAGTATTGGCAGAAGCTCGGGGATAGACTTCTTCATGCCTCGCAAATTATAGTTCATCATGAAGCTCTTGTAGCTAGGTGGCAGAGAGTGGAGAACACGATGTATGCCTAAGTCAATGGGAACTATTATTCCCAAGGACACAAGCTTATCGGTGTACCCAGACATTTTGAGTACGTGCTCACTAACGGAGTTGTTCTTTTCCATCATGTAGCTAAATAACTTTTCAGAAGCATTATAACTCTCTAAGGCAGCATGGGTATCGAAAATCATTTTCAATTCTCCCATTGTTGGGGGGATACCCCCAGGTAGGGTAACGCCGGGGTATAAGGGCCGAGTTAGACGGGGTACGGCGCAGTCAAAGCAAGTGCTGACCGGGTCACCTCAAGGCAGGCCGAACCACGGTGTGACCCGGCCCATGGAGCATCTCCTTAACTATGGTCCGGCCGGTATATTTTATATGCCGGCCATATGTATCTATCTGTTTTGCAGGTAACTTGATAAGCCGGTTTAGCTATATGCTGGTCGGACTATCTTATGGCTTCCAAGAGAAGGATCCCCCGCTGGTCAAAAGGTGGCTTTATTAGCTGTAGCATGAGCGAAGCAAAGTAAAGAAGAGGACCAGCGGGTTAGGGGCGACCAAGGTGAAGCAGGCAAAGCCGGATGATGTAATCCGTGTTTGGTGACGCCAAAAGACAAAGATTACACTGTGGATTACGTCCAAAGCCCGGACGAACCGTTAAAGAGAATAAAGAAGCATCTGCTTTAGGCAAAGAGCATATTCGTAGAATATGCAGCCACGTGTGCCCTAGAATTGTAACCCGGGCTCCCCTATATAAGAAGCACCGGGCCTCCATAGAAGGGGATCAATCATTCTCTCTGTCTAAGGTAGAACTCTAGGGCTAGTTGGTAGGGAGAAAGAGACATTGTCTCCTTCTTACTGAGAGCCTCAAGAGCATTTGTCAACACCATTGATAGAGAAAATACAAGAACTTATGTGCGTGGAATCACCATGTTCTCCCTCCCTAGGTTCCCCTAGCACTCATTGGCCCCATCTTTAGCCTATCCATGGCATCTGTCGTGCCACCACCACGATAGTTGGCGCCCACCGTGGGGCTAGCGGTGCTAGCAGGGGTGAAAATCTAGACGGGAAGCTTCTCCAGCACTGGCGAACGTGTCGTCTCCGGCTTGGTTCAGCGCTTCGGAGCGCTAGACTACGTCAGCAACAATGTAGGAAGGTTCAGCAGGCACCCTCCTCCGTGCAACGACGTCTTCATCAAGCTTGGCACGCACAAGATCTACGTCGGCGTGGATGATTCCTGCGTTCATCCGCGACACATCATCGAGGGAGGCGAGCCACCTCTCAGCGCAGCATGTGGAGTGCGTATCACTTTCCCTACTAGCAGCGTTGAGGTCCTGATGACCGCGCCTGACGCGGAACCAAACAAGGGCCCGGCGCCAGAGCCGAAGGTAACGCCAAAGCAGACCAGGTCTAGGTTTCCTCTGCTAGAAAGGCCAGAGAATGTGCTCCAGCAAGCAATAGATAGCCTAGCAATGCCAATAGTACATGTGGTAGATCCGGCTTAGGCACAAGCTGACTTAGAGGAAACTAGGCAGAAAATGTTAGCTGGGGCAAAGAAGGTAGCAGAGCTGCATCAGTCTTTGAACATCACCTTTAGAGAATATGCTAAGGCAAACCGCATAGATGGAGTGAAAATACGAGGTAGGAACCTGATCACTGAGATTGACAAGGAATACGAGCCTAGGCCGGGTTAGACAACCACGGTAGTAACAGGAGGGCTAGATCGGTGCAGCACTCCGTCAAAGAACCTCAGGGCAGCAAACGTGGCCGCATCCGAGTTAGAAGGTTTAATTGGAAAGGGCCGCCAAAGGCAACAAGAGAGGGTGAATCACTTGTTGAGAGTTACTTGCCAACAAAATGAAGAAATGAACAAGGCAAACCCGGCGCCACCAGGAGCCTCACAGGTGGTACATTCGGCCAGGAATAACCCGGCGAGATCTGGAGGAGCCGCGTCATCTCTGGGTCACAATCCCAGGAGAGAAGAAGTAGTAAACTCCGGAAGAAGAGACAAACAGATGGTTCCCTATGATCAGGTAAGGACTAGAAAAGGAAAAGCAGTGCAAGTTGATGAAGATCGGCACAGTACCAGCCGAGGTGTGGCCGGCCGAGGTAACCATGACCAAGGCAATGTCGGTCAAAGAAATGCTGCCAACGGCAATGCTGGACAGCATGATCCCATGGGAACGGGGCAAAATTTACCTTGGACGCAGCAACAATGCGCACCTCGGAAAGAGGGGAGTGCAGGACAAGCAGCACAACAACAAAATGCTCGTCCGGATCAGGAAAGATACAATGATGGTTATTCGGCCATGATCAACGACGGATACCCCAGACCGGATGACCACATAATTGGATCAATACTGGGAAGCAGGAACTTGCAGCCAGATGATGCTAGGCTAAAATTGGATAGGATTTATAGGTCGGAGATAAGTGAGGACAAGGTCCACCAGGTCCAGCATGCTTTGGGCCTCGGATCATGAACGAGCCACCAGTGCCAAACTTTCAGTTGGCTAGAGGGACCCGAACTTACGATGGTAGTACTAGGGCAGAGGATTGGCTGATTGACTACGCCATAGCGGTCAACATCGCGACAAGAAATTTGAGATGGGCAGTAAGGTATGTACCACAGATGCTGGAAGGACCAGCGCGAGTTTGGCTGAACAATTTTCCACCAGGGAGTGTCAACTGTTGGTTGGATTTCGAGGATCTTATCGTTAGCAACTTCTCAAGCACTTACAAGAGGCCCAACAGGCCACAGACCCTTGCGTTGTGTCGGCAGAGACCGAATGAGCCAGACCGAGATTCCTGACTCGGTGGTGCAATGTGCGAAACTCGTGCGAGGGGGTAATTGAATCACAAGCTATTGCATGGTTTGCTCAGGGATGCAGGTATGGAAGTATGTTGTGGCAGAGGTTACAGCGAGACATGCCAACTACCTTGGCTGAAACGATCCGGATCGCGGATTTGTATCCCTTGGGAGATCCAGCACAACCTTGGCTAATGTCGAGCAAGGCAAACGAGGAATATTACGTCCGAGATGGCTCCGGATCATCAGGGAGGAATGATTTTTGAGGAAAGAGAAGGGATGAGCGCCCGGATTACTGGTATAACTCGCAACAGGTAGCAGCGGTAGACCAGGATCAATCCAATGCTGGAGCCAGCCAACGCCAAAAAACTAGAGGGCAAAACTGGCAGCAGAAAAACGAAGGGAAAAAACCTTGGACCCCGGAGCAAAAGAAGCAATGGCTAGAACGAAAGGAAAAACCAAGGTATACGTTTGAGTCCATACTGGATCAAATTCATGGCAACTAACCACATCAATTACCTTAAGATGAAGTTTCCCGGGCCAAGGGGCGTGATAACTGCATCAGGGGACTTCCGGCGTTCGATCGAGTGCGCCTCAACCGGATCTAACTTAGCCGAGTCACTCGTGATAGCTCAAGGAAAACGGAAGATACTGGATGTGGCGGCACTGGCTCAATCCGCGCAACAACATATGCCGGCTCTGACCAACCCACACAGGAGCGTATCATTCCAAGAAACTAAGGACATGAAGAAAGTTCCAATCGATGATCAGTTCCCAGAGCGCACCGTGACCATTGGTGCCGGGTTAAGCAGCAAATAGGAAAGCGAGCTTGACAACTTCCTCCGTGAGAATTGGGATATATTTGCTTGGTCTACTCAGGATGTGCAAGGTGTACCGAGGGAGTTGGCTGAGCACTCATTAAACGTAAGACCCGGGGCTAAGCCGGTAAAGCAACCTCTCCAGCATTTCGCCCAAGACAGGAGGAAAGTCATTGGAGACAAAATAGCTAGGGTCCTAGCGGCCGGATTTATCATGGATGTACTCTATCTAGATTGGCTCTCTAATCCGGTGCTAGTGGAGAAAAAGAAAGATGATCCGAACGTGGTTGTGGTATGGTGCATGTGCATTGGGATTACACGAACCTGAATAAGGCGTGTCCCAAAGATCCATTTACGCTCCCTAGGATAGATGAAGTCATAGACTCAAGGGCTGGATGTGAGCTACTATCATTCATTGATGCATATTCTGGTTTCCACCAGATACCCCTGAATCTGGATGATCAAATAAAGACTGCATTTATTACCCCGTACGGGGCTTATTGCTATCGCACTATGCCGTTTGGATTACGTAATGCAGGAGCAACGTACCAACGATGCATGCAAAAATGCTTACATTATCAGATAGGTCGGAACATGCAGGTTTACATGGATGACGTGGTAATAAAAACCAAGGAAAGCAATACGCTCCTTGATGATATCCGGTAGACATTCACGAACTTGAGAAGGTTCTAAATAAAGCTGAACCCGGAGAAGTGCACCTTTGGCATGCCCGCTGGAAAATTACTCGGTTTTTTGCTGTCTAGCCGTGGCATTGAAGCCAACCCGACGAAAATATGGGCCATAGAAAGAATGGAACTGCCAAAATGCCTTAACGATGTGCAGAAGTTCACTGGTTGCCTGGCATCGTTAAGTCGGTTCATGTGTTGGTTGGGAGAGATGGCCTTGCCCCTCTACCAATTAATGAAAAAGGCAGACAAATTCACATGGACGCCACAGGCGGATCTTGCATTTTGAGAGTTGAAAAAGATATTATCTACTGCGCCAATCCTAGCAGCGCCACTACCTAAGGAGCCAATGTTGCTCTACCTAGCCGCGACCAACCGAGTCGTAAGTGCAGTAATCGTAGTGGAGCGTGAAGAGGAAGGAAAGGCGGTGCAAAGGTCGGTGTACTATCTGAGCGAGGTATTGTCAGCCTCGAAACAGAACTACCCTCACTATCAGAAGATGGCGTACGGCGTATATATGTCAAACAAGAAACTCAAACATTATTTTGAGGAACACCCCATCATGGTGATATGTGAGGCACCCATTTCAGAAATTATGAGTAACAAAGACGCAAGTGGCCGGATAGCAAAATGGGCAATCGAGTTGGCTCCCTATGCACCACAGTTTGACAGAAGGGATGCAATCAAGTCACAAGCCATGGTGGATTTCTTTGTGGACTAGGACAAAATGCAATATGAGCCACCCCTGCCGGACTCCAATTATTGGCAAATACACTTCGATGGATCGAAACTGAAAGATGGGTTGGGCACCGGAGTAGTGCTTACCTCGCCCAAGAAGGATCAACTTAAATATGTCCTTCAAATCCATTTCAGTGCCTCGAACAATGTGGCGGAGTATGAAGCATTGGTGCATGGTCTCAAAGTGGCGAAAGAAGTAGGGATACGTTGGATACAATGCTTTGAAGATTCTGATTTGGTAGTACAACAAGTGTCTGGAAATTGGGATGCCTTGGATGCTAACATGGTCCTATATAGGTTCCATGTTCAAAAGATAAGTGGGTTTTTCGAGGGGTGTGAGTTCCATCACATACCTTGGATTGAAAACGAGGCGGCAGATACGCTGTCCAAGTTAGGCTCGACCCGGCAGCCAATCCCGCCAAATGTTGCTTTGGAGCACCTGAGAAAACCATCTATCACGCCCTCACCCAAATTAGATTTAATTTATATCCTGGCACTCTCCGAATCAGGAGCTGCACCTATGGAGATAGAGTGGGGAAGCAGCTCACTAAACCCGGGGACTGCTTTCGCAAACCCGGGGACTACCTCAGCAAACCTGGGGACTGAACAGCCTGATCCGGCAGGAGTTATGTTGGTGGATGCGATGGACATTGATGAGGAACCATTTCCTGTCAGGACTATACCAACTTGGGCCAGGTCGATTTTTGATTTCCTGAAAGAGGGAATCTTGCCGGATGACAAAATAAGTTCAAGGCAGATCCAGAGAAGGGCAAAGGCATATAAAATTATCAACGCCGAACTATACAAAAGAAGTGTGACAAATGTACTACAACGGTGTGTTGATCCGGAGGAAGGACTTGACATACTCCGGGATATTCACCAAGGGGAATGTGGCCAGCATGCATCCTAAAGGGCATTAGTGGCAAAAGCTTTCCGGCATGGATTTTATTGGCCCAGTGCTTTGGAGCAAGCAGAGGATTTGGTGAGAAAATGCAATGGCTGTCAAAGATACGCCAGAAGAACTCATCTACCAATGTCGGAGCTCAAAACTATCCCCATTACCTGGCCATTTTTTGTATGGTGCCTAGATATGGTAGGGCCATTTAAGCCGGCCAAAGGAGGGATGACCCACATCCTAGTCATGGCTGACAAGTTGACCAAATGGATTGAGGTGAAAACAATTCGGAAATGTGATGGGGCAACAGCAGTAAGATTCCTCAAGGATATAATCCTAAGATATGGCTATCCACATAACATCATAACTGATAATGGAACAAATTTTGCTAAAGGAGCGTTTGCGAGATTTTGCCGAGAAAAGAAGATCCGGTTAGATGTCGGCTCAGTCGCCCACCTTGCATCGAACGGGCAAGTGGAAAGATCCAACAGACTAGTATTGTCCGGGATAAAACCCCGGCTCATAGAGCCGCTGCAAAGATCAGCAGGGTGCTGGATAGAAGAACTACCAGCAGTACTATGGAGCTTAAGAACAACTCCAAATCGATCAACAGGCTATACGCCATTTTTTCTAGTATATGGGTAAGAAGCTGTATTACTAGCCGACATAGAGCATGATTCACCAAGAGTCACCCAATACATAGAATCTGAGGTGCGCGAAGCCCGACAAAATTATGTTGATCTGCTGGAAGAAGTGAGGGAACTGGCCTTGTCCAGATCCGCCATATATCAGCAAAATCTCCGACGCTATCATAGCCGGAAAGTAAACCCCCGAGTCTTCCTGGAAGGTGATCTGGTACTCCGGCTAATACAACGCACTGCTGGCATGCATAAGTTATCCCTTACATGGGAAGGACCTTTCATTGTAAGCAAAGCCTTGCGCAATGACTCCTACTATCTTACTGATGCACAGCCCCCGGAAAAGAACAAGGCGGACAGGTCCGGAGATGAATCCAAATGACCGTGGAACGTAGCACTGCTTCGTCCTATCTACACCTAAGAGGTGAATGTATCCGAGCTACTCATATGTCGGTATGTATGTCGGCAATGAGCGTATCAATAAAAACTTTGTCACCCCGAGCAGAGACTCAGGGACTGCCATAATAATTGTCTCTCGTTTTCGTATTTTTATGTCGGCTAAGTTAAGTCGCTTATATCTTAGTAGGATTAGTAATGTGTGAGCACCAAAAACCTAACCCTTCGACTTTGCTGCTGTCCAACAAGAATTGGCTTCATGGCAAGCAAGAGAACAAGTTTGGAATGGCAAAGCACATGAAAAACAACTAAGGAAAAGAACTTAAGCGGGCCCACACTTGTTATCTGAACTAACCCTGTATTTACTATATTTATATAATGCCGGATTATTTGGAGCTAATCTCAAAGTTTCAAGTATTGTTATATCAATTTTTTGAACCTCGGACTCGTAAGTCGAAAAACCGAATCAAGGTTGACGCGAGCCGAGTCAAAATTTGGGGGAACAAGATAATCCAGCAATAAAACTTAGTTAAGAACATCAAATTGTAGCACAACCAAACTAAAGTATTTCGATACATTTACGCCTAGCATTCCAGGGATCTGATAAATATGATGAGTCTTTTCTAAGGAGCAGGAGTAGTAGAAGAATCAACCGTTGAAGAAGGAGGTACTTCGGAGTGTGGGGGAGGGGCGCTAGCCTCAGCTTCATCCTCAGGGTTAATCTCACCGTCCTCCAGGTCTTCGGCCTCGTCGCCAATCTCGGAGCCCTCACTTTCACTTCCTTCCTCTTCACCTTCAGAAACAACTTCTTCATCAACAATATTGAGATAACTCGGTCCTTCATTCCAAGCGTGGTAGAAGGAGTACTAGATGAGCTTGTTGGCACATGCTTTGTGGCACGTGACCCAATCTGGAGTCTCGCACCACTTAGACCCGGTGCGCATGCAAGTGAGCAGCCCCAGATCAATTCCTTCATACCACTAAAGGAAGAATTGCAGGGCAATGTCGGCCCCAGCACGTGCGGTAGATTCGCGCCACAAATGCAGCTGCGTATCACACTTCATTAATTTGGCTATGAAAGCCAAACCTTTCTTTGGAATGGATTCACTGGGCCAGAGGCAGCCAAACATTCGTGTTGCCGCTGGGATAATATCCGCGCCATGGTTCTTCACTACCTCAAGACAAGCGATGAGGCTCGCCAGTAGATCCTCCATATTATACCGGATTGGCTCAGCACCAGGGACAGCAAGAATACCACGTTGTTCGCGGGATTAGTGTATGGAAGCGGTACCGAGCGTATCGCTTTCTGGAAATTTGCCTGACAGAGCAGAGGAAGCAGTAAGTAAGAGTACCAGATCTAGAGAAATGAAAGTTAAGAAAGGGTATAAAACTCACGTGCAATCTGGAAGAGGAGTCATTGAAGCTCGGAGTGAACGTCGGCGCTATTAGCCTGGATTTTCTCATATTTAGTGGTCACCGACGTAAGCTTAACGTCTGCTTCCTGCAATAAGCTCTTGTCCTTGGAGATTTGCGTGGTTAAACGCTCTTTCTCCTCGGCCAACTCCTGGTCATCCTTCTCCAACTCGGACTCATGGAGTCCCTTAAGCCTCTGAATTTCGGCATTCAGCCGAGTGATCTCTGAGTCCTAGAGCTGGAGCCGAGCTATCTCTTCATCCTTCTTCTTCAGCTTAGCCTCATGCCTCCCTGCTTGTTCGAGGAAATGAGTCATCATTTCAGGCATAGTGACGCTATCCTCGAGAGCAACTGCAACAGCATAACGATCCGGAGGACCCAAAGTATAATTGTCCACCGGATAAAGGAAGGAAAACACAACAGTCGTATGGAGGTGATAAATTTACCTTTGATCTCAGCAAGGTTTTTCTGCATGATTATATGTTTAGCTTCAACCTCAGCTGCATGATTCGGACAACAAATTAATATTGATCCTAGGAAGTTCGAATACACGAATACGGAAGAGGAACAACAGAAAATTACCCCTCTTCTGGTACTCCACCAGGAGTTTACCATGATGCGCTCGAATGTCTTTATAGGAGTCCAGCAGGCGCTGGAACTCAGCGGATCGGCGGTTAGTGGTAATCTAAAATAAGCAAGGCAATGGCAAAGTTCAACGGCGGAATCAAAATAATTCGAAGTCTACATGACCCGGGTCAAGTGGAACTTCACCCGGCTCTAGGTGTGTGGATATTTGAAGTGTACAAGATCCGGGCCAAGTGGAACTTAACCCGACTCTAGGTGTGTGGATATTCGAAGTCGACAAGACCCGTGCCAAGTGGAGCTTAACCCGGTTCTAGGTGTGTGGATATTTGAAGTCTACAGGATTCGGGCCAAGTGGAACTTAACCTGGCTCTAGGTGTGTGGATATTCGAAGTCTACAAGACCCAGGCCAAGTGGAACTTAACCCGGCTCTAGGTGTGTGGATATTCGAAGTCTACAAGACCCGGGCCAAGTGAAACTTAACCCGGCTCTTGGTGTGTATATAATCGAAGTCTACAAGACCCAGGCCAAGTGGAACTTAACCGGCTCTAGGTGTGTGGATATTCGAACTCTACAAGATCCGGGCCAAGTGGAACTTAACCCGACTCTAGGTGTGTGGATATTCGAAGTGTATAAGATCTGTGCCAAGTGGAACTTACCAGCTCTAGGGGTGCAGATATTCGAAGTGTATAAGATCCGGGCCAAGTGGAACTTAACCTGGCTCTATGTGTGTGGATATTCGAAGTCTACAAGACCCGAGCCAAGTGGAAATTAACCCGGCTCTAGGTGTGTGGATATTCAAAGGCTACAAGTCCCGGGCCAAGTGGAACTTAACGCGGCTCTAGGTGTGTGGATATTCAAAGTCAAGATCCGGGCCAAGTGGAACTTAACCCGTCTCTAGGTGTGTGGATATTCGAAGTCTACAAGACCCGGGCCAAGTGGAACTTAACCCGGCTCTAGGTGTGTGGATATTCAAAGTCTACAAGTCCCAGGCCAAGTGGAACTTAACCTGGAACTAGGTGTGTGGATATTCAAAGTCAAGATCCGGGCCAAGTGGAACTTAACCCGGCTCTAGGTGTGTGGATATTCGAAGTGTATAAGATCCGGGCCAAGGGAACTAAACCCGGCTCTAACTATGTCAAAATTTGATGTTGTTATGAACAAAAACTAGATTCTATCTGGAGCATTCGACCGAATAACAAGTTATTCCCTCGGAGGCTCGGGGACTAGGGGCCATATCTACAAGTGCTCAGTTATGCAAAACATCAACATCAGAGGAAAAGAGTTACCTCCATCATCTGGCCAGCTAAGGAAATATCCTTGGTAGCAGAGTTCATTTGGGCGTTGAACTCGGCTGGGCCGAACTTCTCCGGCAGATCATCTTGACGGTCGATGAATTCTGCATTATTACAGTTCTTCACATACTCAAGGAGCAGTGGACTGTAACTTTCACCACTTGGAGAATAGTTCGCCACAAGGCCTTTCACGTGGGCCTCTCGCCTGGTGGATTGAGCTACAACGGGGATGGTATGTAGAACCAACTCCTTACTGCCCTTTGGCCCAGAGGCGGTAGACCCGGATGAAGTTCCTAATGCTAACCCGGAAGCCTTCTTGATTTTGCTGGATGAAGGTGGAGGAGCTGTTTGGAAGATATCTGCGATTGAAGGGGTGGACCCGGAGGGAGCCGATGGGGTCTTCCTCTTGGGAGGCTTGGTGGAGGCCTTTGCTGCTGCTGTTGGTGCCGCTGCTGGTGGTTCTAGTGTTGCTGGTGCTTCTGGTGCTGCTGGTGCTAGTGCTAGTACTGTTGTTGCTGGTGCTGGTGCTGTTGATGCTGGAAACACTAGGACAAAAGGACTTGTTGGGGCGGCGCCGATGAAACTGGCACCTCAAGACTTTGCGCTGACGCCGAAAAACTAGGGAGATCCGGAATCACTGTATCTAGGGCCGCCCCACTACCCCCCGTGCCGACATTGCCCTCCTCTTGGCGAGGTGAGCTCTGCTCTGGCGCAGCCATGGAGCCTTCTTGAATAGGGCTGAGCGGGCAAGAATCATCGTTGCGGGGCGGAGAAGGGCTGCTCCGGAGTGGGGAGGCTAGGCCGGAGCTGCTCTGAGGGATAACCCTAGGAGCTCTGAAAAGAGAGAACTAATAAGAAATGAAGGCAAGCAAAGGAAAAATCCCCAAGTATCAATGCAAAAGGACTTACACATCTACGGTTGGAGGAGCCCGAGGTTTGGGCGCCCTCCGAACCGTGCTCTTGGCGGCCGACTTAGACGAGGCTTTCACCCCGGACTTCTTCTGCCTCTTCTTGGGCGGCGGCACCTCCGAAGCTGTGGCCGAGTTAGCCTCACGCTTCTGGGAAGAAGCAGGGGCCGGACCATTAGTGGCGAGGGGGGGACCTCGTGGACCTGACCGTCTGGGTTAGCTGAACATTCGGACATAACCATATGCGCGTAAGTGATGGGAACCGGATCAAGTACCTCTAGGACCTCAACGTCCGAGTCATCGTCGTCTTGCCAATCCCTTCGAGAAAAGGCCTTACCAGCGCTGCGTTTGACAACGTCTCGGGTAGGCAGGAAGGCCTCCGGATCAGGCTCCTCCTCGTCCTCCTCGGTGCGGTCCGACAACCACTTTCTCGCCAGCACCTCGCCATCCTCTAGTGGCTGCTGGAGGAATTGCTAAGAACAAGGCATCAATTGACAAGTTACAAAAGTGAACCGACATACAGAGAAGATTTGGAGAAGAGGAAAAAGAAAATTCACCTTTGGAGGAGGGTTGTCCCGGGTGAAGGGCTCAAGTCCCCACTCCCAATCCTCGGAGAACTCCTTCTCCGCATTGAATATGGACTTAACCCGGCAGTAAACCGCCAAATTATCCAGCTCAATGGAAGAAGTCCGGTGTGGGTCGAGAGGGCCGCTCAAGTAGCAAATCTTGTGGGCTCACATCTGAAGGGGGGAGACCTGGCTGCGGAGAAAAGTAATCATAATGTCCTCCCCCCGGAGATGCTCCTTGAGCAGCTCCTTGATCCGCGCTCCACTTGATTCGCCAGGGCCATGGGTCGCTTCGGAATGCTCTCCCAACGCGAGGTATCAGGAGGGCCAAGCTTGAAAGGGAGGAGCCTGATCAAGTCCTTGCTGGTGGTGCTCCGGACATAGAAAAAAGTCCGGGCCCAGCCCTTGCAGGACTCGAGTCCGGTGACCCGGGGGAATACAGAGTTCTTCTAGGGAGAAATGGAGGCAGCGCCACACTGGGTCCAGTGTTTGTCCTCCGGGGCAAGCTCCTTCTCTGGAACTATGTTCCTCCAGAGACCAAAGAACTTGATCCAAAGTTCTTTGGTTGGCCAGAGGCCGATGTACCCCTCAATGCAAGAAGCAAAGGAAGACAAAGAGGTGATAGCGTTGGCGGGGAGGTGATGCGGTTGCAGCTTGTAGGTGGAAATGAGATCAAAAAAGAAATCAGAAGTGGGGAGGCTAAAGCCACATTGAAAATGCAAAAGGAAAACAATGTATTCCCAAGAATTGAGGGAATGAGAGATTTCACCAGAGGCGAGGCGGCAGGTGACGCCGGCGGGGATGTGGCGTGTTGCACGGAGCCAGTCCAGGTCCTCCTCATGGACGATGGAGCCGTCCCACCAGCCGTGCTCGTGGCCCTCTGCTCCTTCCTCCTGCTGCGCCACCACCACTGCCTCCTCTTTTGTCATGGTGGATTCGAGGTCTTTGAGAGAGAAATCAGTATACAAATAACCGGAAGAGGGGAAACCGGAAGCGCAAGGCCCCGTGGTGGAAATATGGAGTGTGAACGGCGGCGCTGGTGTGAGATGTTGCCTGAGCATGGTCTACGCGACCAAGCTGGAGCAACAGGAAACTAGCGGCGGCAGCAAGGTTGCAGTAAGAGAGAAAGAGGCTGGGAGGCACGGAGAAAATGGGGGAACTTCCCATGAGAACGCCCCAGGCCCTCTACTTAACCGTGCAACACGCACATCATGGGATCTTTTGCGATGGCCACGCTGCGCGGAACGGGCGTGTATGCGGCCAAAGGAGCCAATTAGAGCAAGGCCACAGAAGGGGCCACAGGCGCGAACGATCCCATGATGTGATGTAATGTTACTGTTAACGAGGTGCTGCAGTGAATGGACGTTTGCAGCAGTTATTCCTGACATTGCGATAGTAATCGGGCGCATTAAATGCGCATGGCCCTTAAAATGAGGCAAAATGATGATTACGCTCCACGTAGGATGTGGGGAAGCGTACAAGGGAAGGAAATGTAACCCATATAAGCGAGAGAGACCTGGCCAGCGGGAAATAACTCAGAATGAGCCAAGAGATCGCAAGATGAGAAACTCCGGGTTACGAGGTAACTCGGCCTAAGAAGCAAAAGATCCAGATATGGGAACCTGATGCGGCCTTAACGACAAGAAGTTGCTAAGACCGCACCAGCTTCAGGGACTAATGTTGGGGAGATACCCCCTGGTAGGGTAACGCCAGGGTATCAGGGCCGAGTTAGCCAGGGTACGGAGCGGTCAAAGCAAGTGCTGACCGGGTCACCTCAAGGCAGGTTGAACCATGGTGGGACCCGACCCATGGAGCATCTCCTTAACTATGGTCCGGCCGATATAATTTATATGGCGGCCATGTCTATCTACATGTTTTGCAGGTAACTTGATAAGCCATATTAACTATATGATGGCCGGACTATCTTATGGCTTCCAAGAGAAGGAATACCCCGCTGGTCAAAAGGTGGCTTTATTAGCTGTAGCATGAGCGAAGCAAAGTAAAGAAGAGGACCAGCGGGTCTAGGGCGACCAAGGTGACGCGGACAAAGTTGGATGATGTAATCTATGTCTGGTGATGCCAAAAGACAAAGATTACGCTGTGGATTACGTCCAAATCCCGGACAAGCCGTTAAAGAGAATAAAAAAGCATCTGCTTTAGGCGAAGTGCATATTCGTAGAATATGTAGCCACGTGTGCCCTAGAATTGTAACCCAGGCTCCCCTATATAAGGAGCACCGGGGCCTCCATAGAAGGGGATCGATCATTCTCTCTGTCTAAGGTAGAACTCTAGGGCTAGTTGGTAGGGAGTAAGAGACATTGTCTCCTTCTTACTGGGAGCCTCAAGAGCATTTGTAAATACCATTGATAGAGAAAATACAAGAACTTCTGTGCGTGGAATCACCATGTTCTCCCTCCCTAGGTTCCCCTAGCACTCATTGGCCCCATCTTTAGCCTATCCATGGCATCTCCCGTGCCACCACCACGACACCCATGTTATCAAAGGCATTGCCATTTTCAAAACTCTTTTGAAGTACGGACTCTAGCCCATATAGTATGCCACAATGAACTAAGTTCTGGTCCTCCTAACGAGTCAAATATATATTATTTTCCTAGTTAGGGGTATCATGAGCTGGTGGGGGGCCTAGAGGCGCTTCTAGATCATATTTCATTGTGCAAAAGTGAGGAGAATCCTCAAATTCATGGCCCAATTGGTAAAGTTGCTACCATCTGCCACAAGTTTCTCTTTCTCCATGAACACATTGAAATTAAAAGCAGGTGGTGCCATCTACAACAGAATTGGTGAAGTTTAGACTATGTTTATGATAGATCGAGTTCAACTAATCAAATTACGAATGAATTCCCAATCAAAAACAACATCCCTCATGCCTTTTTGGTGATTGCACAAACCAAGTCCACTACATCAAGTCCGATCATCACGTGAGTCGGTGTAGCTTCAAAGGCAAGCATCTATATAGGCATCATATCAACTATATAACTCATGCTTAACCTTTCAGTCCGTGTTCCGAGGCCATGTCTATACATGCTAGGCTCGCCAAGTAAGAACCTTAGTACTCACGTGTGTAAAACTGTCTTACTCCAGTTTATTATCGTGGATTCAAGTACACCTGATCATCACGTGATGTCTTGAAGTGGCGAAACATAAAACGGTGTGTACCTAAGGAAGAACACATTTTGATCTTTATATCTAAATAAGGGATCATCTTATAATGCTACTAAAATGCCAAACAAGCAATATAATATGCGAACATCAAATGTGTAAAGTGAAATGATATGGTTCTTGCACTTGATCACTATCATGTGCCTCATGCTATTGTCGTGGTGGTGGCATGATAGATGCCATGTATAGGCTACCAACATTGTCACTGACATAGTCCAGCGCTCCAAAGAGCTAAACAAGCCTGGAGACGATGTGTTCACCAGTGCCGATGATGTTTCCCGTCTGGATATTTACTCCTACTAGCACCGCTAGCCCCATGGTGGGCGCCAACTGTCGTGGTGGTGGCACGGCAAATGCCATGTATAGGCCAAAATATGGGGCCAATGTTCACTAGGGGAATCCAAGGAGGGATAATGTGGTGATTCCACACAGATATTTGTATTTTTTCTCTGGTTGATGATGGATTACAAGGGCTCCTCGAGATGTTCGTGGGAAGGAGACTAGTTCTCTTAGTACTACCCACAGCTACACTCTAGGGTTCTCCCTTAGTAAAAAATGCCTGACCCTCTCTATGGAGGTCTTGCCCCTCCTTATATAGGAGAGGGCTAGGTTACAATCTTGGGCATACGTGGAGGCATATTATCCGAATTTGGTCCTCAGTAAAGTAAGATGTCTCTTTTACACTTTAACTAGCTGGTCTGGACTCATAGCGTAAGCCTCCCCAAGCCCCTCTACAGCGTGGAATCATCCGACACTGGTGGCATCTGCCGACATTGGCAACGTCATCCTTGTCGGCCACGCCCTGCTGGTCCTTCCCTCTGTCTACTTCGCTCACGCTACAGTAGATAGAGACTAACTTTTGACCAGCGAGATTCCTTCCTTCTGTTGTAAGCCAAGTGATAACCCGGCTAGCGCCTAGCTAACTCGACCACGTGGGTACCTCAAAACAAGTTGTAAAAGGCTAGATGACATAAGCTATATGTCGGCCAGGATAAGGTTAGATAAACATCCTTCGGGCCGGGTCATTTCGTAAGTCGGCCTGCCTTGAGGTGATCCGGCCAGCATATGCTTTGACCTTGCTGTACCTCGGCTAATATGGCCTTTGTACCCCGGCGTGACCCTACCCGGGGGTATACCCCAACATTAGTCCCTGAAGCTGGTGCGGTCTTAGCAACTTCAGCTGATAAGGCCATAACAGGTTCAACCACCAAATTTCGTACTCTCTTGACCGAGTTATCCTGTAACTCGGCTCTCGTGACCTGACATTCCCTTGGCTCATTCCGAGATATTACTCGCTGGCCGGGTTACTTTCTTATTCATCCGGGTCATCTTTCCTTCTCTCGTACGCTTCCCCACATACTACGTCGAGGGTCATCATTGTTTTGCCTCATGTTAAGGGCCTGTCCCAGTTACTATGTCCGTTAGTATATTCACTGTCAGGAATAACTGCTGTGAACGTCACATCGTGGCTGCCTCCTCGTTAACTGCATCACCACGTCGTGTCATGGGATCTGCTGCTCCCTGTGGCCCTTCGTGTGGCCCGCGTCTGATTGGCTAACCCGGCAAATACACGGCCACACCATGTGGCTCTACCACGCCGCTGGATCCCATTACCCCCTTAGGGGCGTGGTTAAAGAGGGTAGAGGCCCCCTTTGTCACTCTTCCTCCATTTCGCACGCGCATCTGCTTTTCCTCTTCCTTCTTTCCCACAACAGCGCCGCCATCGCCACTGCTTCTGCTCCCCGTAGTGCCGCCGCCGTGCTTTGCTGCCTTGTTTTTTGTCGTACCCGTGCTGCTGCTTCTGCACAACCTCGCCGCTACGGGGCCGCGCCGCTACGGGGCCTCGCCAGTCGAGGCCACTGTCTCCCATCCTAGATTTGTTTTGTGAGGAAAGTGACCTAGAGATGACAGAGGAAGAAATCACCATTGTCAAGGACGAGTAGGAAGGTGAGGCGCACGAATGTAGCGGCTGAGCCAGCTCCTGGGTATATCAAGATGATCTTGACTGGCTCTACCAGACCTGCTGCATCCCAGAAGGGGTTACCTGCCACCTCGCCGCCCAGGAGATCGCTCCCTCTCCCAATCCAGGTGAGTTTGTGGTTTTCCTCTCTCATTTCCAATTTGGTTTTGGTCTCCTAGTCAGCAACTTCTTCCATGATTTCATCAATGCATATGAGCTCCAACCGCATCATCTTCCGGCGAATGCCATCACCTCCCTTTCCTCCTTCGCCTCCGGGATAGAAAGGTATGTCAGCCTTTGGCCCTCCAACGAGCTCTAGATTGAATTTTCTAGCCTCCACAAAAACGTCATCCCTGATCCTTTTGTTCCCCATGCCGACAAATCCTTGACCTAGTGTGGTGGAGCCTCCATCTCTCCCTGCAAAAACTCCGCATTCCGCCGAGCCACCGGCCTCGATTCTTGCAAAGGCTGGGCCTGGACCTTCTTCTACGTGAGGAACAATACTGACGAGGACCTGATCTGGCTACGCCCCTTAAAACTCGGCGTGCCAGATACGTCCTTATGGAACCGAATCCCAAGGCGGGCAACTGCCTTGGCGAATCAGGTGGACAAAAAAATCAAAGAGCTAAACAAGCTGGGGCTACGCAGTGAGGATGTCATGATCACCTTCGTCCGTAGCCAGATCTCTCCCCTACAAAAGCGCACCCACAAGCTCCGCCATAGGAGTGGGCATTTGGACCCCACCTGAATCTCCTCCTTCGAGCTCAATAATACTGAGATTTTCCGCCGAGTGAAGGCTATCTTCAAGATAGAAAGGAGTTCATTGAGGGGTGGGAATGGGGATGGAACACAACTGCCGGGATAAGTTGCCTCCTCCGATATGTTTCCCACCTGATCTCTTTTTCGAGTCTTGTCTTATGTCGGACAATCCTCTTACTCAATTATTTTGTGTTTTCACCTACAGTTGTTTCTTCAGCAGACCATCGAAGATGGCAAGGAGCCGTCCCTAAAATGGGGGAAGGACCACCTAGTCTCGAACACGGTTGAGCCAGACACAGAAATGTTCTTGCCTACTCCGGATGGCTCTAGACGAACTTCTGGTAAGGCCTGTTATTTAAGGGATTGGCTTGATGATGATGATGACTCCGATATTAATATTATGGAGGTACTTGATCTGGTGCCCATTTCTTACGCGTTTCTGGTTGACTCGGGTTCAGCTAACCCAGCCGGGCAGGTCCACGAGGATCCTCCTCTTGCCATGGGCGACCCGGTTCCTGCTCCCTCCAAGAAGTGTGCTGCTACCTCGGTTGCTTCTTTTGAGCCACCTCATTCGAGTAAGTCCTTGTTTCTTCCTTGTTCATTTTTTGATTTCATTTATCTATCTTCTTGTATTTCTTGTTTCTCTTTTTTCTATTATAACTTGTTGTTCGTTGTCTGACTTGGCAGGGCTGCTAGGGAGATCCCCCAGAGCGGGTCCAGTATTGCTTCGCCTATCCAGAGTGCCCCATCTCCCCCTTGCAATGATGGTGTTCACCCACTAAGCCCTATTTAGGAGAGCTCAACGGCTGCTCTGAATCTTAGCCCACCTCGTCATCAGGAGGGCAACGTCGGTGCAGGGGGAAGTGGCGCTCCCAAGAATACGGCTATGCTAGATGTCCCTAGCTCCTCTTTAGCTCAGCCGCAACCTGCCGTCACCGAGGTGCCAGTTACATCGGCACCGACCCAAACTTCTTCTACATATGTACCAGCACCAGCATCAACACCAGCACCAGTACTAGTACCAACACCGACATCAGCACTAGCACCAGCACTAGTTCCAGCTCTAGGACCAACTCCTCCTGCCTCGTTTGAGTCTTCCAAGACTCGGCGAGAAGACCAAGCTCAGCCCAGCCCAAGGGACAAGAATCCAACACCTACAACTTCTGCCAAGGATATGTTCCAGCGGAAGCCTCATGCCAAATCCAGAGCGCAAGCCTCTCCTTCACTGTAGCAACCCGCAGAAGGCACCGAGCCCAAGAAGGGTTCTGATGCTTCCAGAAGCCAATCAGCTGCCGAAGTCGCCAAAAATCCCAAGGGACCAACATCCGAATCTGGACAGCGTACTATCGCGTCAATGATAAAGAAGGGGAGTGCCGCCTCCGACCCTGCTGCCTCTGGGTCTGCTAGCAGCAAGCATCTCACTCTTCACACAAGCCCATCCGCTGCATAGATTGCCAGGAAAGAGGCTCATGATATAGGCCTAGCGGCGACCCAGATGCTCAGCAGGGAGAGTTATAGTCTGGCACTAATCGAATACATTAACAGTTGGAATGATGCTGAGTTCATCAATCCCAAAGATGACCTCCCAGAGAAATTTGGTCCGGCTAAGTTCAGCGCTCAAATGAACACCGCCACCAAGGCTATCTCCTTTGCTGGCCGAATGATGGAGGTAAGCCTTTTTGTAATGCCCTTAATTTGCGCAAGTACTTAGAGATATATCCACTAGTCCCCAAGCCTCTAGGGAAGTAACTTGTTACTCAGCCAGATGCTCCTAGAAAGTTAGCGCAGTTCCTTAGTAGCTTCGAATATTCACACAACTAGAGCCAGTTTAAGTTCCATATGGCCCAGATCTTATAAACTTGGAATATTCACACACCTAGAGTCGGGTTAAGTTCCACTTGGCCCAAATCTTGTAAACCTCGAATAGTCACACACCTAGAGCCAGGTTAAGTTCCGCTTGGCCGGGATCTTGTCAACTTCAAATATTCACACACCTAGAGTCAGGTTAAGTTCCACTTGGCCTGGATCTTGTAAACTTCGAATATTCACACACCTAGAGCCAGGTTAAGTTCCACTTGGCCCAGATCTTTTAAACTTCGGACATTCACACACCTAGAGCCGGGTTAAGTTCCACTTGGCCCTGATCTTTTAATCTCCGGATATTCCTTCTTATACATGAACTGACACTTTCCCCTTTAGATCACGACCAATCGCTGCACTGTTGAGTTCCACCGTCTTCTAGACACACACAAGGATCTTTTCTCAAAGCATATCAAATTAATTGCTGAGCTGAAGAAGAAATGTAAGTTATCTCACTTAGTAGTTTTACTCTTATTTCCTCTGCCCCATTGGTTGTCTGAACTAACTTGCGATTCGGATTACACAGCTGAAGTTGAAGCTCAGAATATCCTTATGAGGAAGAACTTGGCCAAGATCAGAGGTAACTCGCCTTGGCTACAAAACCTTTATCCCTTTTCATCTTGACTCGGCAGATAATTATACCTCGGCTCTCCCTGGTCAACAAATTAATTGCAGTGTCTATTGAGGATAGCATGCCATTGCCTGATATGATGCTTCACTTTCTTGAACAACCAGGGAAGCATGAGGCCGAACTCAAGAAGAAGGACGATGAGATCGCCGAACTCCGGCTCAAAAGTGATGAGATTACTCGGCTGAATGCCGAAATCAAGAAGTTAAAGAACCCTCTCAAGGGTAAGCTGGACAAGGTTGATCAAGAATTCTCCGAGGAAAAGGAGCACCTAAAGACCCAGCTTCAAAAGGACCAAGATATGCTGAAGGAAGCCGACATCAAATTTGAGTCGGTGACCAGTGAATATGAGAAGCTCAAGAAGAGGAATGCTGATAGTCTCAAGGAACTGGGACAGATTCTTTGTTATATCTCTCGCCAGTTCTTTTTCTTCCACCGATACTTGTTTCTCCGGGTCATGCGCCCTTACTTACTGATGTTGCTAGTCTTGTTTCCAAGAAAATTCTAGGAGAGTGATGCGATTGCTTGTGCCACTGTTGCCAAATTCCACCCGCAGCGAGGTACTCTAGTTGGTCCTGGCTCCAAGCCTATTTCTTATGATATGGAGGATATGATGGTGAGCCTCGCTACCCGTATTGAAACCATGAAGAATTACGGCGCGGATATCATGAATGCATCTGCCCGGATCTTCAATGCCATTTGGCCATCTAATCCCACTCACAGAGGTAGCACAACTTTAATTGCAAAACTAATTGAGTGTGAGACCCAGCTGAACCGCTGGAGTGAATCCACTTCACGCGCTAGAGCTGACACGACTCTAAGCTTCGTGCTATCTAAGTATGAGGGCTGGGAACTAAAGGTTATTGATCACTTGCGCATCGGATCCAAGTGGATGAATGAACCGGAATGCATCGCCCAACGCCAAGCCTGTGCCTATAAGCTTATCTAGTACGCCTTTGTCCACCTCTAGAACAAAGGACCGAGCTTCCTCTATGCCATCGACGATGCTTATGTCTCAGATAGATTAGATGGCGAAGAAGAAGATGCTTCGGAGCTTGGAGAGGATATTGAAGATTCAGAGGATGCTGGGGTCAATACGGAAGATGAGGCAGAGGCCGAAGCTCCCCCAACCGATGCCGAATTACCTCCTCATGCGGCAGATACCTCAGGCGCTGCTGCTCCTTAGAGCAGAAAAACACTTTAACATTTATCAGATCCCCGGTATGTCGGGTGCAGATGTATTAAGCACAATGGTTGCATTTTTCTACAATGTTATTTATGTTGGATTAACTTGGGTGTAGCCCCTGAGTTCCATTTTCTTGTTCCCTCAATTTTATGATTCGGCTCACGTCTACCTTGATTTGGTTTTTTGACTTACGAGTCCGAGGTTCAAAAAATTGACTTAACAGTACTTGAACTTTAGGATTATGTTCAAGTAATTCAACATAACATAAATAAAATAAATACAGGGTTAGTCCGAATAACAAAGGTCGGCTCGATTATGTTCCTTTCCTTAGTCGTTTTTCATGTGCTTTGCAATTCCGAACTTTTTCTCTTGCTTGCAATGAAGCCAATTCTTGTTGGACAATAGCAAGTCAAAGAGATAGGTTTTTGGTGCTTACACACTACTAACCCGGGTAAGGTGTAAGTAATTTAAGCCAGCCGACATATAGAAAGTAAACATAGAAAAGATAATTATTAAGGCAGTCCCTGAGTTTCTGCTTGGGGTGTCGAGGTTTCATTGATAAGCTCATTGCCAACATACATACCGCCATATGAGAGATTCCGATACATACACTTCTTTGTTAAGTGTAAAATGGACGAAGTAGAGCTACATTCCATGGATGCTTAGATTTCTCGCCAGACCTGTCCACCTTGTTCTTCTCCTGTGGATGTGCATCAATGAGGTAATAGGAATCGTTTTGCAACGCTTTGCTTACAATGAACGATCATTCCCATGGAGGGGATAACATATGCATGCCAGCAGTGCACTGCACCAGCCGAAGACAAGATCACCTTCCCTGAAGACTCAGGGGTTTACTTTCCGGCTATGGTAGCATCGGAGATTTTGCTGATATATGGAGGATCCGGACAAGGCCAATTCCCTTGCTTCTTCTAGCAGATCAACATCATTTTTCCAGGCTTCTTGCACTTCGGCTTCTGTTTATTGGGTGACCCTGGGCGAGTCATGCTCTATGTCGGCTAGTAGTACACATTTTGCCTCATATACCACAAATGTGGCATGTAGCCTGTTGATCAATTCAGAGTTATTCTTAGACTCCACAGTACTGCTGGTAGTTCTTTTATCCAGCACCCCATTGATCTTTGCAGCGACTCATCTAGTCGGGGTTTTATCCTGGACAAAACCAGTCCATTGGATCTTTCCACTTGCCTGTTTTATGCGGGGTGGGCTACTGATGCAACATCTAGCCAGATCTTCATTTCTCGGCAAAACCTCGCAAACGCTCCTTCAGCAAAATTTGTGCCAGTATCAGTTATGATACTATGGGGATAGCCATATCATAAGATTATATCTTTGAGGAATGTCATAGTTGTTGCCCCATCACATTTCCTGATTAGCTTTACCTCAATCCACTTGGTAAATTTGTCTACCATAACAAAGATATGGGTCATGTTTCCCTTTGCTGGCTTAAATGGCCCGACCATGTCCAAACACCATACCGCAAATGGTCAAGTGATAGGTATAGTTTTCAGTACCGACATAGGCATGTACGTCTTGGTGGCATACCTTAGACAACCATTGCATTTTCTTACGAGATCTTCTGCTTGATCCACGACACTTGTCCAGTAAAACCCATGCCGGAAAGCTTTTGCCACTAATGCTCTGGATGATGCATGATACCCACATTCCCCCTGATGGATATCTCGGATGATGTTAGGCCCTTCTTCCGGGTCAACACATCTTTGCAGAACACTCGTGAAACTCCTGTTGTATAGTTCGTCATTGATAATAGTGTATGCATTTGCTCTCCTTTGGATTTGCCTTGAAAGTATCTCGTCACTCGGCAAGGTTCCTTCTTTGAAGAACTCAAATAGTGGCTTTGACCATGCAGGTATAGCTCGAACAGGGAAAAGTTCCTTGTCAATTTCCATTGCTTCCACCGACATAACTCCACCCGGATGAAGCTGAACAGTCCCTGGGTTCTACGAGGCAGTCTCTGGGTCTGCCAAAGTAGTCCCTGGGTTTGCTAAGGTGCTCCCCAATCTATATCCAGAGGGATAGCTTCTGATCCGGAGTGAGCCAAGACATAGATTGAGTCAGATTCCGCTGAAGTTGCGATAGATGGTTTTCACAAGTGTTCCAAAGCGACGCCTGGCGGGATTGGCTGCCGAGATGACCCCAACTCAGATAATACGTCCGCTGCATCATTTCGAGCCGAGGTACACGTCCGCTGCATCCTTCAAAGAACCCACTTATTTTTGAACATGGAATCTATAAAGGGCCATGTTTGCATCCCCGTGCATCCCAGTTGCTAGACACTTGTTGCGCCATCAAATCTGAGTCACCAAAGCATTGTATCCGTTGTATCCCTACTTCCTGTGCCACCTTAAGTCCATGCACGAGCGTTTCATACTCGGCTACATTATTTGATGCTCTGAAATGGATCTGGAGAACATATTTCAGCTGATCGTTCTTGGGTGAGGTAAGTACTACCCTGGCCCCCAGTCCTTCCTTTAACTTCGATCCATCAAAGTGCATCCTCCAATAATTTGAGGCCGGCAAAGGTGGTTCGTATTGCATTTCAGCCCAATTGATGAAGAAATCTGCTACTGCTTGAGATTTGATTGCATCTCTCCTATCAAACTATGGTGCGTATGGAGCTAACTGAATTGCCCATTTTGCGATCCAGAAACTTGCATCTTTGTTGCTCATTATCTCAGATATGGGTGCTTTGCATATTATTCTTATGGAGTGTTCCTCAAAATAATGCTTGAGTTTCTTGGCTGCCATATACACGATGTAGGCCATTTTCTAGTAGCGTGGGTAATTCTGCTTCGAAGTTGACAACACCTCTCTTAGGTAATACACCGGCCTCTGCATCGACTTACCTCCTCATTACGCTCCATCACTATCACTGCACTTATGACTCAGTTAGTCGCTACTATATAGAGCAACATTGGCTCTTTGGACAGTGGTGAGGCTAACACTCGTGCAGTGGCTAGCATTTTTTTTAGTTCATCCAATGTGCTATCAGCTTGCGGTGTCCACATAAATTTATCTGTCTTTTTCATTAACTGGTAGAGGGTCAATGCCTTCTTTCCCAACCGACATACAAACCGACTTAATGATGTCAGGCAACCTGTGAACTTATGCACATCGTTAAGAAACTTCGGCAGTTCCATTCTTTCTATGGCTTGGATTTTTGTGGGGCTAGCCTCGATACCTCGACTGGATACGAGAAAACCGATTAACTTCCTAGCCCGCACACCAAAGGTACATTTCTCCGGATTAAGCTTCATTCGGAACCTCCTTAAGTTCGTAAATGTTTGCCGGATATCATCAAGGAGAGTTTTTCTTTCCTTAGTTTTTATCAAAACATCATCCACATGAACTTGCACATTTCGATCAATTTGATCATGTAGACATTTTTTCATGCATCGCTGGTACGTTGCTCCTGCATTACGTAAACCAAATGGCATAGTGTGATAGCAATAAGCCCCATACAAGGTGATGAATGTGGGCTTTATTTGATCATCTAGGTTCAAAGGTATCTGGTGGAAGCTAGAATAAGCATCTATGAATGATAATAACTCACATAGAGCTATTGAATTTATGACCTGGTCTATCCTTGATAGTGGAAATGGATCTTATGGACACGCCTTATTTAGGTTCGTGTAATCGATACACATCTGCCACACCACTACCACATTCGGATCATCTTTCTTCTTCTCCACGAGCACCGAATTAGAGAGCCAATCCGGGTAAAGTACTTCCATGATAAACCCAGCTACAAGGACCTGAGTTATCTCATCTCCAATAACCTTTCAACTGTCTTTGGTGAAGCGGCGGAGAGGTTGCTTCAACGTCTTTTCTCCGGGTCTTACATTCAAATAGTGCTCGGCCAACTCCCTCGGCACACCTTGCAGGTCATGTGTAGACCAAGGAAAGATATCCCGATTCTCGCGGAGGAAGTTGACGAGCTCGCTTTCCTATTTGTCACCTAACCCGGCACCAATGGTTAAGGTGCGCTCTGGGAACTGGTCATCAATAGGTACCTTCTTTGTATCTTTTGTCACTTGAAATGAGACACTCCCATGCGGTTTAGTCAAAGCCGGCATATGCTACTGCACGGACTGAGCCAATGCCGCCACCTCCTAAATTTTTCTCTTCTCTTGAGCAATCACAAGTGACTCGGCCAGGTTAGACATGGTTGAGGCACACTCAATGGAACGCCTGAAGTCCCCAGTTATGGTGATCACTACCCTTGTCCCTGGCAACTTCATCTTCAAGTAACTGATGTGAGTACTTGCCATATATTTTTTAGAGCAGGCATGTCGAGTAACACATGATATGCACTTTCCAAGTTCACGACCTGAAACTCCAAGTTCTCACTCCGGCAATTGACCCTTGTGCCGAATAACACATCAACCCGGACCTTACCAATGGGCTCACATGAGATACCCGACACGATGCCATGAAAAGTGGTCTTTGTTGCTTGGAGCATGTTCTCCGATATTGCCAACTTGTAAATGGTATCCTTGTAGATGATGTTAATGCTACTGCCGTTATCTTTCAGCACCTTGGAAAATCTTATGTCGATATTCGGTCCGATGAACGTCGGATCCAAGACTCGGCATGAGCCTGGGGTGATCCTTGATTCTCCAAGTGATTTCCTGTTCTGCCCAAGGCATATACCTCGTCACGGCTGGCATTACCTTGTTCACCTCCATATGTCGACGCTGCAAGCTCTTTCTATCAGTTTCCTCTGTAGTGAACACGTAGTAACTTTGGTGATGCTCTTTTTACTCATTCATGTCGTCATTGCCATGATACCCTTGGTATTGTTACTGTTGATTATTCACCTAATGCACTGCATCCCTACTCTCATGGTTCTCATACCTTAGTGGAGGTGGAGGCAACATTAGTTGCTCCCCATTCCCCCCAGTGAGCTGCTGCTGCCGAGGTGCATCGTTCCGAGGTGCTTCGTGGCGAGGTCCATCATGCCGAGGTCCTTTGTGCCGAGGTGCCTAAGCATTCCCCGAGCCACTCTGCTCTAGCTTCCTCATCCATTCACATTGTCGGGTTGTATGATTTGCCTGGTTACTCAGACTTGGCGTGTGGAACTTGCACGACTGATCCAACATAGACTCAAATGTGTATCTTGGCCTGTCCTTTCTTTCATGCCACTGTTTCTTCAGCTCTGGCATCCAAGGTTTCTTGCCTTCACCCTTTTGTTTCTATTGTTTCCCCTAGTTTTCTGACACTGGTTGGCACCGGCATTGGGCTGATCCTGATCCACAACTGCCACTTGCTATGAGTTGTACTTGTAATCCTGCTGATCATCCCTTATCTTACCCTATAAGTCATTGCGCCACCATACTCTGGCACCCTCACGGGGGTAGTACTCATCATTGGACTCATTGGACATCATCCGAGGCTGGGTCGGATCATCCAAGGCATATGAATCAGCAATCTGGATCGTTTTAGCCAACGTAGTTGGCATATCTCTCTGCAATGTTTGCCACAACATACTTGCATATCTATATCCTTGGGAGAAACACGCAATAGCTTGTGATTCAATTACCCCTTCATAGGAGTTTCACACATTGCGCCAGCGAGTCAAAAACTCGCGGTCTGTCTCATTTGGTCTTTGCTTGCATAATGCCAGAATATGTGGCATATTCGGTCTCTTGTACGTGCTCGAAAAGTTACTAACGAACATCTCCTCGAAGTCTATTCAGCAGTTGGTACTTCCCTCTGGAATATTATTTAACCAGACTGTTGCTGGTCCCTCTAACATCTGGGGTACATACCTCACGGCCCATCACAAATTTCCCCCGACTATGTGAACTGCTTGTTAATGAGCTAATCATCTGACTTAGTGCTACCGTCATACTTTGTTCCTCAAGCAAACTGAAAGTTCAGCACTGGCGGCTCCCTCATGATCCGAGGTCCGAAACATGCCGGACCCGGAGGACCTTGCAACTCAATCATTTCTGACCTATAAATCCGGTCCAACTTCAGCCTTGCATCATCCGGCTGCAAATTCCTATTCTCCAATCTTGATCCAATCACATGGTCTTCTGGTCTAGGAAATCCGACATCAGCCTTTGCTGAGTAACCATCATTGTATCTATCTTGACCCGAATGAGCATTTTGCTGCTACATTGCTAGCCTAGCACTTCTCTCCTACCGAGGTGCATATTGCTACTGCTATTGTCGTGGTACATTTTGTCATGTTCTCGCCGGATTACGCTGTCCGGCATTGCTGTTGGAAGCATTTCCTCGACCGGCATTTCCTTGGTCGCGGTTACCCCGGCCAGCTTCACCTCGGCTAGCACTGTGACGATCCTCATCAATTTGCACTTCTTTTCCTTTCCCTGCCCTTACCGGGTCATACAGAACCATCTGTTTGTCTTTTCTCCCTAAGGTTACTACTTCCTCTCTTCTAGGGCCTTCATGAGGTTACAATGCAGCCCCAGTAGACTTTGTCGGGTTATTCATTGCCGAATGAACCACATGCGATGCTCCGGGCTGCGCCAGATTTGCCTTGTTGATTTCCTCATTCTGTTGACATGCTACCCTTAAAAAATGGTTAACTCTCTCGTGTTGCCTTTCTCGGGCCTCTCCGGCAAACCCTCTAACTCAGATGCTACTGTGTTGGAAGCCCTGAGGTTTTTCGCCAGGGTGCTCTACCTCTATAGCCCTGTTGTTACTAGTGTAGGTGTCTGACTCGGCTTAGGCACATACTCCCTGTCTATCTGAGTGATCAAGTTTCTACCTCTGATTTTCACTCTGTCTATGCGGTTTGCCTGTGCATACTCCCGCAGAGTAATGTTCAGTGACTGCTATAACCCATCTACTTTTGCACCCCAGCTAACATTTTCTACCTAGTATCCTCTAACTCGGCTTGTGCCTGAGCCGGATCTACTTCTAGTGCTATGGGTGTTGCTAGGCTATCTATTGCCTGCTGCAGGACATTCTATAGACTCTCTAATGGAGGGAATCTTGATCTTGCCTGCTTCGGTGTAGCATCCGGATCTGGCACCGGGTCCTTGTTTGCTCCTACATGAGGCACTGTCATCATGACCTCAGAGCAGCTAGCGGGCGAGTGACATGGGAGCTGTGATCTGTGCTGAGAGGTGGTTTGCCTCCCTCGACGACGTGTTGCGGGTGAATGCAGGACTCGTCGACACCGATGTAGATCTTGTGGGCCCAAGCTTGATAAAGAGGTTGTTACGCGGAGGAGGGCGCTTGCCAAAGCTACCAACATTGTCGCTGACATAGTCCATCGCTCCAAAGCACTGAACAAGCCCGGAGACGATGCTTTCGCCGGTGCTAATGATGTTTCCTGTCTGAATATTTACCCCTGCTAGCGTCGCTAGCCCCATAGTGGGCGCCAACTGTCGTGGTGGCGGCACGGAAGATGCCATGTATAGGCTAAAGATGAGGCCAATGTTCACTAGAGGAATCCAGGGACGGATAGTGTGGTGATTCCACACATAGATATTTGTATTTCTCTCTTGTTGATGATGGATTACAAGGGCTCCTCGAGCTGTTCGTGGGAAGGAGACTAGTTCTACTACCCAGAGCTACACTCTAGATTTCTCTATGGAGGTCCTTCCCCTCCTTATATAGGGGGGGACTAGGTTACAATCTTGGGCATACGTGGATGCATATTCTCCGAATATTCTCCTCGGTAAAGTAACATGCCTCTTTTACACTTTAATAGGCTGGTCCGGACTCAGGGCATAAGCCTCCCCGAGCCCCTCTGCGGCATGGCATCATCCGACACTGGTGGCATCAGCCAACATTGGCTACATCATCCTTGTCGGCCATGCCCTGCTAGTCCTTCCCTCTGTCTGCTTCACTCACGTTATAGTGGACAGAGACCACCTTTTGACAAGCGGGATTCCTTCCTTCTCTTGTAAGCCAAGTGTTAACCCGGCTAGCACCTAGCTAACTCGGCCACGTGGGTACCTGCAAACAAGTTGTAAAAGGCTAGCTGACATAAGCTATATGTCGGCCGGAATAAGGTTAGACAAATATCCTTTGGGTCAGGTCAATCCGTAAGTCAGCCTGCCTTGAGGTGATCTGGCCAGCATACGCTTTGGCCTTGTCGTACCTCGGCTAATATGACCTTTGTACCCTAGTGTGACCCTACCGGGGGTATCCCCCAACAGTTATGATCTTTATGATTCATTTGTGTGTAAGGCCAAGGTCTATGGAACTTACACATTAGGTGTGTTGTAAGAGTATCAACTATACATCAACTTACAACATTACCATATCATGACACCATCCCAGCAACAATCTAAACTAGATGCCTCTAATTTATCAATTGCAAGTTTTACATGGCTTAGGGCTTTTGAAGATAGAATTGGTCTTACCTACGATCAGGCTTTGATACCACAGTTGGGTTCGCAGCATAGAAAACAAAAAAAATCTACAATGGGAACTATTATACGCCAAGATCTATCTACTAGATACAAGCAACGAGTGGATATACATCCATAGAGAATATACCCTCGATGACCGACAAAGTGTAACAAGATGGAACTCATGGATGATGTAGTCGAACACTTGTCGATATCAGGATCGTGTGGAAGTCCTAGCGCCGCAAATCATCAGCTCATCCGTCCTCGCACACTCGTTCAGCCCACCGAACAACCTCCACCTCCTCGCTCTAGTGATGCAGCAGAAGTAGCAACTCCTTCTAGATGAAATGCCACCTAGAACATGTATCTCGCTAATCTGAAAACATGGGGGAATAATTCTAGAGGGGGAGATAGATCCTTCATGAGGAGGTGTGCTTTGAGAGGGAGGAGAGGGGGCCTTTTATAGGAGAGGGGGGTTCCCTCCCTCCCATGGTAGGCACCCATAGGGGTTGCCCCCACCTCTTCCTTATTCATGTGGTGGAAGCTCCACTCACATCAATTTTGCCTCCACTCAAAATCCCACTCACATGCATTAAATTTTCCACCAAAATTAATGCAACTCTCATTTAATAAAACTCTTTTATTTATTTTATTAATAATTTTTTAATTACTTTAATTAACAAACATTCACATAAAACCCCCTACAACATTTCAATATCAAATGTAGCACCAATTTGAGCAATTTCACCCGAAACAATTTTGGTGTCCATTGAAATAATTCCAGCGCTTTGCAATTCTTTCGTCTAGAACATATTTTCTCCAAATGGTGTTGGTAACCCTTAAGTGTGTCACCCTATGGTTCGCTAATTATGCCGACATGATCGTGACCCCTCTCAGATCAATAATCAGAAGCGGGACCTAGAGATCCATAATGACTCCCACACATTCAACAATGACTTATGTAATCGAGATAGTAACTAAATCCCTTTGTCTTGTGATATATTGCATGTCCGAGATTTGATCATCAGTATCTCAATACCAAAATTGATCTCGTTACCGACATGCACTCTTTTCATATTCCCGTGATATAACATTCTAGTGATCACATCACTTGCTTGCAAGCTATCTTAATGTGATATCACCGAGAGGGCCCAGAGTATATCTATTAGTCATCGGGATTGTCAAATTCCACTCTTGATCCATGAGCCTCAACATAACACCTTTGGAATACCCAAACTCATCTTTATAGTCACCCTGTTACAGTGTGACGTTTGATGTTATCAAAGTATTCTTGCGGTGTTAGCAATTAACATGATCTCATGGTCTAAGGATAAAGATTACTTCGTATGATGTTATAGCAATATAACCATAATGACTTTGACCGTAATGCTATACTTTGGATGAACGTTCATCAAATCATTCGCCAATGCTGTGACCTCGTTATTAACAACATCCAATGTCCATGATAAGGAAACACTGATCATCCTGTTAATCAACGAGCTAGTTTATAGAGAGGCATAACTAGGAACTTTCTATTTGTTTATTAAACACACATGTATTAAGGTTTCCGTATTAATACAATTATAGCATGCAAAATAAACATCTATCATATACAGGGAATACATATAATAAAAACATTATTATTGCCTCTCTGGGCATATTCCCTTCAAAAGAAATCTCTCAGCTAAAGCAGAACAAAGGGAAACAAGGAACACACACAACTTACTCTAGAGAACTCAACACTAGGTCAACTAGTGGTTAAAAGGCATGCTTACAAGGAACCTAAGATTTGAAACATGAGACGAGATAGAAAAACATTTCCAAATCAACACAAGGTAAGATGACCCACAGTCAGAGCGAAACAGGATAAGGAGTACAAAGAAGCATACTAGAGTTTTCACAAATAATTTTCAACTTTTAAATAGTTTTCACAAACTCTAGAGTCAATATCGACCAATAGCAAGGTTTTCCTATGGTCCGTACTACTCTGATAACAAAACCTTCTAGACCCCCGGGATAAGGGTTAAACAAATCCTAGACCTTAGCCTAATATAAGCTTAACCTTGAGCTCGAGGATATCCAGTGAATAAGTAGTAAAACAACAGTGACCCATGCGACACAGAAATTAGTACAACAAGCTCATAACTGAGTAGAGAACCAAAATTTTACAAGAAGAAGTCACTAACCACAGACATCAAACAACAGAAGGAAAATTATGCTATTAAGTATAGGAAACTTAACAAATGGCGTAAGTGGCCTGAAGCATAATGATGACGTCCCAATACATAGATTCCAGGCTGCCGACCGGGAACCCCAAGCTACTCGTCGATGTTGATGCCATAAAGAATTCATCTTGTATGGTAATACTTAACTTCTGCAAAAGTATCAACAAAGCAAGGCTGAGTACAGGGTGTACTCTGCAAGACTTATGGCTGGTGGAGTTACTTTGCGTAAAGCTATCTTTCCTTGTAAAAGAGAGAGGAGTAGAAAGTCGACTAAACAGGTCATTTTAAAAGGGGATAAGAGAGCGACAACTCTAGCTTCGGAGATCTTTGATATCCACCAAAACTTTATCAGCTGAACCTACCAACTAGGATCACCCCCTCGATCCGTGAGGAAGCATCCTTAATCACACCTCACTTCTCTTGCCAAGTTTTATGATCAGGTTATACTTCTCTATGATGTTTGAATCCGTTCCCAAATCATCCATAACCGTGGACATGACTTTTCCCACACGTATCAACCGATTCTTAATGTCAACGTCTTAACCCTCTTCCTTGGAATGCCGGCAGAGAGTGGTTGACCACGACCTTTATCTTGCTTTCACCGAGACCATGAGTCACGCCCTAAGGAGATGCCACTGTAACGGGTCATATCCTAAAGCTAGTCCCGAGAGATGTGTGCAGGGACCAAGATTACGGAGGGCATGACTCTCTTGTTTCCAGCCATCCTTACCTACCTGTATGAATGCACCTCCTTCACCGTCTTTGAGAACAATTAGAATGCATATGTCGAATGGAACTCCCGAACTATGTGACTCATGGAATCTACTAGGAAAGTTAGTTGGTCGAGGGGCTTTCCAGTACCTCGTATGGATGTACGCTTATCTTGGTTCAAGAGGCAAGAACTCGGGTCCTAGCGGTGGCAAGTATGGGACTACAAAAACCACAACCCTCCATGGCCTCTCATACAAACCTTAGCATGTTTAACATTCATCTTTGATCATACCACGGCATCCTGTCCACTAGGTTCATTCTTAGCTCTGATTCATCAACCAGATGGACCAGCAGTAATAGCTAAACATGGCTAAGCACAATAGATATAAACAACTCTAGTGAATCTCATATGCTAAACCCTAGTTATGCTAGGAGTACTGGATCAAGGAATATAGGATACAAAGGAAACATGCATCAGATAGGATTACTCTGTCTACCGATAAAAGACTTTAGAATCATATGCACATGACAAGAATGAAATACTTTGAAATCATAGGATTATATCTTATGTGGGGCTATGCTTTCCTTTTCCTGTTGATACCCAGATATAGAACTTCAGGTTCATCTGCTTGGCATCATACGTCGATATCCTTTGATGGTGTTGATCTCGATCTTCAATCTTGGACTCGATCTCGTTGCTCACATCAACTCCGAGGTCTACCAAGAAGAAGCAGAGACACTGATAGGAAAGAAACAATCAACACATGGCATCGATGCAATGCTCAAGCAAGTATGATGATATGACAAGTTAAATTGTACTTAATTATGACCCTAAAGCTTGTTTGTCAATTTAAGCGGGGTCTAAGGGGTGCAAACCCTAGTTCATGGAGAACCTCGGAAAGATCACCTTCGGGGGTTGATGGCTCCCAAGTGCAGGAGATCAATTGTGGCACTTTTCAATTAGAAAGGCTTGTCGAACCCACGAGGAACTAAAGGTATTGGTTAGCAAGAATGATAATTGAAACAATAAAAGCTATAGATGTTTTTGGAGATTTTGTTGTAAGGTTGCAAGAAAGTAAAATACTGATAGGAAAATGTAATAAGTAAAAGCTCATATGAAGAGAAATCCCAATCCTCTATTTAGCAAGAGGACAAGCTCAAGTGTGTGTGATCTTATATGTGACAAGCGTTCCCGAGGGTGGAATGGATTTACTTGGCATAGAGATTTCTAAAACAACACGGTGACTATCTTGTCTAGTTTTAATCCTTCCGGATGGAACCTAAATTTGGTGCAACCAACTAAATCAACTAAAGCACTCCCTTATGATGGATCCTATGACCAAGTTAATGTGAAAACATAGGAATTATCACTACAAGAAATCTGGTGATACATAACCCTCCATATTGGTCACTGAAAGGTCATAGTTTTTAATTTATGACATTTTTGTGACCAAATACAGATGGTAAAAAGCTAAGCGTCACTAGTTAAACATGATGACCTTTTTTCTGAATTAGTCATAGATGTCTATGACCAATATAGATGGTCATAGATTCTATGACCAACTGTATTGGTCATAGACTATCTGCCCTATCCATGTCAGATCCTACCTGGCCAACCTTACATGGTAAATATGTGACCAATTGTAAAGATTGTTGATCAAATTCAGCCCGGTCCAGTTCGGTGCTTTACATGGGCTAATCCTAGAAATAATGGTCTTCTTACATGGTCTACTTGCTTGGCTACTTTCAGTCCATGGTCCATTTTTGTTTTGGCCTTGGCCCTTTATGGTTCAAAGCTTGTGTGGGCTTGCCCTTTATACGGTCCATTTGCAACCAATTTGTTCTCATTTTCTTAAAGTTTTATTATATTACTATTTGGGCCTTAGCCTTTTTAGAGTCCAAAATATTCTAGGCCGCACTTCACAGTCATTTTACCACTAGCCCACGATCAGGTTTGGATAGTTTACACAATTTGAGAATAATAACTATTTAAGCAAGAAAATTAGCCAAGCTCACAACATTAACGTGATTACGTGGTGCCACTAGTACAAGAAGAAAAATTATTTTTACAAGACCTCATCATCTAGGTTAACAACCAACATAGTAAGGCGGAAAAAGCTAAGTGTAAGCCCCAGCAAGAAACACACAAAGCAAAGCAAGAAGAGCATCACTCAGTGGCACGAGGCGTCGCAGGCCTCCGGTTTCGTTCTTCAGTGGCTCCTCTCCTTGTAGGCGAGTCGCTGTTTGCTGCTATAGGCTTCTTCAAAGGAACACGACCACTAATTATCTAGTAACAAAAAAATAACTAGTGAGTCTAGCATACATGGACCTGGCATGAAATTAAGTGAAATATTAGCCTTGCATTGAAACTGGAATGTGTAAAAATTTGATACAAACAGTTGGTTTCCGTCTTAAACTAAGACTGGGTCTAATGATCAACTAGTGTTGATAGTATAAGGAGAAGCCTCAATTAGCCGTGATAATGAACCTTAGTAAGGAAACACAAGAATGTGTAACGTGTAAGCCAAAAAATAGTACAGAGATACAATGGAAGCTTTTCAATGAAATACTTTTCAAAAAGGCTGATGGTAAAGTACAAGATTCTCATCAACACATTTCTATACATTACAGTATATGTCCAAACTAGAAAACAAGTTTGCATATTCATTCCTACAGTTCAACAACCAGAATGTCCTTTCTACAGAAGAAATCGATCAATGAACTATATGGTGAAGTCTAAAAATAAACAAGGCAGTCACCAGTTCTGTAAAACTCACTGCACACACGAAATAATGCTGAAAATCTGACAAGCCAACACTATTGTTACATCTATATGCTCCAGATTGCAAAGATTTAACTTGGCACTCACCATGTGCATGTGCTCATCGATGAAATCCATCAAGTGTTGAATGACATGCAATCCATGTTGATTCAAGTAAATCAACCACGACCTGCAAATTCAGTACATTGCCTTGCATTACTCACCAGAACTAGAGTAAAGTAATTTTGTAATTCTATTTCAAGACAACAACAACAGCAAAAATATATGATACTTACTATGCTAAAATTATTTAACAGTCATTGTTAGCCAAGATGAATGCCCACTCTTATGAAATTTAACAAGGAAGATTACTCGCACAAAAAATTGGAAGCACAAGAAATGTATCCATTCATACATAGATTTTCCGGTTGCACTACTATTCTTTTCTACAAGAATACCATATTTCTTGTCACTAAGAAGTCACACCAAACAAGATGCAACACAATCATGAAGAAAAATAATTAAAATAGAGCATTTGATGGAAAAAATTGACTTCGGATGCAACCATTTACATTTAGCAAGTAGTATTATAACCTTCTTCTAGAAATCATATGCGGTGCAAGTCTACAAAATTGTCTACTGGAATACACCAGAAATCATCCTCCATGCCTCCCATGGCAAATACTACACCGCGGCGAGCTCCTCTCGCACACGCCTCCCACCGGGCGCGGACATCGCCGGACTTCACCGTCACCATATCGGTCAGGCAGACATCTTCCTGCAACCACCACATGGAACAAAATAGTGTTAGTTACTTCCCTATCCTGCAGGTCTGTATCATTACAACCCACAAGAAATCAGCATCTAGAAATCACCATAACCATTAAAACATGATGTCTAAGCACACGCCCAAAGTCCCCAAAAAGGTAAATATAACATGAATAAGCATTCTCTAGAATGTTTATTCACAGAGACTAGGATTCACAGAGACCAGCAAATCGGCACAATATCGAGCCTCTCGAGACGAAATCCATACAGATCGACAGATTAGGAAGATATAAAAGAACTAAGTGTAGTCGAAACTTCACCCAACAACATGCAAAACATTTTTACTAATAAGTTCAGTTGGAACATGTCATATATGAAATCACACCAAACCTAATATAACCTAAACCCTGCTAAATAAACTAAATAAGATCTCATATATGTATTGGAACATATATACAATCAGAGACCCAAACTAAATAAGGTCTCCTGCTTTGTAATGTTTAATACTTGCCCCTCCCATATATGTATTGAATTATAATCAGATATAAGATCTCCTGTTGTGTATAATTTTTGAGGTATGCATTCAACAAAACATGTTCTTTTTCCAAGAACAAAATTGACCAGCACAATGCAGGGAACCACCACAGCTAATAATACTCTGACCAGCACAATGCAGGGAACCACATAGCAGGCAAGACAGAGAGAGACTGAAGTTACTCACCAGCACTCGATCAGTTGAGGAGAAGAAGAGGTAGTCGATGTAGTAACCATAGCCGGGATATCAGGGGATGACCCAGGACTCACAAACCATCAAATCCACAGATGGTAGTATGGCAGGAAGGAGACCTGGTCCATGGGCCCCACCCCACCACCTTGGCCACAGATGCAAGCATGCGGCCAACCAACATAGCCGCCTTCCGCCTAGCTCGAGATCCGTAGCAGCCTACGACACCTCCCTAGGCCGGAGAACAAGTAGGAAGGATGTTGGCGGTGCCACGGCGATGTCTTCCTGCTAGCGCCCTGAAAGGATGTGAAGTCGGTCTCCATCGTGGTGGTTCCTTTCAGCGCTCACCGTGGCCTTCTCCATGGAAGCAGACCACCATGGGAAAGTCAGGGTCGATGAAGGCCAGAGCCCGGGATGAATCATGCCGGAGGGCGGTAGCCGCGAGGATGTCACGCCGGAGAGAGAGGGGCACTCTGTGCGGAGCTCTATGCCGGAGAGGAGAGATGTGGCGGTTGTTGGGGATGCAGTGGGGAGATTGGATCAACATAGAGGGTGGGTGGTGGCGGCGGACTGCAGTGTAGAATTTAGGTTTACGGGGCAAGTGGGTGAGTGTAGGATGTTGGTGTATTGGTGTGTGGATTTTACGAAAATGACCCTAATAACTTCTGTGGTGGAAGAGTGTAGGAATGTAGGGCGTTTTAGTAATTTTAATTCCAAAGTGTGCGGGGCTTAGAGGCAGGAAAAACTGGTATGTTGACTATGTAAGCCAAATTTGGGGCGTTGGATGGAGGACTTGTGGACAGCTCATATCTGCTTCGTAGGTTGATCCATGGGCAGTCTTATTCTCTATTTTGATTGGCTGGTTTTGACCATGTCTTGAAACTGCCGTAAGTACTTCAAAGAAAATCAAAAAATAGAAAACCTTCATGTTGCGTGATTTTATATAACATAGTATCCATAAAAAATAACAAACTTAAAATTTCGCGAATATATTAGAGAATTGTTCTTAGAAATGACCTATCTTGTTCGAGGTTTCATGGCTTTCAGGCCAAACGACCAATGTAATGACCAGAATGGTGGCATAGTTTGTGATAATGTGCCAATATTGTGCATGCATATGTATCATGGGATGGCGAACAATATTGCAGGAGGAAGTTTTCCTTTTCGTCCCATGGAAAAACCATTTTCCATTTTCTGAGCAGAAAAAACGGGGTGTTTTTTGAAGGAAGTACCAAGTAAAAGTTTCAAAATGGTACCACCCTATTTTCAAAAATACTAGACCCTGATACATGGCGAATGTCCCAACTGGGTATCTAAAACCTTTCCGTCCATCCCTGGCAAAAAAGATAAATTCCTGCCAAAGCGGTAGTAAGTGGGTCCAATTTAAACTATAGGCACATCATCTAATGCTCATGATTTTTCGCAAAAATCATTTTTAGACTCACAATATGATGTTTTATCATATATCCAGTGCATGTTCAGAGAGGCTCATCCCCTATCTTTATTCCCGCCATTTTAACCATAGTATGAAATAAGAAAATTTTGAAACGGGCGTAATAAATTCAAAAACAGTGTAAACAAGGTGAATCCTTCGCGTGGTGTCATATTATATGACATATTTGCAAGGAAAAATACCAAACTTGCTATATTGTAGATATCTCAAAAAAACCTTCTCAGAAATGACCTATCATGTTCGAGGTTTCATGGCTTTCAGATCAAACGACCAATGTTATGTCCTGAATCACGGTATAGTTTGTTATAATTTGTTCATATTGTCCACACACACATGTACCTTGGGATGGCCACCAATGTTGTAGTAGGAAGTTTTCCTTTTCGCCGCACATAAAAGCCATTTTCTATTTTCCGAGTGGCAAAAACGGGGAGTTTTTTAAGCAACTACCAAGTGACAGTTTCAAAATGGTGTCACCCTATTTTTCAAAAATACTAGACCACCTTAAATGGCTAATGTTCCAACCGGGCTATCTCAAACCTTTCTTTCCACCCCACGTAAAAAAGACAAATTCCTACCGATTCGGTTGGAAGATTGTCCGATTTGAACTAAAGGTATATTATCTAATGGTCATGATTTTTTTTTAAATCATTTTTATACTCACAATATGCTGTTTTATTAGAGATCCACTGAAACTTTTGCATGACCCAACACCTAGCTAAGAACCTTCGTGTCCGCCGTTTTGACTATAGTTTGAAACAGGCATAAGAAATTAAAAAACAATCAAAACAAGGTGAATCCTTCACGTGGTGTCATATTATGTGACATAGTTGCATGGAAAAATATCAAACTTGCTATATTGTAGATATCTCAAAAAAACCTTCTCATAAATGACCTATCATGTTCGAGTTTTCATGGCTTTCAGGTTAAATGACCAATATTATGTCCTGAATCGCGGTTTAGTTTGTTATAATTTGTTCATATTATGCACACACATGCAACTTGGGATGGCGAACAATATTATAGGAGGAAGTTTTCCTTTTCGCCGCACAGAAAAGCCATTTTCTATTATCCGAGTGGCAAAAACGGGGCATTTTGTTAAGCAACTACCAAGTGACAGTTTCACAATGGTGCCACCCTATTTTATAAAAATAGTAGACTGCCTTAAATGGGCAATGTCCCAACCGGGGTATCTCAAACCTTTCCATCCACCCCCCGCAAAAAAGACAAATTCCTACCGATTCGGTAGGAAGTGGGTCCGATTTGAACTACAGGTACATTATCTAATGTTCATGATTTTTTGAAAAAATAATTTTTAGATGCACAATATGCTGTTTTATCAAAGATCCACTGAAACTTTTGCATGACCCAACACCTAGCTAAGAACCTTCGGGTCCGCCATTTTGACTATAGTTTGAAACGGGCATAAGAAATTCAAAAACGGTCCAAACAAGGTGAATCCTTCATGTGGTATCATATTATGTGACATAGTTGCAAGGAAAAATACCAAACTTGCTATATTATAGATATCTTAAAAAATCTTCCCAGAAATGACCTATCATGTTCGAGGTTTCATGGCTTTCAGGTCAAACGACCAATGTTATGTCCTGAATCGCGGTATAGTTTGTTATAATTTGTTCATATTGTGCACACACATGTACCTTGGGATGGCGAACAATGTTGTAGGAGGAAGTTTTCCTTTTCGACGCATAGAAAAGCCATTTTCTACTTTCTGAGTGGCAAAATCGGGGCGTTTTGTTAAGCAACTACCAAGTGACAGTTTTAAAATGGTGCCACCCAATTTTTCGAAAATACTAGACCACCTTAAATGACCAATTTCCTAATTTGGTTATCTCAAACCTTTCCATCCACCCTTCTCGAAAAAGACAAATTCTTGTTGATTCGGAAGGAAGCGGGTCTGATTTGAACTACAAGTACATTATCTAATGGTCATGATTTTTTCAAAAAATGATTTTTAGACTCACAATATGCTGTTTTATCAGAGATTCACTGAAACTTTTGCATGACCCAACCCCTAGCTAAGAACCTTCGTGTCCGCCGTTTTGATTGCATTTTGAGAGCACAAGAACAAAAAGGATAGACCACACACTCGGGATGATATAAAATGAGAAACTCGCCAATATGAAGGTTATACATATCTTTGAGATGAACTAAAATGATATTTATATCATCTTAATCTGAGGTCAAATGCAAAATTGAAGTTGAATTTATATTTCTAGAGTTTCTAAAAAAATTGAAGCCCCTCTAATTATGTGGGCCCAAAACTTATAAGAAGCTCACAATTCCCACCCAAAACTGACCTTCTAATAGTCTATGGGCCGATGGCCCATCTGTTGGATAAAATCACAAGGAAAAAAGATTTTGGATTTGTACCGCCCAGGCCCAACCCGATTTTTAGATGTCTAAATAGCCTCTGCGAGTTAGTTTCACACAAAGTATGTGGTGGGCTATTGGTTAGATGGTTTGTTTAGGGGATCTAGTCACCAGTTCTAATGGCGTTGCTCTTCTTTTTGTCCTATATTCGTGCCTTTATGTACCACGGTGCTGGTTAAATGAGGTCGAGCTCCTCATCTTGCATGAACAAGTTAAGTGGCGCAATGGTAAGGAACCCTTTCGGAGTTGGTTAGGTCGTGGGTTCGAGTTCTCCGTTCCTCTTATTCTTGCAATATATTCGTGCGCGCACGGTGATGGTTAAAAAAGGACGAGCTCCTTATCTTACAACAAAGACTTCAGTGGCACAGTGGTTAGTACCACGTGGCGTGGTCGGTGAGGTAGTGAGTTCGATCCCTCGTTGGCCACTTTTTTAGCTATATATTTGTACGCGTGAATTTTCCACATCCTGGGTGCCACGTAAGAAAAAATGACACATGGACATGACATGAAGGTGATGTTGCTGAGTTGGCAACCCTGTAATTTTTTTGCCTCGAAATTTAACCATAACGACCATTTAAATTGGTCATAGTCTACCAAATAAAAGGCCACAAACCAGTTCTATCTATCCATGACCTTTCCGTGTTAGGATATAATGACCTTCTTGACTAAATTGGTCGTTATTTTTCAAGGTTTAGACCCTCCTAAATTTCCTACGACCAAGTGGTTCAGAAAGGTCATAGATCTATGACCAAAAAATGCATGGTCGTTAAGAAAAGGTCACTAGTGAGCAGATTTCTTGTAGTGTATTAAGACTTGAATGTCCCATCATAGCTATAAACTCTAGGGTCCTCGATATATATCCCTCCTAATGCAATCTATTGGACCATTTGAAATGGATCATATGGGAACCTAGAGGGGGGGGGGGTGGGTGAATGGGTGCTACTCAAAATTTTAATTATTTTTAAATTTTAGGCTTGACACAAAGGTAAATTCTCTAGATATGCAACTACGGAGAATTTCCCTATATGTAAACCTAACTACTAAGCAAGTAAAAGACAGGAACGAGTTAACCGCAGTGGAGCACGCGGAGACACAGGATTTTTTGGACCGCAGTTCCTTCCTTGTTAAGGGAAGTACGTCTGCGTTGGAGGGGTGGGCAGTACTAAGACCACCAAGCCATAATAGGCCTCATCCTGTCTTCGATGAATCTCACCACCAAAGGCATGATCCACCTTTCCACTATTGGTACTCTTCACGGTAGGAACCAGTGCCTTTAAAACACTAGCGGGTCACACATCCACAACTTAATTGGAGGATCCCGTGATGAAAACAAGCTGCCACAAGAACAAGTATTATCAATAACTGAAAATGAGATCTAGATATTTGCAAGAAATACTAGATCAAGAAGCCTCCAAGTGAATGGAGGGAAGTTATGCACTTGATTGGTGTTGGTGAAGATCAAAGCCTCCTCCTTCGATTCCCCAAAGATCATAGCCTTCAGGTAGATGAAGATGGAGATCTTGAATTGGAACTTGAAGAACAGTACTACACTTTTTCGTATGAATCAAGAGTTGTAAAATGGGGATCCAAGGGGCTATTTATAGCCCCTTTCAAAAAGCTGTCGATGGGTGATTTGGGGGCCGGATTATCCATCCTAGGCAATCATCCAGCCCTGGCCCGGACAATCCGGACAAAAGTCTGGCCCTTCCTTGAGTGACGCGCCTTGACTACCTTTGTCGAAATCCTAGGGGCGTATTATCTGCCCCCTATAGGGGCGGATTATCCAGCCTAAGAAATATCTCTGGCTCTGGCCAGTTAATCCGGGGAAATTTCCGACCCCACCTACAAGCCGCACCATGATGACTTAGCTGAAATTCCTAAAGGGGTGGATTATCCGGCCCCTGAGGAGGGCGGATTATCCGGTCAGGGCTAAAGCTCCGGCCCTGGCCGGTTAATCTGAGGGAAAGTCCCCCACCTGCATGATGCGCCTTGGGGGCTTTTGGCGAACTTGGTGAGGCAGATAATCTGGCCCTTGGTAGGGGCGGGTAATTCGCCGCCAAAACTATGTTTAGCTGCCTTGGGTGATAATCTTATTCTGCACACTAAAGACATAGTTAAATAGTCCTTGGTATTGTTATCTAACACACAAAATACTAGAGGTCATGAAATGTTCTTTCAATCTCCCCCTTTTTGGTGTTAGATGACAATACTAGGATTTGCAACAAAACCCTGCTAACACATCATTCCAAGGATGACATAGGACTCCCCCTACATGTGTGCATATATTAAGTTTGCATTTCAATACAAATGTACACACATAGGTTTAGTACCTTTTCATGAATTGGAAGCTAAGAATCTAATGAGGAGTTAGTGAAAGAGATATACCATACGACCGTATTGGAGTCCTCAATAATATAATGATATATACTTTGGAAGAATCCCATATTGAGATACTCCTAGAATGATGTCATAACGATACATCCAAAAAGATAATTGTAGAGAACCATAATGATAAATCCATAATGACATGTCCATAGTCTCACGACACAATATGGACCAACATAGTCTCACACAAATAAACCAAGTACGAAATAGAAGAGTTCAACACTAAATGGGCACAAGAAAGAACAAAAAAGATAAAAAGTCAAATGTGCTTGTGCCTGACCCATGCAAATCCCTTGACACCTACTAGAACTACTTCCCCCCCTTTGGCATCGAAATGCCAAAATGGGGAAAAGAGCGATGCTAGCGCCCCGAGAGATCACTCCTCATCCTCATCCTCATTCTCATCATAAGCACCCTCCATCATCATCATCCTCCCAATCTTCATCCTCATCATCAATGACGTAGGCTCTCTCGGAAACAAGTGACGCTCGAGCTCACTATAGTTGGTGCCTGATGTCTGCAAGTGCACAAATCGTTCGTAGCTAGTTTCGAAGTATATATATCGATCCCACAGGGAGTCTAAAGGTAAGTGTTTATGGGTGAAGTCTCTGTCACACCTAAAGTTGTCACAGGTCTTTGAGTGTATTGACTGCAAGTGTTGAAATAAGAATGGGGTTTTGATTAAATGAGATGTACTTAAATAAAACTAAAATGTAAACTTCAGAAATATAAAGCATAGAAGTAAAAAATGACTTGATTGTTTGTTGTTTTCTATAGATGGCAAAAGAAGAAGTGGGGAGATTCAGTTCATGGTGATAGTGACTGTGCCAGGTGGATGAATGATAAATGTAACAATTATAATATTATAAATATATGTTTAGGCGAGCAACCCATAATTAGTCGGAACTCCTCTTGGTAGATTTCATCCCAACTTCAACAATCCTACTAGCCTATTACCAAAACCATGGTCAGACACTAGATGATTAAGACCCTTTAGGTTGCTTAGTGATTAAGCTCCTTGGATCAGACTAATGCAATAAGCATAGTGATTCCTTGATATCCTCAAGTCTACTAGTTTTCCATTGATATCCCTATGTCACCCGGGGGTCACCGGTCTGCTAGCGAACAAGATCTTATCTATGTAGAACAAAGCATCATGTTGTCTGGGCCCTTAATTGGACAACAAGCATTAGGCATCCCACAGATAGTCAAGCACACATAATATATTATTTAGAATCAATCACAAACTAATGGAAAATATATGAAGGCACATCACATCTCACCAATACCCTACATCTCCCACGCCCAAGGAACTTACACATTAGAGAAGAATGGATCATCCATATAATTAAATAAAGGGCATTCTTCTTTATATTACCGCGGAGATCCACAATAAGAATTGAAAAATATTCGACACAATTCAAGATGGGAAGAAACAATCTCAAACCCTAGTCTTGCAAGGTGAAGATCCCTCTCTCTCTATCTCTCAAGTAAAGTAGTGGCTATGGGGTGTATTGGCTAGGAGGTCAAAGATCGTGGAGCGAGATGAAGAACGTCTTCTCCTTCTTCTCTGGATCTCTTCATTCTCCCTTATGGATGGTATGGCGGCTGCTATGTTATGTTTTCGCCTCCGGTCCCTTCACGGAAGTTGGTTCTTTTGACAAGACAGAGGCGACGGAAGCTATACGGCGGGAACTATACGGCCGGAAAAATATTCCCGTCGTATAGTTGCTCGTTAAAGCCTCTGTATGCTCCCCTCGAGTGCTTCCAAAGACAGGCTTGCTTTTTTTCTCCAGAATATTGTGTTTCTCTAGTTAAACCCTTCAATTGACATTCAAAACCTGAAACACATATTAAAAACCAAGTTTTCTTGGCTACCGAAGTATTGGCATTAGGTAAAGCTAGAAAACGATCAAATCTGGGAGAAAACCATCAATAAAAGCCATAAAAAATGTATCAAATCTCACAGCTATCAGTGCCTAAAGTGTTCCACTGAGCATATAGAGTAGGGGCTGCCTTGGTAGGGGGAGGGCCTGATGCCTCGAAGACATGGTGGAGAATCAGATGTTCAGTGTGAGCGAAGTCATGGCACTGACGATATGCCTCGTACTGCCCTTTGTGGGTGTCAACTCCCATGCAAAGAATGTTGCACTGGAACTAGTTGAGTTGCTTCACTTCCCTGGCAATAGATGGAACCGGGGGCCTCCTCCGACTTGCTCTAGCATCTCCCATAAAGGACTAGGGAGCTGTAGAGGGGTGAGAGGTCTTCCTAGGCTTGTAGATCTTCTTAACTTTGTGAAGACCATCAAGATCGTTACCGAAATCCTCATGTGGTAGCATACGCTTCACGAGCATAATGATGAATGGTGCATACGGCATAGAGAGCCTGTTGTACATAGCATCGGTTAACTAATGGAAGATGAAGTCCATGACGTCCAACTTGTAGTCCGCATCAGGGTCTTCAGAAGATGCAACCTCATGAGGAAAGCCAAGCAGCTAAACAAGGTGACCACGGAAGCTATCATTGTTGCCCCCACTCGGAGTAATGCAGTCCTGGAACATGTTAACCAGCTGAGCATAGAGCGGTGAGAGACCAGCGACCTTACCAACAACACCATTGGGACCCCAACATGGTGAAAGAAGAATATCCTTGTTGGGCTTGATAGCAGAGATGATGCAATACCCACAAGATTGATCACGGCCATCAAACGAGTAACCAAGGACCTCAACAAAAGTGTAGAAATCAGCCTCCAGATAAGTTTCGCCAGTCATCCGCTTCATGGTGCGATGCTCATCGCCACAAATCACGAGAGTGGAGAAGAATTGCTTCGCCAAGAGTCATAGGAACACTGGAGCTCCAGGAGATGATGCAGCCCCATCTTCTCAGTCACAGCCAAAGCATGAGCACGTTGAGGCAAACGGGTAGCCTCGGTCAGATCGATAGGACGCATAGGACGAATCTTCAGGCGATCATAGACCTCATCAAAGATATGCTTATAGTTAGCACACCAAAAGTGGGCGTCCCCAAGCTCCTCACCAATATCAGCCTGCTCATACATGTCATGCAACCAAATAGCAGAGTATGAGATGATATCCATGGTCTTGTAGTTGACCCTAGGTTGCTTGCCCTTCTTCTTGGAACCAGCACGAGACCTCTTGTTTCTTAGCATGTTCAGCCATTCGATTAGCCTCATGTTACTGATTCCTCAATTCAACCTCGTCAATCAGCCCACCTTCCCCGTCGGGCCTGAAATACCGAGCACGAGGACAACGCTTGTAGGTCTCAGAAACACCACGAGAACCACCTGTGAATTCAACAAGATAGATATCAAGGATATAAGCACACACACAACTCTATGAGAATTGCGAAAAACAATAGAAAAACAATCCACGAACCAAAACTACATGGTACTACAATCTGTGAAATTCTGAACTTGGTGCAAACCTTTTAGGCCGGATAATCTAGCCCGGCTAGGGCGGACAATCTGGCCCTGGCGAAAAATTTCAGAATCTCCTGAGATTGGTATCATCAATGCAGATCGGGCAGAAGGGTTGCTAGTCTACGATTTCCAGCAAGCATATGAAACAAATATCAACTTCTAATCCGAGTTTCCACAACAACAACACAACTTCCATACAAAGTATTAGAATGGGGGATTTACCCTCACTCATTGGAAGAAGGACTTGGAGGAGAAGGTACCCGGAGGTGTTGGGAAGAAAATCTGGGGAGGGCCCGAAGATTCCGGTGGTCGAAGCGACTCTGGGAGGGCCGGGATGGCCGACGGCGGCTGGGGAAGAGGCGCGGGGTTCAGGGAGGAAGTGCTGCTCTGTTTTAGCCCTTCCCCCGATGCCCAACCCTAGGCAGGAGAAAACCACCCGGGCCGGATAGTCCGACCACCACTAGGGGTGGATAATCCGACAGTGCCAATAATCCGACCACCCTGTGGGGCGGATAATCCGGCCTTCACTAGTTTTTCTATTTACACATAAACTAGGTTAGCACAATCCCTTAAAGACCCTCGCAAGGTAACTAGTGGACTTGTGTGCAAGATAGATAGATGGCTCTGGGAGGGAGAAAGGCTTAGGTTTAGATGATCCAAACTATGATGGTACTACACACCCAAAATTGCAAGAGTCAAATCAAATAAAAGCCAAAATTCGATTTGTTTTCTGTGGGTCCCCAGATTAATCCTCCGGGAATCCCTGTTATGCATATACCACAATCCCATGATCAATTAGTCGTGGCTCATAACCGACAAGTATCAAAGTAAACATCCATTGCTTAAGCGAATACGAGTCATACCTCAAATACCATTATGGCTACAATAGCCATCATTAGCGAAACTTTATCAAAGCGTAGAGCTCGAGCCATGCCTTAACCTATAGGCAACTGACTGGGAGAATGTCCTAGCTCCCATAGCCATCAACATCACCTTCTTCTTCAATATGACCAAGTTAATCGCTAGGGACAAAGCCAGTGAGTACTTTGAATGTACTCACAAACCACCTTAAGATATCAATAAATGAAATAGGATATGCAATATGGTTCTGGTAGTAGGAGTGCTCCAAGAGGGGTTCTTTTCTAAAATAGTTTCTCTTGTAGATATAGCATCTACATATCTTGGCTGAAAACTTTTTAAAAACATTTTAGAACCCTTTTTGAGGAGTTTTGGAAAACACTAGAATTGGGTCACCCATTTATTTCTTCCTTCTGGTCATCCCATGACCAACATTTCTGCTTCTTCTCCGACCATCCCACGGCCTAAACATTTATCCTTTCCGACCATCCCATGGTCATCACATTTCCAAAAGACTTTTCTTTTCCAAAATCCTTTTTGAAATCAAAACCAGCACCACTCTACAACAACCTTCCCAACCGTCCATGATCGTGGACATGACTATTCGAATAGATTCACACTCTATAGAGGTTGCACACTTTACCCACACCATCCGGTTACCCTGCACTATTCAACTACGGATCGTGGGTCGAATAACCAATCAAGACTCTTAGGATGCCACCCTTGCATTGGCCCTACCCTATGAGTTGTTCCTCTCAACACCGGGACATTGGGGATCCACGGACCAACCAGAGTGCATTCCAACTCCTCGAGAGTGGGCACTTTCAATGAGAGGCGCATAGTATCATCTAGTCGCTCACATGGGCGATCCTACTTCCTCAAGATGACTGTCTAAATGTTGACCCTTTCTGTAAAGGAAGTCTGGGATTAGAGGCAGTTGTTCCCTTATAAGTAGTTGTCGGAATTCCCACACCAGAGTAGCGAACATTAAGTCTAGCCCTGTCTCATTCCAGAGTAATGTGGTTGCACGGGTTAATTATTCTTGCAAAACTGCAAAGAACTAGGTGTGTTTTCGTAAATCTTCTCCCTCCATCTTTCCTTCAGCATTTTGTAGAACAAAACCTTTTTATTTTCTCCATCCTCTCTTGGTAGGTCAAATCCCACCAAGGTTTTATCATAAAACATATTTTTATGAATTTTCTCGGGTCTTCCCATCCTATAGTTTTGTTGTGGTTAAAACAGGGTTTCCAAAGGGATATGGTGTATTACCCATCTAGCATACTAGGGAGAAATAGGTGTTATCAAGTGGGGGTGTACTTAGTAGTAGACATGTGCAATGGTTTGGAGGAGCCAAGCCACTACCAGTTATAGATCATCATATCAGAAAGCAATGCAATTTTCACAAATACTAGGTAAAACATGCATAAGTAAAAACAGTAGGACAAGTATTATGAGTAATAAGGTGGCCTTCTTGTGATCAGAATCATGGCAATATATGTCCCTGGACTTCTTCTTAGAATACCATATTACCCATAAATAACCATATCCTTCTACCCTCCGATATAATCGCAGCTAGCGTTGTCAGGAAAAATACATGCAAGCAACAACGGAAAAATCAACACCAGTCATACAAACATCCTTACAATATAGAAAACAAATATACAACACTTTAGTCGGTTTTGGGAATAATGGGTTTAGAAAGATTGGAATGGACTTGGGAGCATTTGTATAAATTCCTTTTTGATTTAAAATCTAAAAATTATTTAGTTGAGGGGTTTTTAGACCAAGGCCAGGTTTTGTATAATACCATTCTATAAAAATGATACCATCATATAGATATTGACAAAATGGAACCAACGCAAGTGGTTTCACTATTTTATCAATTTCCTTTGATTTACTATGAATTTTCTAGTGATAAAAGCTCTAGTTTTAGGAAATAATTCACCAGAAATGATTTGTCGTTCGAAAAATTATTTCCTCTTAGGGTTAGGTAGGTTTTGATGGACTGGTTTAGTGAGAGATGGAATCACTTCAAAATATTTACTTGAGTGCCCTCGGGAAATTCCCAAAGTCAGTTTTGTTGGTAGTTTGTCTTTTCACTAGATTTATCCTATAGGAGTTTTGTGTATGAATCCAAGGTCAAATGGTAGGCATTCTAAATACCTTTCTGTAGAAATTGGATTCATACATTTTGGAGTTGTAAATCTCCTGTAATGATTTATCTAGTGAAATAACCATAGACATAGATGTTTAATGCACCAAAATTTATAAATCACTGTGAGTTTGAATCAACTCAAAATTTGATATAGATTGCCCTAAAGAAATTTCTAAAGACGAATATGAGGGGATTTTGTTATTTTTACTATAGTAAAAATAATGCTCCACTTGGAATGGGCCAAGGCAAATAGGTAGGTACTTCAATATCCTTTTAGAGCAAAAATGATTAAATACATTTGGATATGTGGAAGTCCCTCTAGAATTTATTGAATGAAAAAGGTACTATTTAGAAGATTAATGTCCATAAGATACAATCAGTATTTCGTCAATGTTTGTGTACTACATGGTAGATTAAACCCTAACGTACCCATTAAAATTTAGATCGCACAACTTTCATGTATTTTTCATTTTTACTTGGATTAAAACCTAGTAGCGTATTTTGGACAGAATAAAACTATATAGAAAGGGAAAAAAGGGAGAGGAGCTCACGGGCCAGGGACGGGGGAGAACTGGGCCGATGAAGCGTTAGCCGGCCTAACTTGGTGCTGCAGCGTGCGGAAGGTAGTTTGAACCCGCGGTGCGGGGCCCAGGCATCAGCGACACTTAGCCCCGAAAGGGGTATCGACGTCTGGTAGCCGTTGGATTAGAGGCCGATCTACATCTCGTGTTTGCAGTTCTCCTCGCAATGGCGCTGGCGCGCGGGAACCCTAAGGGAGGAGTGGAAGGCGGCAGAGGCTTACCAGAGGGCGTGTTGGTGGACGGGAAGCATCAGCAGAGACGCGGGGCACGAAGGCGAGTCGGAAGATGGGCGAAAGTGGAGGTTTTGTTGTCGGTGAGGGTCACGGCCATCCGCGATGGTGGTGCTTGCTCGGGTGTGAAGACAGTGATGCAGCTCATCCTTCGGACGCTCCTATATCTAGACCACCAAGTCCCCCAAGTGGACCAATGACTCGAGCCTGAGCTAAACTACTACAAGCTAAGGTTAACTCGCTCCTCTCCTCGTATGACTTTGATACGTCTTTTGATGGTTTGCTACTTCATGCAACTATGCTATGTATTATCAGCTACTAAGCCCTCACGGATGAAGTACAAGGAGCAGGATGAGAAGTAGGCGCTGCTAGAGCTGAAGCCCCGGAGTCTCTGGCCCCCAACCCTGGAGTCTCCGGCCTGGACTGCAGACCATTCTCCGGACCCCGAGCTGGAGAGTTCAGTACACCCACACGGAGTCCTCACCGGAGAGCATCACACTCCCCAGATTCTCCACGCACCCTGGAGTCTCCGGCCTCCGACCCTGGAGTTTCCACCCTAGGACTCCGGCCACAACTCCGGACCCCTCGCTAGAACTCTCTGTATGCTGCCTCGGAGTCCACCCCGGAGTTTCCGGCCACCTCGGAGTGTCCGGACCCTGACCCCAGAGTCTCTGGTGTAACTGAGTCAGTCATGTGAAAATCCTTTTGGGCCTTCAGCCCATGTACCCCTTAGTCCGTCCAGACTTTACTCTTTATTACCTAAACTACCCTTGAACTTGTGGCTTGATTATATATAGTCCCCCACCTCTATTGTAAATGCTAGGCTTGATATTTGGAATTAGTGGAAACCCCTTGTGGATCTATCTAGTTCTTGCCTCATGCTCCTTTGACAAAGGAGCACCAAAATATCACAAACCTCGTTGGAGTTTGTGTCGTGCTTCCGCGTTGTACAAGGCCTAGGCATCGGAGTCCCTTTTCTTAGACATCAAGATCTCACCGAGTCTCCCTACTCGTCGTGCTGATTCAAGAGAGAGTCATCTGCCCGATGCCGAACCTAGGGATTGCGCCAGACCGGTCATCACGGGCGTGAGATATTGGTGTGTATCATGGTTTTGCGTGAGTGTGTTCATCATGTTCTTCATGCGTGAGTTCGTCATGTGCATCCGTCCTCTCCTTCCCCCACGCTTCCCCCTCGATTTGAAAGGGATTCGTGAAAGATCGGGCCACCCTCAAGGCTGACCCTCAACATATTGGTATCAGAGCTTTGTTGCTCACGAATTCCCCCTCAAAATTTTCTTCTATCCACCAAAAATGTGAAAATCCCCAAAAAGAGCCCCGAATATTCTTTTGGATCAATCTCTTGATTTGGAGTGTTATTTGTGGTTTTGATCCGACCAAACCTTGTCTTAGGTGTTGGTCTATCTCTATCCTCCGTTTTTCCCAACCCAATTTGGCCAATTTTTCATAGATTTAAGGCTCCAAGGCGTGGATTTCTGCTCAAGAACATGAGCAAGTAGAGCAGAGACCCTGACCCTGGAGTGTCTGACCTGTCGCCTATTTTTGCCCTATTTTTTCCTCTTTGACCGTTTTGGCTAATTTTTCTTATTGTTTGTGTTCCGTGTGTGTCATCAACTAAGAACAAGCTTCTTCATTGACAACTTCCGCGCTCATTGACACCATGGTCCATGAACATCATCCCGCACCACCAATGTCAAGTTCATCATCATCAACGAAGGTATAACTTGCATCACCTGGTTAACCCCTATCTTCCTTTGTGTGTACCTATCCCATGAGAGTGGCTCATCTTGTGTTGAGCATTGTGCATTTGTCCTTGGATAGTGAGATTGCAAGAGCAATACCAACTGTGACTAGGTAGCATCAAGGGAGAGAGAAAAAAAGATACAAAGCAAAAGATAAAGAAAAATAGTCTCCCATAGCAAAAGAGAGTCTCAAAGATTGTAAGCAGAAGAGAAAGAAGAGCTCTCAAGGCAAGTGCACAAATCAGTTGCTCATTTTTCTTCTTTGCAAACGATCCACGATCTCTCCTTGCATTGGCACGACACCAAGCGTAGTCTTCCTTAGGACATTTTGTTTGCTCATTTTCATAGTCGTGTCAATCCCAACAATATCCACGTGTGTATATAGTCATAGGTTACCTTCACCCTTTTGAGTTGCTGACCTTCGCCTTTGACTTTAGTTTTGTTGGATTTTACCCACTTTTGACTATCCCTTTTCTTTTGGTTGGCTCTTTGGCATTCCACAACCCTAACCTACCACCAACAAGCTTTTGAGAGTTAGTTCTTTCTTTAGTGTGAGTTTTCTTTGTGATTTCACTTTGCAAGCTAATAGCTCTCACTTGTGGTTGCTAGTTTGGTGCAATCCCCAAGGTGAGGTACAACGCTCAAACCACCATATTTCACTTCCATATATAATCCTTGTGTGTTTTACATGATGGATAGGCACGGTGAGTCGAGCCAACCACCTCCAAAAGAAGAAGAACATGGACCGTACATGACACGTGCAAGCCACTACATCGTCTGACAAGAGTTCCATGAACGTTGTCAAGCTCTTGAGATGTGACAAGATGACCAATTTGGCGAGATGCAGGACAAGTTCAAGAACATCAACCACCGCTTCGATGGCATCGAACGGCAAATGCATGCAATGCAAAACAACTTTGGCCATCAAAATGAAGCGCTCCAACGCTCTGTCGCTGAAACGAACGACAAGCTCCGTGTCCTCATCGACGGATTGGCAAGACCACGGTCACGCGCATCAAGATCTTAAAGATCATCACATCATCATTCTCCTCTTCGCCAAGATCTTCATCCAAGTGCTCCAAGACGCGATGACGCCCCCTTGGTTAAAGATGGAAGCTCTTCGAACTATGCACCTTCCCCACGGCATGCCGCAACATCAAGCTATGATGGTGATTTCTCTTCAAGGCCACAAGCAAGACGAGAAGAACACTGTCATCACGCAAGGGCACTAGTGATCCAACAAGCATAACCACAATAAGAACCGTGAGTGGAACTTCGAGCCCAACCTCAACTACATTGACATCGTCACCACGGCATTCTTGCAACTACAAGTGATGAATCCAACTTGGAGGATCAAGCTCGCTGTCATCATGAAGCCCTCCAAGATCCTCACCTTCGTCATCACCGTCATGAACGTCCACACCGACACCATGGTCACCATGACGATCCTCCTCCGCAGCAACAAAACTTGGAGCGTCAAGTGGAACAGGTTGAGCGATGCCCATCACGTTAGGAGGCTCAAGACCATGATCTTCGTCGTGAGGCCCATGTGCCTAATAAACACCACCAACCGAGGAAGAGCCTCCTCTTTGTCATCACCCACTTCATGAGGCTCCGCACCATCAACACCCTCCTGAGGCCCAAGCGCCTCAACATCATCAACAACCTCTCCAAGAGCAAGATCAAGCTCCTCAACAAGGTTGCGAGAACCAAGTTCCACCCCCTCAACCGCAAGCAGATCATCAAGGTCACCAAGCTTGTCACAATGACCGCAATGATGAAGAAACTTTTGGCAAGCTCAAGTTCACAATGCCCAAGTTTACCGGATCCAATGACCCCGGAGAATACCTCGCATGAGCACTTCAAGTCGATAATATATTCCGCATGCACAATTATAGCAACGAGAAGATGGTCGCCATGGCTTCACTTGATTTTGATGATTACGCCAACCTTTTTTGGGAACAAGTTCAAGTGGCTCGTGATGCAAGAGGAGAGCCACCAATCACATCTTGGCATGACATGAAGGCTCATATGAGATCCCGGTTTGTTCCTTCACACCACACACGCAACCTCTTTAACAACCTTCAATCGCTTTAGCAAGGAACAAAGACCGTGAAAGAGTACTTCAAGGAAATGGAGCTCAACATGATTCATGCCAACATTGAAGAGCGCAAGGCGCAAACTATGGCACGTTTCCTCATTAGCTTGAACCATCCAATCAAGAACATCGTCGAGTTCCAAATAGACACCAACATGGTTGAGCTTATTGATATCACAACGAAGGCTGAACATCAAGTGCAAGAGGACACCAAGTACAACAAGCGCAAGACGTACTTCACCTACAAGCAAGCTTCAACCGCTACACCAACCACATTCAATGGAAGCTCCTCAAGTACCTCCAATCCTTCCTTCAAGCCCACACTTCTTCAAGGACAACTTCCCCTAAGTGGCAAACAAGCAAAGAGTGATACACCTTTCAACGGTGAATGCTACAAGTGTGGAGGCAAAGGATACAAGTCGGACGAGTGTGGAAACAAGAAAGTATTGTTCATCCATGACAATGGTGACAAAGAGTACTTGAGTGAATATGAATTTGATGCCTGAGTCAAGAAAGCAATGGCAAGGAAACGTGTGGAATATGACCAAGAACTCCTCATGTGTGAACATGACGCAAGTCTATCGCTTGTCATCACAAGGATCTTGACCACTCAAGCACAAGAGCATGTAGACCAACGCTCAAATATCTTCCAAACACGAGCCGACACCAATGGAAAATCTATCAAAGTGATCATCGATGGAGGGCGTTGCCACAAGCTTGCTAGCACCAAGTTGTGTGAAATCTCAACCTCACCCTCCATCCGCACAAGCAACCCTACCACGTGCAATGGCTAAGTGATCAAGGATCCATGAAGATCAAGCATACTGTATCGGTAACCTTCACCATCGGTCCTTACAAAGACACGGTGGAGTGCGATGTTGTTCCCATGATGGTTTTCCATATGCTACTTGGTCGACCGTGGCAATTCGACAAGGCTAATCTACGTTATGGTCGCACAAATGTCTACACCTTCAAGTGGATGAAAAAGACATGTGTTTTGAAACCGATGACTCCTAGCCAAATAATTGCGGATAATGCAAAGGCTTTAGTGAGGGCACAAACCACAACACAAAATTGTGAGAAAAGCGGTGAGCGAGAGAACCATCTCATAGTGAGTGAGAGCCACAAGCCAAACTTGAGTGGAAAAGCTAAGAGTGTTCTCCTTGCCACCAAAAGTGAGATGAGAGATGTGCGGAACAACCCATCCATCTTGCACTATGTCTTGGAAGGGGCTAGTGCAAGGAACTAATGACTTAACCAATGTTCCTCCATCTTTGATGAACATTTTGTAGGAATCCGAGGATATGTTTCCCAAAGAGCTCCCTCATGGACTACCTCCTCTTCACGGCATCGAACATCGCATTGATCTCATCCCCAGCGCACCACTTCCAAACTGCGCCGCCTACCTCATGAATTCGGAGGAGACAAAGGAGATCAAACATCAAATCAACCAACTCGTCTCCAAAGGTTTGATCCAAGTAAGCACTACTTCAAGTGCGGTACCCGTGATTCTTGTTCCAAAATCGGATGATACGTTGCGGTTATGCATGGACAGCCGTCCAATAATTGCTATCACCGTGCGTTATCAACATCCCATACCATGTCTCGATGACATGCTTGATGAGTTGTGTGGAGCCATGGTTTTCTCGAAAATTGATCTTCGTAGTGGCTAATATGAAATACGCATGGCGGAAGGTGATGAGTGGAAGTCCACCTTCAAGACCAAACTTGGTCTCTATGGATGGTTGATCATGCCGTTTGGCTTATCTAATGCCCCATCCACCTTCATGCTCCTTATGAATTATATCTTGTGTTCTCTCATTGGAAAAGGTGTTGTTGTCTATTTCGATGATATAATTTTTTATAGCAAGTCACTTGAGGAGCATGTTACACATGTCAAGGAAGTTTTGCAAATCCTTCGACATGAAAAGCTCTATGCTAATCGTCCCAAGTGCACTTTTGCTAAAGACAAGTTGATTTCTCTTAGATTTTTCGTTTCTTTGAATGAAATTGAAGTTGATGTTTCCAAGGTAAAGGACATACGATATTGGCCTATTCCCACAAATGTGAGTGAACCCCGAAGTTTTCATGGGTTGGCCGGTTTCTATCATCGCTTTGTGAAAGACTTTTCAACCATTTCTTGTCCTCTCAACCAATTGACCAAAAATAATGTCACCTTCGTGTGGGGAAAAGCACAACAAAAAGGTTTTGATGAACTTAAAAAGAGGCTCACCAAAGAACCTCTTCTTGCGTTACTATATTTCACAAAAACTTTTGAGATAGAGTGTGATGCTAGCAGTATTGGCATTGGAGGATTCCTCATGAAAAATGGGTGTCCTATTGCCTACCATAGCAAGAAACTTGATGGTGCTCGCCTTAACTATCTAATTTATGACAAAGTGCTTTTTGCCTTAGTTCGTGTTCTTGAAGTTTGGCAACACTACATTTGGCCTAAGGAATTTATCATACATTCCGACCATGAGTTGTTGAAATATCTCAAAAGCCAAGCCAACTTGAGTAAGAGACACGCTAATTGGGTTGAGTTTATGGAGTCTTTTCCTTAGATTGTCAAGTATAAGAAGGGTAAAGATAATGTAGTTGCGGATGCTTTGTCTCGGAAGCACACAAGCCTTCTTAATAGACTTGAAATCAACATGGTGGGTCTTGATGAAATAAAAACATTTTATGCTTCCGACCTATTCTTTGAGCCAATTTTCGAAAAGTGCTCCATTGTCAAAGGAGTTGATGATTTCTATTTGCATAAGGGCTTTCTATTTAAACAAAACAAGATTTGCATTCCAAAGTCGTCTCTCCAACTTTTGCTTCTCCAAGAATCTCATGGTGGAGGTCTCATGGTTCTCTTTGGCCGTGACAAGACAATGGACATGCTCTCCACTCACTACTTTTGGCACAAGATGAAGCGCGACGTGGAGCGCTACGTTCAACAATGCACTACTTGTGTTCAAGCTAAGTCGCAAGCTAACCCTTATGGTCTTTATATGCCATTGCTTATTCCTTATGCACCTTGGTCCGACATTAGCATGGATTTTGTGTTAGGATTGCCTAGGTCTAAGCATGGTCATGATTCTATATTTGTAGTTGTGGATCGCTTTTCCAAAATGGCACACTTCATAACATGCCATTAGACCAATGATTCTTTATATGTTGCAAATTTTATTTTTCAGGGAAATCGTCCGTCTTCATGGTGTGCCAAGAACAATCGTCTCCGACCACGACGTCAAATTCACGAGGTACTTATGGAAGACAATCATGGCCAAGATCGACGTCAAGCTCCTCTTTTCATATGCATCAAATCCTCAAACCGATGACCAAACCGAAGTTGTCAATCAAAGCCTTGGGACCCTCCTTCGTGTGTTGATCAAGAAAAACCTCAAGGATTGGGAGGAATGCATTCCCCACGCCGAGTTTGCATTCTGAAGTCATCTCTCAAAGTTTTACTTCTCCAAGAATCTCATGGTGGAGGCTGATGGCTGTGATAATACATCACTTTTTAGCAATATAAATTGTGTCATTTGCCTATCATATCATGCTCCATCTAACTATTGATATGCCTAATATGCATGATTACTTGTTTTTATTAAATTCAATATGAGCTTTCCACATTTAGTAGTTTAGGTATAATTTTAACCCTCTTCCCTGTTTTTGACATGTGTGTAGGTGTTGATGATGATTATGGATAAAGCAAAGGAAAAAGGAACAAAGAGATCATAGTATGGAGGAGCTGTAGGGACCAGAATTAGCCATTTGAGGTGTTGGAAAAGTGAAATTTTCGAACTTCCCAAAATAAAGATCCAAGAACATAGGGTTGTAGCCCTCGACTATACGAACTCAACGAGCCCAAGAACACCCAAAGCGGACTTCGTATGAAGAAAAGGTGCCCACAATACTAAAGAGTACAAATGGTTTCACGACCAACTATACGGCGGGAGCAATAATTCCGGTCATATAGCTCCCACATATCGTTGCTAAAAAGTTCGCAAACGACAGGATTTCACCCTCTAGAATCTCTAGAACCTTCCCTAAGTCATATGATGGTATTGGGAGAACCTTAGGGCACACTCAAGGCCTATATAAAGGAGGGAGGGGTCAAAGAAGAGAGGAGGAAGCCACCATACAACATATACAAGATCTAGATCCCATCTACCGCCTCCACGACGGCGCCCTGCCACCGTTCCACCTCCATAGCCTCTACAGATCCACCAAGATCTCGATCTACATCAACACCATCAAGCCATCCAATAAATAAGAGGAGGAGAAGGAGGACGCCGCCATCACCACGTCGATGCCACCATCACCACGTTGTCATCACCATCTACATCTCCACAATTCCTTCATCCTTCCCCACATGATCTCCGTGATGGGTTGTAACATGGCTTGAACCCCCTTTTGTTAATGTTATGATGATTTGAGTAATTGAAGTGTGGTGTGTTCTTGTTAATTAAAATGTTTGTGCTTTCTCTTTACATTGTTCTATTCACGATATTATTCTAGTGATTGGAGACGTCCAATCCATTGTTGAGGAATTTACTAGGGATTCACGGAGTCTCCCAAAACTTATCATTAGTCTCTACTCCTCCATGGGTACCTGGCAAGTCCATGGGTAGAACTAATAGGCTATTTGCTATAAGTGATTTGCGGAGGCAATAGCATCTTAGGATGCACCGCCTAGAATTCCCTCAAGATCGCTCATGATATAGATAGGTATTGTGTTGCGAATTTCTTAACCCCAAAGTGACAGATGTGCGGTGACCCAGCATACCACTTCATGATGTAGTACACTATAGTCATTGACATAACACCAATGAAGCACCGTTCACTAGTATTACATCCATTAGAGTGGTACAGCAGAAACACAGTAGCTCCAAGACATTACTATTGATTACAACTCAACTCTTTACAAAAGATCCAGAGAACACTCTAGGTTAAAGAGAGAGAAATAAACTTCTTTCAAAGAAGAACTAGAAATAATAACTCAGAGCTATCTGGCTAAAAAGACTAACATCTAAACTATTTGGCTTGCAATTGCTACTAATGCAATGCTCTACAGAAGTAGGTTTTATGACTAGAGTATCTACTCCTATCTAATCAGAACTTTGTCTTCACTTCGGTTGATGAATATGTTGACTTCATTGATTTGATTGAAGAACTTGAGCTGTTGATGATGGTTTCTTGAGAAGAAATTGATGTTGACTTTATCTTCAACGGCTTAGAACCTAGCAAGTGTTAAGAAGGTACGGCTGAGTACAAGCGTATTCAGCAAGTTCACTTAAAAGGAGTGTATGATTCACTAGCTCTACAGCCACAGACCAAAGGTCGTAGGCAATGCAGGTTTTCGTAATCATTTCTTCAAAGGTTGCTTTTATTCTGAAAACTATGTCTGACGTCCTTCATAGGTTGACCAGAACTTCCATGGAGTTCCTTTCCTGCCACGTTCATAGCTCCTTCCCAGAACAGGGAGTAACATGTTACAGTTCTTACACTCTGCAGAGGTGTGTTGCTTTACCCATAAGAGACCTTAGCCTTGTTGCTCATCCGAGTTGCATTCATGTTCACACTTCCTTGGTGTGGGGCCCAGTCTAAAATCCAAGCCAATCTCTGCCCTCTCCATGACCCCGCATGCAGACACGATCCTCCAGGACATGCCCCACCTGTGTCAAGCCTCTTATAGGACCGGCTATAACTCTGGTAGGCACCTGAAGACTCTATGAGACGGTTATGCCTTGGCAAGCTCCCTTAAAGAACCACCTAAACCACTGACAGCCTCTTAAGATAATCTAGACATAAAAATCATGGGAAACTAAGGGGTTCCACCCATGTGCTAGGTTTCTCCATGAGAAATCCTCGGCCTCATGATCAGGTCATCCGTCCATGCGAAAGGAAGAAGATCTAGCTGACTTCTTCGTCCCAATCCAAATCTCATGGTTAATGCGTAATATACGGCGCTAGAATCACTAGCGACATTGGTTGTTAAGTCCTAGACGATACATTCCTGTACAATGGCGTTTCCATTGCCATTTATGATAGATTAGCTAATCACCCTGGATTAGTAACCGATACTACAAGTTAATTATGAAAATAGTGTTTTTGACCTTTTTGAAATGCATGTGATGACAAAATTTGAGTTACAAGCATTTGATAGAAAATAATCAAAAGGACATGAGCAAGTGTGAACTTGCCTTTTGTGATTGCAAGATTATGCACTCACGGTCTTCAAGACAACAAAAGATCCAAATTCTGTAGATAGCATCATTGGTCTAGTAAGGGCGAATGTTTAAAGAAGCAAGATGCAATTATGCATAAGTAATGTAATGCAAGTTTGAGAACACGAATCCCCGGACTAATTGTATCTGATCTAGGGTTTCGAGTTTGTGATGTGTTCTTGGGAATGTGTTGCACTTTTATACCATCTTCACACTTGTGCTTATTATTAAGGTTGGTGTGAGTGTGTGAAACAATATGTAAATATAACAAGTAGCATGCAATACTGAAGCACTCAAATGGGGCATGGTATCTAAAAGATTCCTTAAGCAAGATTATTAATCAACTAGAGCCTTTATAGAAATGCTTAAGGATTACTTTTAATGTTTCTTAAAAGAAAAACTTTTGAATAAAACTTACTTAATTAAACAAAAGCATTTAAACTTGAAGTTAACACTCTTAGGTTTTATTTCTAGTCATAATTCTCCAAGAAGAAAGAATTACTTTATTTGAATAAGAACCACACTAGTAGTTGAGACTTATCTATCTTGGTCATTATATGATATTATAATTTGTTCACTTCATAATGTTTCCTAAATGTAGAATACAAGTAGCATTGCCCTTATGGAATTGGTGTTTTCTTAAGGTTAATTAAGAGTGGTAACATTTCTATTTGAGTTATGTTTTCTTAACATTATAGTTGAATATATTCATTTATTTCCTTATAAATGAGTGGTGATAATTCATAATATGGAAACAACCTTATTTAACTACTTATGAATTATCTTTGGATTCTTAGTATACTTATTAACTTGTGAATGAAATAATAGTAAAAGCTTTTAATAAGTCAAAATATTATCCTTGAGGATTTTACATTTGAAAAGAAATCCCTTTGGAAAATAATACACACTTATTTGTGAATAAGAGTTTAACAAATATTATATTTAAGATGCTTTAGACTATTTTGACGTCATAGTAGCATTACTTAAGATTAACACTATTTTGGATCTTTAATGGATAATATTAGAACTATTAGCAATTTTATATATCCTTTTATGAATTATCCATTAAGGAAATAGGTTTAAATTCAAGTTATTAGAGTATTAAATTTTTTTTACCTAGAAAATGAAAGATTACAATTCTAACATGTAGATATTATTTTTGTGATCCTTTTGGTATATTATAATATTTTTATGATTTTCAATTAATAAGATCTGATTTTTATAAGTTTTGTCACTTAATAAATACTAAATAAATAAATAATACTTATTTAGGTATCAAAAACATATTTGAAATAAGTTTATAAATGTATATATTTTTTAAGAATTTTGATATATTATTTTTATTGTTATGAATTTTCAATAATAGTATATGGTTTTTTAAAGTTTATCCTTAATAGAACATTTAGTAATAATAATTTCATTTAAGTTACAAAATAAAATATGATAATAGGTTTATATTATAGAATTTATTTTTTTGAACATTTTGATATATTATATATATTTTTTTGAATTGTAAAACAAAAGATATTGATTTAATAAGATTTATTCAGTTTCTGGAATTTCTGGAAAATATTAATATTGGAATTTATATTGTTTTATCATTTTATTAAAAGAGAATAATTTTTACATCGTGGCTATACCTACCCTAAGTCACTGACTCGTGGGCGAGTGCCCATGTTGGATGCCACTCGAGCAAAGACTAGTCAATGAGCGCTGACGTGGCCAAGGTGATGCCCTCACAACGTCAAGATGATGTCGACACGACCTCCACCACCAGATCATGGTCGCCCACGGTGATTCTGAGCGCAGGCGGGCTAGTGGGATTACGCGCAGGAACCAGTAGAGCACGTGGGTGCGAATGACGGTCGCGCCTCCCCATTTAGGAGTAATACCCGGATTTTTAATCCCAGATGCCTGTTATGTCATACATCGCAATCCCAGGATTACCATTTTTGTGAGACATAACAGATTGGATATCGCAGTATATCATCCATTACAAACCATAATTAAGGTTTTACACAAATAAGGATCTCATGATCCAGTCTTAATACAACAAGCAGTGGAATAAGTAATAAGCGTAGTAGTGGGGTCCATCTTCAGGGGCACAGGAAATGCTGACGAAGGAAGATAGTCCTAGTTATCATAGTCGTGCTGCTATCCATCATCTTGGTAGTCTCCTTCATAGTCTGGCCATAGGAATAGCTAGGGACAAAAGCCATGAGTACTCTTTAAGTACTCGCAAACTACCACTAACAAGTAAGGTAGTACCAGTGGAAAATGTTAACTCTAGGTTTATTTGTAAAGTTAAGTTTGAAACCTAAGCTAAGTTCAGAAACAAAGAAAGATAAAATAAAGTTCTAGAATCACTTAAGTTGGGAAGCTAGTGTCTTAGTCACAACCCTGTTGTGGTCAAGTCAAGATTTATCATTCATTTCATAAGTCATTTTGAAAACATCTGACAACGAAACAGTATGGCCACTCTAACTGTCCATAACTGCGGACGCGGCTATTCGAATAGTTTGACACTCTGCAGAGGTGGTACACTTTCACCACAAGATTCGATACATCTGTCAGGGATAACCCTGAATCATTATACTTAGTATGTAGATAATCAAACATAACCTTCCCTTTACACACCCTAGTATAAGCACCTCTCCTATGAGCATGGCCTCCCAACCATGACCATCAGTCATCTTGGGCACTGCATAGGTGGACAACATTGAGAGGTAGCCTCAGCTCAAACCTCTCCCACGAGGGAACTAATACTAATGCATATAAACTTACGGCTAAGCCTTACTCAATTCAGGTAGTGTGGTTGTACGGTAAATTTGGAATGGTATCGCATCCGAATCCAACCATCAGTTTTATAAAATGGTTAAGGATCATGCCTCAACATTTCACCATCATACACCATTTGTGTTTCTCAACACATGTCAAAACATCTCAATAGAATGACTCATCATTCCAAGGTTTTCATAATTCATTTTCACCAAGTGCACCACTCTAAAGTGACTCAAGTTTTTGATCTACTCCAAACTACTGAGTTAAGAGTGTTCACTAAGGTGGAAAAGGTGGGATCAATATCATGCCATAGAATGACATCTAAAGGGTTCTAAATAGGTTAAGTTTTATACTCTTTATGCTACCTTCAAAACAAGTAAAGAACTTTGGGTAAAGTAAAGGAAGTAAAGCTTGAAAATAAGACTTGAGGTAACTAATAGTCAAAGTGATATGAGTCAAGCATGCCTATAGCATCTTGGATCAAGTTAACTAACTTAATTCTAGCTTGCTACAATAGCTTGCATTGTTAATGGGGCTTGCCTTGGTTGGTGCAGTGGTTGAAGTTTTCTTCTTCTTCTTCTTCTTCTTCTTCTTCTTCTTGGTAGAGCTCCCCCTCCTCGTAGACTTGGTCGGTACTATCGTCTATAAATACATACGGAGTACACAATCACCAAACAATACTTAACTAGTCTAATTAGCATTCTAAGACACACATTTGATGATCTATTATCATCTCAAGCATCGCAAGTTTAATTTAATAGTTTCACTCTTTTTAATCTAGAAAAGTAATTTCTACTCATCGAAAAATTAACTAAGATTTAATATTCACCACTTATTATATAGGATCATGTGTACACATGTCATCACCACATATTCTAGCATGTGGGAATGTGATTTAAGGGTTGGATCATAATTACTTTGGTTTAAGTTCATTAATGATTTATAGTGACTAGAAATGCCTATATAGCATTATTTTGGTACTAGTCCAAAGTCACTGCATGTAAGCCTTAATATTATTACATATTCAGATAGGTATGATGAAATGTGAATTTTGAGAGTAGTAATCAACTCAAAATCTATCTTGGTTGATTTTATAAAAATGTTGCAAGGTGCAAATGCTTCTGTTTTGTTATTTTTACTAGGAGAGATCTATAACTCTAATTGAATTAAATCCAACGGGCTTGGATAGTTCATTTCAATACCTTTCAAGAAAAATTGGTTTCATGCAATTTGGATTTGTCAAACTCCCAGAATTGATTTTTAAACTAGTGGACAAAAATTAGATTAACTCTAATTAGAAAAAACTAAATTTGAAACTTTAACACGCGCGGGAACTAACTGGGCCGGCCCATCTACGCACCGTGCACGCAGCGGGCTGCCTGACATGCAGGCTCCACTGGTCAGCGGCACAATTTAATGGAAGCGGTATCTAGCATCCTGGGCCACACGATCTAAAGGGGATCCAACGGTGGTGAGTCATCGTCGACGACGGATCACTGCGGCGAGAATGTGACCTAGACGTGACGGTGGGGGTCGATTGGGGGCATACCAGGGCTCCAACAAGGTCGGTGAGGCGGGCAAACGGGCTGGTAGACGACGGCGAGGCGAGGCACGGTTACGGCGGAGCTTGGGGTGCCCTAAATCGTAAACGCCCTTCTCCTCCTGCTACGGTGGCTTCGGCTCCAATTCCGGCAAGACAGAGCTCGATCGGCTTCGGCTAGAGGTGGGTAAGGTTCAGTGAGAGGTGGGGAGTGTGTGAGTGTGGAGAAATGTGGCTGGGGTGGCCGCTTTATATAGGGTCGACGAGGAGGCAGATTGCTGCATCATATGACGTTTGCGGTTGTCATTTGCCTAGTTAATCTTCCCTTCCATCTGAATGGCAGAGTCGACTAGCTCTTCGAGATCCTCGAAACGGATGTTGAAAAGGATAGTCTGCATCTCATCACGCAGTCCATTCAGGAATCTCTCCTTCTTCTAGGCTTCCGTGTTGATCTTATCAGGTGCATATCTGGCAAGTGACAGGAATCTATCACGGTACTCCACCACAGTCATTCTTCCTTTCTTCAATTCGTGGAACTCATCTCTCATTCTGTTGACTAGACCTTGCGGCACGTGGGTGCGGCTGAACGTGACTTTGAATGCTTCCCATGTCATCACTTGACCATGGTTCATATTGCGGATACTATTCCACCAAGCTCTTGCATCTCCTGCTAGGTAGTGGGTGGCGAAGAGAACTTTCTCATTTTCATCAACTTTTGCAACTTCTAAGTTGTTTTCCATTGTCTGTAACTAGTCATCAGCATCTAATGGGTTTTCAGATTGGTTGAAGATTGGGGGGGTGTTCTAAATTTTTTTGAGTTTGGATCCCTGGTGATCCTGATTTCCATGCCCTTGGTTGTTGAGAGCCATCCGGGTGATCTTTTGAAGTGTTTCTAAGTTAGCTTGGCTCTTCGCCCTGCTTGCTTCACGGTCTGCGATGAGATTCTGCAAGATCTGCAGCATTGGGTCTTGCGACGAGCTGCTCCCTCCTTGGTTTCCACGAGTCATCTGAAGATTGAGATAGATATAGGGGTAAGAGGGAAATTCTAAGGTTCATGGTTTTGGGTTTTCAAAGCTAAAACTTTGAGTTAGACTCAGGCTTTTCAACTAACTTCATTTTCATTCATGCAAACAAGCACATGATACAACACACACTACAACAATCAAAGGGAAACCAGATGGTTTGAAGAACCATTCTGTAAGCTACGATACAGTGGGACCGATACATCTCATACTATGATAGTGCTCTAGTGCATCTACTCATCATCGATGAAGTCAGAGTCCTCATCATCAGTGTAGACGTCCACGGCATCCTCCTCCAGAAAGTCATCATCGTTGCTGAGGTAAGACTCCATGTCTCCCTGGATGTCTTCACCCTCCTCTTCTTCTTCCTTTGCTGCAAGCTGGGCTTCCTGCTCCTTGACGGTCTTCTCGAGGTCGACCACCTTCTTGCGATGACGGGCGATGGTGCGATCCTTCTTTGCACGCTGGCGGCGAAGAGACTAGCGATCCTGGACGAGCAGTGTGAAAGTCTGGGCCTTCTGGTCGACAATGGCACGGTTCTGGTTGGCTAACTCCCTAGCATTATCTAGTTCCTGCTATCTGTCATGCAGCAAGAAGTCAAGATTTTCCACTCGACGCCTCAACTCTGGGTGACTTGGCATATCCATCGGCATTCCCATGAAGTCACATCTTGCATAGTGGGTAAAATGGGTTCCTTGGATTTTGTTGACGCTGAGGGCACATAGACATGCGAGAGATTCATGCATTGCCCTGGCTAATCCATCTAGCCAGTTGTTCTCTCTCACGGAGAACTGAATTCTCCCAGAAGTTGGTGCTTCGATGCTTCCTCTAAGGTCCTGGGTGACTAGCCACTGTAGGTCTCCTCCTGGGGGTCCTGGAAGTTGAGCTCCAAGAAACTCCGGATGTGGGCGTCCCAATAACTCCGATAGTGAATGCAGATCCCTCTCGAAGATTAGCTGACCTCCATTTCCCAGCTGGTAAAACTTGCTGAACTGAGTCTCCATCTACAAGAATTAAGGATGAGGAAATTAGTGAAGTGATCAAGTGTGTCAAATTTTAAGTAGTAATGTAAGAATTTTGAGGAACATGAATTTATGAGAAAGAATGAATCCACAAGGATAAGAGAGGAGATAGATTTTCATAAATACTCACTTGGGTTTTGAAACTAAGTTTTTGTTTGAACGACCATTCTAACTAGGGTCTCCTATGGTCAGGATGGCTCTGATACCAACTTGTCAACACCCGGATTTTTAATCCCAGATGCCCGTTATGCCATACCTCGCAATCCCAGGATTACCATTTTTGCGAGACATAACAGATTGGATATCACAGTACATCATCCATTTCAAACCATACATAAGGTCTTACACAAATAAGGATCTCATGATCCAGTCTTAATACAACAAGCAGCGGAATTAAAAGATAAGAATAGCCGTGGGGTCCATCTTTAGGGGCACAGGCAATGCTGACGAAGGCAGATAGTCCTAATTATCATAGCCGTCCTGCTGGCCATCATCTTGATAGTCTACTTCATAGTCTGGCCATGAGAATAGCCAGGGACAAAAGCCATGAGTACTCTTTAAGTACTCGCAAACTACCACTAACAAGTAATATAGTTCTAGGTTAAAGTGCTAAACCTAAGTTTAACTATAAAGTTAAGTTTGAAACTTAAGCTGAGTTCTGAAGCAAAGAAAGATAAAATAAAGTTCTAGAATCACTTAAGTTGGAAAGCTATCGTCATAAACACAACCCTGTTGTGGTCAAGTCAAGATTCATCATTCATTTCATAAGTTGTTTGGAAAGCATCTGACAACGAAATAGTATGGCCATTCCAACTATCCATAACCGCGGAAGCGGCTATTCGAATAGTTTGACACTCGGCAGAGGTGGTACACTTTCACCACAAGATTTGATACATCTGTCAGGGATAACCCTTAATCATCATACTTAGTATGCAGATAATCAAACGTAACCTTCCCTTTACACACCCTAGTATAAGCACCTCTCCTATGAGCATGGCCTCCCAACCATGACCATCAGTCATCTTGGGAACTCCATAGGTGGACAACATTGAGAGGTAGCCTCAGCTCAAACCTCTCCCGCGAGGGAACTAATACTAATGCATATAAACTTCCAGCTAAGCCTTACCCAATTAAGGTAGTGTGGTTGTACGGTAAATTTGGAATGGTATCGCATCCGAATCCAACCATCAGTTTTATAAAAGGGTTAAGGCTCATGCCTCAACATTTCACCATCATACACCATTTGTGTTTCTCAACACATGTCAAAACATCTCAATAGAATGAGTCATCATTCCAAGGTTTTCATTATTCATTTTCACCAAGTGCTCCCATCTAAAGTGACTCAAGTTTTTTATCTACTCTAAACTACTGAGTTAAGAGTGTTCACTAAGGTGGAAAAGGTGGGAGCAATCTCACGACATAGAATGACATCTAAAGGGTTCTAAATAGGTCAAGTTTTATACTCTTTATGCTACCTTCAAAACAAGTAAAGAACTTTGGGTAAAGTAAAGGAAGTAAAGCTTGTAAATAAGACTTGGGGTAACTAATAGTCAAAGTGATATGACTCAAGCATGCCTATAGCATCTGGGATCAAGTTAACTAACTTAATTCTAGCTTGCTAAAATAGCTTGCATTGTTAATAGAGCTTGCCTTGGTTGGTGTAGTGGTTGAAGTTTTCTTCTTCTTCTTGGTAGAGCTCCTCCTCCTCGTAGACTTGGTCGGTACTATCGTCTATAAATACATACGGAGTACACAATCACCAAACAATACTTAACTAGTCCAATTAGCATTCTAAGACACACATTTGATGATCTATTATCATCTCAAGCATCACAAGTTTAATTTAATAGTTTCACTTTTTTTAATTTAGAAAAGTAATTTCTACTCATTGAAAAATTAAATAAGATTTAATATTCACCACTTAAAATATGGGATCATGTGGACACATGTCAACACCACATATTCTAGCATGTGGGAATGTGATTTAAGGGTTGGATCATAATTACTTTGGATTAAGTTCATTATTTAATGATTTAAAGTGACTAGAAATGCCTATATAGCATTATTTTGGTACTAATCCAAAGTCACTGCATGTAAGCCTTAATATTATTACATATTCAAATAGGTATGATAAAATGTGAATTTTGAGAGTTGGAATCAACTCAAAATCTATCTTGGTTGATTTTATAAAAATATTGCAAGGTGCAAATGCTTCTGTTTTGTTATTTTTACTAGGAGAGATCTATAACTCTAATTTAATTAAATCCAACGGACTTGGATAGATCATTTCAATACATTTCAGGAAAAATTGGTTTCATGCAATTTGGATTTGTCAAACTCCCAGAATTGATTTTTAAACTAGTGGATAGAAACTAGATTAACTCTAATTAGAAAAAACTAAATTTGAAACTTTAACAGGCGCGGGAACTAACTGGGCTGGCCCATCTACGCACAGTGCGCGCACCGGGCTGCCTGACATGCGGGCTCCACTGTTCAGCGGCACAATTTAACCAAAGCGATATCTAGCATCATGGGCCACATGATCTAAAGGGGATCCAACGATGGTGAGTCATCATCGACGACGGATCACTCCGGCGAGAACGTGACCTAGACGCGACGGTGGGGGCCGATTAGGGGCATACCAGGGCTCCATCAAGGTCGGTGAGGCGGGAAAACGGGCTGGTAGACGACGACGAGGCGAGGCGCGGTTGCGGCGGAGCTTGGGGTGCCCTAAATTGCAAACGCCCTTCTCCTCCTACTGCGGCGGCTTCGGCTCCAATTCCGGTGAGACAGAGCTCGAATGGCTTCGTCTAGAGGTGGGTAAGGTTCAGTGAGAGGTGGGGAGTGTGTGAGTGCGGACAAATGTGGCTGGGGTGGCCGCTTTATATAGGGTCGACGAGGGGGCAGAGCGGGCGACAGTGAGCTCATTGGTGACGACGCTGCGGGGTTCTCTCAGCATGGGCAAGGGTGGCGTTGGATGCTCTGTTTCCCGGTAATCCTCTGAGGATTAAAGGCACGGCAAGGCGGAGTCTCTACTGGTCGGGAGCGTGCGGTGAACTGCGCGCAGACGACGGTGTTCGACGATGTTCCTCCGGTCTGCTGGTCACGAGGCGGTGAACGACGATGTCTGGACGGTTGCTGGGCCTACTGCGGCTGCTGACACGCAATGCTAGCACTAGGCGTGGTCGGTGCGGCCCTAGCGGGCGCGACGCTACAGGGTGATCGGCATGGCGGACAGCGGAATGGGCACGAGCAATTGAGGCTTGTCCTCTGCTCGTTTTTGGTCGGGGGCTGGTCGAGGCGAAGCGGTGTGATGGCGCCTGTCTCCTAGCAAGCGAAGGAGAGCGCGGGACGGGCTGGAGTGAGCGGTCCATGGTCGACCTGGAGCATGGCGTCGAGCGGCTAGTTACTGGAGCAGACAGGGGAGAGGAAGAGAGGGTTAGGGCCGGGGTTCTAGCTGGAAGAACCAGGGGACCAAGTTAGGCCCAAGTGGTGACCAAAACTACTGCTCACTATAGTGTTTTAGGATTTGCAAGATTTGTGTCTGCCACCTGCTCGACAAAATGGCCGCAAGAAGCAAAAATTTGAATTTTGGGTTCAAAAATTTTGAGTGATCTCCACTAGTACTAGGTAGTCTCTGGTTGCAAGGGTTTTGAAAATGGAGTTCAATTGGATGGTTTTTGAAATAGGGGTGATCTAGGCATATGCATTGAATTCAATTTTGAATTGTCCTTTAAAATTATTATTTGAATGTTTTTAGCAGATCACAAGGTGGGCCTTGGTACCTCATTATGTGTACTAGCAAGGGGTGTAAAGATCCACAAATGTTTCTGTTAAGTTTTGAGTACTAGGAATAGCCAAAGTAGGCATGATAGTTAATTTGGCCAAAATGACCATTTACTTCAATTATTCATTTTGAGTTGTTCTTCTTTGGGAAAAGTTTGGGAATGATTTAGATGGTGTTTATTTCACCTAAGAATCATTTTACAAGCAATGAATCACAGAACCATGACAATTCAAAACAACTCCTAATTTAAATGCACATACACATGAATGCTTTCATATTTTGAAATGGAAAAGTTTTTGTTAACCCTAAATTTGATGATTTGGATCTTGATAAGCTTGGATTAAAGTTTTTGGATGATACACATATGGAGTACACAATCACCAAAAAATACTAGTCTACTTAGCATTCTAAGGCACACATTGGATGATCATCACAAGCACCACAAGGTTTTATTAACTAGCTTCATTCTTTTTATTTAAGAAAAGTAATTTCTACTAATTGAAATTAACTAAGATTTAATATTTTTCAATTAAAATATGGGATCATGTGGACACATGTCATCACCACATATTCTAACATATGGGAATGTGATTTAAAGGTTGGATGACATTTAATTAGGTTTGAGTTTAATATTTAATGATTTAAAGTGACTAGAAATGCCTATATAGCATTATTTTGGTACTAGTCCAAAGTCACTTCTTGTAAACCTTAATATTATTACATATTCAGATAGGTATGGTTAAATGTGATTTTTGAGAGTTGGAATCAACTCAAAAGATATTATGGTTGATTTTATAAAAATGTTTGAATGTGCAAAAGCTTCTATCTTGTTATTTTTACTAGGCGAAATCTCTAACGCTAAATGAATTAAATCAAACGGGCTTGGATAGATCTTTTCGGTAGATTTCTAACAAAATTGGAATCACTCAATTTGGTTTAGTAGATCTTCTAGAAATGATTTTTAAACTAAGGGACAGAAGTGCATTCAAACTAAAATAGAAAAACCTAAATTTGAATTCACGGGCTAGCGCGGGAAAGGAAATGGGCCGGCCTAGTGGCGCTCAGCAGCGCAAAGGGCGGCTGACAGGTTGGTCCTGCTTGTCAGCGAGACTTAAAACCCGAAACGGTACGGGGCAATCTTGGCGCTACGATTAGAACAGAGATCGACGACTCATAGTCGTCGTCGACGACGGACTCATCGTCGGCAAGACCGAACCCTAAACGTCCAGCAGGGGCTACCGGGGACGTACCAGGGCTCTAGCTACTGCGGCGAGGTGGGCAAACGAACTAGTGGACGACGGCGAGCTCAGGCGAGGTCGTGGCAGCTCCAGGGGTGGACGAAAATGACGACACCTTCTCCTCCTCTGTAGCAGGCTCCTCTGGCGCAATTCCGGTGAACTATGGCTCGAGCAGCTCGGGCGAGAGGTGGGGAAGGATCAGTGATGATAGGGGAGTGGAGTGGTGTGAGGAGTTTGTGCTGGGGAGGGCTCCTTTTATAGGGCGACGAGGGGATCGAATGGCACGACGGTGAGCTTGTCGGTGACGCTGATACAGGCGGCTAGAGGCATGGGCGGCGTAGGCGGACGGTGGCTTGCCTCCGAGCGGTTATCTATGGCTTAAAGGCAACGCTAGGGGTGCTGGCGTTTGGTCGGGAGCGTCCCGCGCTCTGGGAGAGAGAGGCGGTGCTCGACGCGGCGCACGGCGACTGTGGGTCGCGCGGCAGCGCACGGCCGTGTCTGGCGGGTTGCTGGGGTCGAGGCGGAGCGGCGTGCACGGTATTGGGTCGAGGGGCGGTCTGTGGCGTGCTGGCGGCTAACGCGCTCTGGCGTGCTCTGGCGAGCTCACAGAGAGAATGGGCGGCGGTGCTGGGGAGTGGTCTAGGGCCTGTGGGTGATCAAGGGGTGGACAGGGAGGTACGGTAGGGCTAGGTGGAGCTAGTGGTGGTGCTGGAACGGCGCGGCGCTGTCTGTGGCGCTCTGCCCTGCTGGCCGGCGGCGACCACAATGTGGCGGCGCTCCACTGCTATTGCGGCTTAGGGGTAGGCCGATGAGGGTTTGATTGGGCTCAGGGGGTACAAGGGCGATCAATGCAGCTCTAATTGCTCGACAAGATTTGATCAAAATAGTATAAGTTAGGCTAAGTTTGATTCTGTCTGCAAGGTGTTCGACACAATGGCCGCATGAAAGTTTTATTTGAATTTTGGGCTGAATTTTGGTGGAGTGGTTGATCACATGCTTAAGCTTCTAGGTGTGCTTGGGTTTTGAAAATGGAAGTCATTTGAGTGGTTTTTGAAATAGGGTGATCTTGATACCTAAACTAGATTCAATTTTCTAATGCCATTTAAAATTAGTGTCAGAATTTTTTTGGTAGATCACAAAGTAGGCCTTGGTACATCACTAAATGTACTAGCAAGGGGTGCAAATATCCACATTTGTTTTTGTTAAGAATTGAGTTCTAGGAATAGCCAAAGTATGCATGTCGATTAAAATGGCACAAATGACCATTTGGTTATTTTATTCATTTTGATTTGTTTTTCTTTAGGATTTGTTTGGGAATGATCTAGATGATGTTTATTTCACCTAAGAATAATTTTACAATCAATGGATCACTTAATCAAGGAAATTCAAAACAACTCCTATTTAAATGCACACACATATGAATGCTTTAATAATTTTAATTGGAAAAGTTTTTGTTGACTCTAAATTTGATGATTTGGATTTTGATCACTTGGATTAGAGTTTTGGGATGTTACAAACCTTCCCCCCTTAAACAAAATCTCGTCCTGAGATTTACGAAGAAAACTAGGAACTAAAGAGATCTAGGAACTCTGTCCTAATGTAATATTCTCGCTCCCAAGTGGCTTCCTCTTCGGTATGGTTGCTCCATTGAATCTTGAGAAACTTGATACTCCTGGTTCTGGTGATTCTGTAAGCTTCCTCCAAGATACGGATGGGCACTTCATGATATGATAGGTCATTGTTGATCTCAACAGCTCGATGATCGATTTTCTTGAAAACTTCAGTCTTCTCTGGCACTTCCATGCATCTGCGAAGTAACGAGATATGGAACACATTGTGGATGGCGGACATCTCTTTTGGCAGTTCCAGTTGATACGATACTTCTCCTCGATGGTTCAGAATCTTGAAGGGCCCGATATATTTGGGGGCTAACTTTCGTTTCAGACTAAACCATTGGGTTCGCTTCAATGGCGAAACCTTGAGATATACAAAATCTCTGACATTGAAAGTCAGGTCTCTCCTTCTCTTGTCAGCATAACTCTTCTATCTGGACTGGGTTGTCTTGAGATGCTCACGGACTTTGTGCACCTTTTCTTTGGCTTCTCGAAGAATGTCGGGTCCAAAGATCTAACTCTCTCCTACTTGCGACCAATTCAAAGGGGTACGACACTTTCTTCCGAATAGGAACTCAAATGGTGCCATCTGCAAACTAGCTTGATAACAGTTGTTATATGAGAATTCTGCAAAAGGAAGGCAGTCTTCCCATTTTGATCCGTACTCCAAAACACAAGCTCTCAACATATCTTCCAAGATTGGGTTGACTCTTTCAGTCTGTCCATCAGTTTGCGGGTGATAAGTGGTGCTGAAATTGAACTTGGTGCCTAATCCTTCTTGGACTTTCTGCCAAAATCTCGAGGTGAATTGGGTTCCTTGATCTGATACTATGGTCTTGGGGGTTCCATGCACACTAACAATTCTGGCAATGTACAGCTCTACTAGCTTTGAACTCTGGTAGGTTGTCTTGACAGGTATAAAGTGAGCGACCTTGGACAGCTATCAACGATGACCCAGATGGACTCATTTCCCCTACTAGAAGTAGGCAAATCAGTGATAAAGTCCATTCCAACGGAATGCCATTTCCATTCCGAAATCTGCAATGGTTGCAACAGTCCTGCGGGTCTCTGATGCTCTGCTTTGACTCTTTGACAGATGTCACACTTGGTGATGTAGCTTCCGATTTCCCTCTTCATCTTGTTCCACCAAACTTGCTCTTTCAAATCTTGATACATCTTCGTTCCTCCGGGGTGGATAGAATAAAGAGTATCATGAGCTTCCTGCATTATAACTTGCTTCAGCTCTGAATGTGCTGGCACACATATACGTCCTTTGTACCACATAACTCCTTCTTCGTCTTCAGTGAATCTAGGTACCTTTCCTGTACCAATACGACATTTGATTCCGTCGATACTTCCATTTCCCTTCTGGGCTTCCTTGATTTGGCTAATCAATGTGGGTTGAAGTTCAATGCTAGATAAAAATCCTTTGCTAACAAGCTCAGTTCTAAACTGCTCCAACTCCTCATACAAACTTGGTTGCTTCTCCTTGATCATGGTGTTTAGCCTACACGGCAATCTGCTAAGAGCATCCGCTACCACATTGGCTTTGTCGGGGTGATAGTGAATGTCAAGGTCATAATCCTTGATTAACTCTATCCATCTCCTTTGCCTCATATTCAACTCCTTCTGAGTGAAAATATACTTCAAGCTCTTGTGATCTGAGTAAATCTCACAATGATTACCCATCAGATAATGACGCCATGTCTTCAATGCTAAAACTACGGCTGCTAACTCAAGATCATGGGTCGGATAGTTCTGCTCATGCTGCTTCAGTTGCCGAGACAGATAAGCGATAACTTTGCCTTCTTGCATCAATACACATCCGAGACCAATCTTGGATGCATCACAATACACATCAAACGGCTTCTTGATATCTGGCATGATCAAAATTGGGGCTGAGATCAATCTCTTCTTCAGCTCTCAAAAACTGGCTTCACATTTGTTAGTCTATTCAAACTTCTTGTCCTTCTTCAACAATTGTGTCATGGGTTTGGCAATGCTCGAGAATCCTTCTACGAACTTGCGGTAATATCCCGCTAATCTAAGAAATGCACGGACTTGGGTTTGAGTGGTTGGGGCTTCTCAAGCTTCGACATCTCTGATCTTGGTGGGATCAACAAACACTCCTCCGACAGACACAATATGTCCTAGGAATCCTACTTCTTTCAGCCAAAATTCACACTTGCTGAACTTGGCATATAACCGCTGCTCTCTCAAGGTTTCTAGGATGATTCTCAGATGTTGCTCATGCTCTTCTTCTGACTTTGAGTAGATAAGGATATCGTCGATAAACACAACTACAAACTTATCTAGGAAATCCATAAAGATCTTATTCATGAGATTCATGAAATAAGCAGGGGCCTTGGTTAATCCAAAAGACATAACCGTATACTCGTATAAACCATAGCGAGTAGTAAAGGCGGTCTTCGGGATATCCATTGCACGGATCTTAAGTTGGTGATAACCAGTCCTAAGATCAATCTTTGAGAATACCTGGGCACCAGTCAACTGATCAAATAGATCCTCTATCTTTGGCAAGGGGTACTTGTTTTTGATGGTGACGTCATTTAGCTTTCTGTAATCTGTGCACAAACGGTTGCCTCCATCTTTCTTGTCGACGAATAACACTGGTGATCTCCATGGCGAGGCGCTTGGTTGAATCAAGCCTGTTGCTAACATGGCATCCAATTGCTTCTTCAACTCTACTAACTCTGAGGGGTTCATGCTATAGGGTCTCTGGTCTATGGGTCCGGTTCTGGAGATTAGTTCGATAATGAACTCAATATCCCTATCCGGGGGCATACGTAGCAATTCATCTAGGAATACGTCGTGGTATTCGCAGACTACTCTAAATTGGTCAATGGTGGGCAGGGCTAGACTCTTGTTGCACTTGAATTGACGGGGTAAGGTTTTAGATATATGCTCTACTATGACTCCAGAGCTACTAGTCATGGTGATTGCTTTCTTAGCACAGTCTATCAGTCCTTTATGCCTTGACATCCAGTCCATACCTAGTACTACTTCAAATCCTTTGGTTCCGAGTACTATTAGGTTGGCATAAAAATCTATCCCATGTATTCTGATAGGCACAGCTTGGCAAATTTTTCTAGCTTTTGTAGTTGAACCAGGGATTTGAACTATCATGACATGCTTCAAGTTGGTTGGGTGAATCTTACTAGTGCATGCAAATTCTTCAGTGACAAATGAATGCGATGCTCCCGACTCCCACAATACCCTTGCTAAAACCGAGTTGACAGAAAATATACCCAGCACTACGTCTGGCGCTTCTTGGGCTTCCTCTGCGTTCATGTGGAAGAGACAGCCGTTGCGGTTGTGAGGGTTCCCTGGGGCAAATCTTCTCCCTGGTTGAACACGACGCTGTTGTTGAGCTGGGGCATTCACATTGGCAGTGGCGGCAGTCTTCTTGGGACACTTATTGGAGTAGTGACTGTAGTGACCTCGGATCGAGTAAGGATCCTTAGTCCCTGTGATTAACATGTTAGTCCCTGGATCATTAGCTAGCACTCACAGTCGATGAAATATCATGTAAAACACAAGTCTTTATTACATGAATCGAATAATCCAGAGTTTACATTATTACAACAGAAGCAAAATATATACAACTTGGAGTCCCATCAATGCCACAGGCAGGTTGAGTGAAGACTCGTGATCCTAGCGCACCTTTCAACGATCTCCAAATTCTGCACATAAAACGTGCAGCCAAACGAGTTGGTCAATACTTTGAATGTATTGGCAAATTACACCAAGGAAGGAACAAGACTAACTCTACATGCAAGGCTAGAGTAGGCTTTGGGGTTTATTTGCGTAAAGCCAATTTTATCAAGGTAATGAGAAAAGTGGAAGAAAGTTTTCCCTACTTTGTAAACTTTGATAAAAGTATAGGGTCGAATGGAACACATGGATATTACTCACCAAGTGTCCAATCAACCTAGCACTTGGATATTACACACCAGGTGGCACTTGGATATTACGCACCAAGTTACTTGGATATGACACACCAAGTTCCTAAATTCCCACCTATTAGCGATATTACGCACGCCATAGGGTTTGAAAAACTTTTGTTTGAAAAGAGAGAGGAAGATCTTTCAGAGGCTCCATCCTTCAGATGCTCAAAATGTTCTTTTCCGTGAACTCGGCTGATCGATCAGATTGCAATACTCTCGAGAGGTTGTGCACTTTCCCCACAATCCACGATCAAGTCCTTTTACAGACAAGACCATGGCGAAGCCTTCCCTTAGTAGCCCCTCTACCAGCTGGATCCAACCGTGCCAAGAACCTCCAAATGTTGGTACCCGGTGAGGTTTCCCACTAAGTACTAAGCCAAGACAGAGCCCATATGTATTGTGGTTGCACGGGAAGCTTCTGAATTCTGAAACATGGCAGACTTCTTTGATTCCTGGGCGGCCGTCCTCCACCAAAATCTCACTCGTTGTCCCGACAACCATTCCGCCCAGAAGAAAACTTAGTTTTATTTTGAAGGGGTTTTGGAGAAGAAAGTTCGCTCGAGAGAGCTATCATACTTAGAAAATTCTTGAGTCTTTCAAACCCTCCCAACGGTATTTGATATATATATATCATAGCAAGCAATACTTAGCAAAACAGGGGGAACCTATTAGGACGGAAAATCCTAAGTATAAAGCTACTCATGGCATACTACAAAACCGCACTTGCAAAAATAGTAATAAGAAAGCTACTAAAAACCTACACATGCATACTACAAGATTTGAAGAGTAAAACATGCATAGTCAAAAACTGGGACATTAATATGAACAAGTGGTGTAACTTACCTTATGTTTGTGTTATGGATGATGATTGAATTCTTCTGCAGCAATCGCACTCTCCGAACAATCTAACGCGAGGACAAAACAATTCCAATCAACACAATTACAAACACCGCAACCACAACAATGATGAACACAAGCATGCATGATGATTTAATATTAGTTCTTTGAATGGTATTAGATCATATGATGCATGTAGGAGATCATTTAATGCAATAGGGTATTTGTTATTAAATCTTGATGACCAAAAAAAAGGCTTTAGTAGTTCTGTTGCAACTTCTGTCCTAATTGTCTAATTAAATTTGGTTATTAGTTTTACTGGATAGAGGACATTAATACGGACCAGGAGGAATTGGATTCATCTTAATCGGAGTTATAGATCTTTTTCTCGGATTTATTTAGTGTTTAATGGAGTTTAATAAATATGAACAGATCATACTGACAACAAACAAAACTAAGTACATATCTGAAAACTAAGCAAGATTATGAACTCAGGGACATATTACTCGTATTTTTCGGATATGTAGATTATTTACTATGAATTTAATGATTTAAAAGGCCAATAATACTAATTAATTATTCCCTAGTAATCTATACAGTAACCTTGTAATTTTATTCCAGAATCATGTTCTATACAATTCTGTGAATCCAACGGTATATCATTTGTGATGTTTGGACATAGTATGAATTTTCTATGGATTTTACAAGTTAGATCTATAATCTGCAATTTTAAATTCGAACGGAATATTCCAGAGAATATTCCGCTGACTGGACAGGTTGACTGTGCAGGCTGACTGGGACTAGATGCTGACCTGACGACGACGTGGCGGTGACGAGGCAACTGATCGGAACGATTGAATCTCGACCGTCGGGATGAGATCCGGTGGCTAGAAGAGAAGTTGGCTCAAAATAGACCCGATTTTGCCTAACAAAGGACTAGAAGTAGATCTGTGTTAGAGAGATAAATCGGTAGGTCAAATAGAAAAACTTTGAACATGAAAGTTGTGGAGGATGATTAGATCTACCTTTTCACCAAAGGAATTTGGATTCCAAGAAACGAGCGCGAGTAGATCTTGGAATTACGCCATCAGATCTGAAATATTGCGTTGCGAAATTCTCCGGCTGTGGTGGATGCAAAGAGTTGAGGTTTGTCGGAATCGAAAGATTTCGACGAGATCTACAACTTTCGTGTTGAAGACGAAGGCAGCCGACGAAGTTTAGATGGGTTTAGAAGCGAAATACGATTCGGTAGGGTGTAGATTCGGGATTTCGGGAAGGAGAAGTGTTATAGCTGTTGCTCCGATGGATTATTTAGGCTTTTAAGATAATGGGAAGATAGATCTTGGAGTAGGGAACAAGTAGAAACAAACGGAAGTCAATTTAGAGTTGTAGATAAAAGGTTATAAGTGTTTGAATAGAGATAGGTTTAGAAATCAGATTTTCGCACGCTTTCTAAAGCGGAGGTGGGATGGATCCTCCCGTGCTGGCTTGTTCGGTCGGCTGAGTGGGCCGGCCGGTGGCCCATTTGGTTTTTTTTTTCTTTTTCTATTTTGGTATTTTTTTATATCTTTTGCACACGAACTCCAAATGACATGATTCTTGTTTCTAAATTTTTCTAAAATTCTATAGATCATTATAAGATCATATTTGTAACATTTTCACTAGTTTGGAGATGATTTATTTATAAATATTCATATATTCCTTATAGGAACATTTGGGCAAATCAACTATCAGATCTAGATATTAGGATTTAGATTCAATTTTTGGGAACTTTTCATGGATGCAAAGAAATGCTTATGAATGCTTCATGATTTTCATTTTTTGCAAACAATCACACAAATCCTAAAACTAAAACTCAGTTCACGCCTTTTTGCCTATATGGCTACTTAGGTATTATCAAAAGGATATAGGGTTTTATGCATTTGGCCTTATATGGCTACTATGCAATATTTCTAAATAGCTTCTTAGGGTTTTATTTTAACCACTCGACCAAAACACACAATGCCACAAATGCCTAAAACAACAAGTTCAATCATGTAACATGAAGGAACACATTCTTAACATCCAATGAAAACGAAGATGTCATGTTATCTTCTCTCTTTTCAAGTAAGTGGTGAAAAGCATCTAGGATGGTTTCATAAATCGAAGTAGAGACTTTAAGGGTCGAATAGGGAAATTAGAATATCACTCCACCATAATTGGGAAAGTCATTTTATTCACTCTCTTTAATCATCTAAGCATGGTTGGATATTTAAAGAATCAAATAGTTGAAAAGAAAATGAAAACAAGTTGGATAGTCATGTTAATCCAATCTCATACAAGTTTCTGAATTCAAGGAAGGAAAATCATAACATAAAGTTTCTTTTCTTTGAGAAATTTCAACAAAGTCAAACAATTCAACCAAGTTATTTTATTAACTTTACATTCCAAAATTAGGAGAATTTTGGGATGTGACAGTGACCCTTCACTCCACACTTGAAACAAGTTATCTGGGACTTGTCTTTTGCTGCAACAGGCACAACATTGCATCCAGTTCTAGGTGCAGTGTTGTTGCTATTGTTGTTGTTGCTCTTGGGAGGGGCACGGCTGAAATTGTTGGTGTTGCTGGAGTTGTTGTTGTTTCCTCCGGACTTCACATTGCCTCCGCTACGGTTGGGGTAGCTTGGGCGAGACATTGGGGGTCGGTTGTTCCTTGGTGCATATCCTGGTGAGGGGTTGGGATGGTACTTCTGGTGACTGTTGGATCCAGATTGCTGCATCATACGACATTTGAGGTTGTTGTTTGCCTGGTAAATCTTCCCTTCCATCTGAATGGCAGAGTTGACTAGCTCTTCGAGATCCTTGAAGTGGATGTTGACCAGGACAGTCTACATCTCATCATGTAGTCCTTTCAAGAATCTCTCCTTCTTCTTTGCCTCCGTGTTGATATCATCCGGTGCGTACCTTGCAAACGACAGGAATCTGTCACGGTACTCCACCATAGTCATTCTGCCCTGCTTCAATTCTCTGAATTCATCCCTCATTCAGGTGACTAGACCCTGCGGCACGTGGGTGCGGCTGAACTTGATTTTGACGGCTTCCCATGTCATCACTTGACCATGGTTCATTAGGCGGATGCCGTTCCACAATGCTCTTGCATCTCCTGCCAAGTAGCGGGTGGCAAAGAGAACTTTCTCGTTGTCATTAACTCTGGCTACTTATAGATTGTTCTCCATTGTCTGCAACCAGTCATCTACATCTAATGGGTTCTCTGAAGTGCTAAAGATTGGGGGATTGGTATTCTGGAAGTTCTTCAGCTTGGATCCTTGATGATCCTGATTTCCATGCCCTTGGATGTTGAGAGCCATCTGGGCGATCTGTTGTGGTGTTGCTAGATTAGCTTGGCGCTCTACCCTGCTTGCTTCTCTGTCTGCGATGTGACTCTGCAGGATCTGCAGCATTGGGTCCTGCGACGAGCTGCTCCCTCCTTGGTTTCCACGAGTCATCTGAAGATTGAGGTAGATAAAGGGGTAAGAGGGAAAGTTCTAAGGTTCATGGTTTTGGTTTCAAAGCTAAAACTTTGAGTTTGACTCAGGTTTTTGCAACTAACTTCTTTTCATTCAAGCACATGATACAAACACACACACCACCACCACAACAAAGGAAAACAGATGGTTTTAAGAACCATTCTACAAGCTACGATACAGTGGGAGCAATACATCTCATGCTACGACAATGGTCTAGTGCATCTACTCATCATCGATGAAGTCGGAGTCCTCATCGTCAGTGTAGAAGTCCACAACATCCTCCTCCAGAAACTCATCGTCATTGCTGAGGTAAGAATCCATGTGTCCCTGGATGTCTTCACCCTCCTCTTCTTCCTCCTTTGCTGCAAGATGAGCTTCTTGCTCTTCGACGGTCTTCTCGAGGTCGGCCACCTTCTTGCGAACACGAGCGATGGTGCGATCCTTCTTTTCGTGCTGGAGGTGAAGAGACTGATGGTCCTTGACAAGCAGTGAGAAAGTCTGGGTCTTCTAGGCGGCAATGGCATGGTTGTGGTTGTTAAACTCCCTAGCATTGTCCAATTCATTTTGGCGATCGTATAGCAGGAAGTCAAGGTTCTCCACTTGACGCTTCACCTATGGGTGACTTGGCATCTCCATTGGCATTCCCATGAAGTCACGTCTTGCATAGTGAGCAAAACGGGTTCCTTGGATCTGGTTGACACTGAGGGCACATAGACGTGCGAGAGCTTCATGCATTGCCCTGGCTAATCCATCTAGCCAGTTGTTCTCTCTGACGGAGAACTAGATTCTCCTAGATGTTGGTGCTTCTATGCTTCCTCGAAGATCAGAAGTGACTAGCCACTGTAAATCTCCTCCTGGGGGTCCTAGAAGTTTAGCTCCAAGAAACTCCGGATGTGGGCGTCCTAATAAATCTGAGAGTGAATCTAGATCCCTCTCGAAGATCAGTTGGCCTCCGTTGCCCAACTGGTAGAACTTGCTGAACTGAGTCTCCATCTACAAGAATTAAGGATGAGGAAGTTAGTGAGGTGATCAAGTGTGTCAAATTTTATGTAGTCATATAAGAATTTGATGAACATGAATTTTGAGAAAGAATGAATTCCCAAGGGTAAGAGAGGAAATAGTTTTTCATAAATACTCACTTTGGTTTGAAATTAAATTTTTGTTCGGACGTCCATTCTAACTAGGGTCTCCTATGGTCAGGATGGCTTCGATACCAACTTGTCAACACCCGGATTTTTAATCCCAGATGCCTGTTATGTCATACATCGCAATCCCAGGATTACCATTTTTGCGAGTGTCATGGTGGTGTCACGACAGATGCCTGGTATAGGCTAAAGTTGGGGCCGATGGACGATGGAGGAATCTGGGGAGGGATGATGAAGTGAAGACCTCACACGGAAGAACTTAGAGAGACGCGATATACCCAGGTTCGAGGCTCTCCTAGTGAGATAACACCTCTACTCCTGCATCTAATATCATATATCTTTCCATGCTTGTGGCTACAATGGTGCTCCTTGAGCTGTACTCTTATGCCTCTCATGGAGAGAGCAGAGGAACAATAAGCCATGCTCCTAGTGAGCAGAGGGAAAGGAGCCCTCCAGGGGGCCTCTCCTGTAACGTTACCCCTGGTGCTCCTTATAAAGGGGAGCCTAGGGGACAAGGTATGTCATCTAATGTACTCTTATGAGCTGTCTTGTGGGGGCTGGTCCAGTCACCTTATCCTTTATTGAGTCACTGGTCTTATGCCTTCGGCATATTCCTTAACATCTTTAGGGGATGCTTGGCATATTCCCTAGCATCTCCCAAGATGCCCAGCATATTCCTCAGCATCTTGGACCAAAGGGGCCAGTCTGGGCCAGGGGCGTCCCAAGACTGGCACCTGACGTAGGCTTGACTTGACGTGGTAGCGTATCGATGTGGAGGTTGATGGCGGGTCCAGGTGTGAGAGAAATGATGTCCGGGACAAAGTAATTCGGCCCGGGGAAGGGAAATTTGGCCGTGGGCAGAGATAATTCGGCCTGGGGGCTAAATGGGGCCCACCTGGATGGTGAATAGTGCCCCAGACGGATTATTCCCTGGCCTAGCCGAACTACAGCGGAATCCGGCCTGGGGAACAGAAGCAGGCCCGGCTGAGGTGGGTGCGACGAGGTCAGCCCGGGTGGGCCGAGTTAACCCAATGCCGGCCCACCCGGATTAGGCCGGTGGGAGCCTGCTTGATACGGAGCGAAGCCTGTGCTGCAGCTCCGCGATGGGCCGGACTTCGGCCCACCCGGGGAACGTTGATGGCGGTGAAGCGGGGACGTGCTGGCGAGGTTGACCCGGTGCGCTAGTGGGGCGTTGGTGATAGGGACGATGTTGACCCGGTGGGAAGTGGCTCTGGCGGGAGCTTGCGTCAAGGGGGAGGAGGCCCGCGGTGGGCCAACTTTTACTTATTTCGGCCTGGAGGGGTTGCAATGGCTTGCCTATGATTCTAACTGGGCCGAGGTTCCCATAACTCGGCCCAAACTCGTTTTCCTTTTCATTTTCTTTATCTAATTATTCCTTTACTCCTTGTATTTTTACTCTACAGATGCTTTCTTTGTTGAGTCTCATTATACCTCAACTCTGGGGTATCTAGGGTCACATCCCCAACATTAGTCCCCGAGGCTATGTGGGATTCGCAGAGTCGCGCATAGGCTTCATAAAAAGTATCTCCAGTGTTGCTATCAACATATAGTCATTTTTCTCCATTTTTAATATATATCCTTGTCTAGAAATGACTCAACTCGATACGCGGCCCTTTTGGGCATTCCTCTTATGATCCTCTTTCAGTAAATTTTCAGTTTCTGGCCTGCTTTGGCTCTGATCATATCCCATTTGGGTAAGTCTTTTTTGGCTTTCGGCCCGAATTTGGCTCTGGCATTAACCCTTTTGGGTAAGTCTTTTGGCTTCTGGCCAGATTTAGCTCTGGCCTTAACCCATTTGGGTAAGTCATTTGGCTTCTGGCCTGATTCGGCTCTAGCCTTAACCCATTTGGGTAAGTCTTTTGGCTTCTGGCCGAATTTAGCTTTGGCCTTAAACCATTCGGGTAAGTCATTTGGTTTCTGGCCTGATTCGGCTCTGGCCTTAACCCATTTGGGTAAGTCTTTTGGCTTCTGGCCAAATTTGGCTCTGGCCTTAACCCATTCGGGTAAGTCATTTGGCTTCTTGCCTGATTCGGCTCTAGCCTTAACCCTTTTGGGTAAGTCTTTTGGCTTCTAGCCGAATTTGGCTCTGGCCTTAACCCATTCAGGTAAGTCATTTGGCTTCTGGCCTGATTCGACTCTGGCCTTAACCCTTTTGGGTAAGTCTTTTGGCTTCTGGCCGAATTTGGCCCTGGCCTTAACCCTTTTGGGTAAGTCTTTTGGCTTCTGGCCTGATTCGGCTCTGGCCTTAACCCATTTGGGTAAGTCATTTGGCTTCTGGCCTGATTCGGCTCGGGCCTTAACCCATTTGGGTAAGTCGTTTGGCTTCTGGCCGAATATGACGAGTTATTGATACTATTTTATGACACGATGGCATACTTCAATAGATATGGATCCGAGATCGAATATGAGGAGTTATTGATATGCTGGCTCATTGCCATCCAAGATATGGAACAAACTGATTTGAGGTATAAGATGACCTGGTAAGCTGAGTTAGAATCCGAGTTAGCCTGTAACTAGGAAACTGAAGCAGATCCGAATTACCCCTATAATTAGGAAAACTGAAGTAAAATCCGAGTTACCATGTAACTAGGAAAACTGAAGTAAAATCCAAGTTACCATGTAACCTGGAAACCTGTAATTAGGCAAACTGAAGTAAAATCCGGGTTATCAGGTAACCTGGCATGGTGATGCACACACCAATCCGAGTTATGGATGACCTGGTAAGCTGAAAACAGCAATCCGAGTTAAATCTGAGTTACCAGGTAATCTGGCTGACTGAGTCAAATCCGAGTTACAAGGCAACTAGGCAAGCTGAAGTATAACTCTAGCTACTATGAAACTTGGCGAGTTGAGTTAAATCCGAGTTATAAATGACTTGGTGAGCTACTTTTTTATCCAAGGCAGCTTAAAGATACAAAGTAGTGGATATGTACGAGATCATGGCATATCTTATGTCTTTTCCGAGTTATTGTTCAATGCACGGAGACACCGAGTCCCCGAGCTACTTTTTCTACCCTTAGGTGACTCAAAAGGCATGCATGCTAGTCCCCGGGTTGAGTTATCGCATCCCTGGGGTGGACAACTAGGTGATAGTCCCCGAGTGACATCCAGGGTATCTCATGTGCATGTTGGTTGAGTTACTCACTACTCACTGTATCTTTGGTGGTGAGGTTGAGTTATCTAGTTGAGTCACACCCAAAGGGTCAGCTACGACTTATTGTACATGTTGATGAAGAGGTTGAGGAAAAGGATCGATGATAAAGCAGAGCTTGATGAAGAAGTTCCCGTCCAGATGGTAACCCAACCAGCGGCTCTTATCAGCCCCACGGTGCGGGCCAACTGTCGTGGTGGTGTCACGGCAAATGCCTTGTATAGGCTAAAGTTGGGGCCGATGGACGATGGAGGAATCCGGGGAGGGATGATGAAGTGAAGACCTCACACGGAAGAACTCAAAGAGCCGCGATATACCCAGGTTCGAGGCTCTCCTAGTGAGATAACACCTCTACTCCTGCATCTAATATCATATATCTTTCCATGCTTGTGGCTACAATGGTGCTCCTTGAGCTGTACTCTTATGCCTCTCATGGAGAGAGCAGAGGAACAATAAGCCATGCTCCTAGTGAGCAGAGGGAAAGGAGCCCTCCAGGGGGCCTCTCCTGTAACGTTACCCCTGGTGCTCCTTATAAAGGGGAGCCTAGGGGACAAGGTATGTCATCTAATGTACTCTTAAGAGCTGTCTTGTGGGGGGCTTGTCCAGTCACCTTATCCTTTATTGAGTCACCGGTCTTATCCCTTCGGCATATTCCTTAGCATCTTTAGGAGATGCTTGGCATATTCCCTAGCATCTCCCAGGATGCCCAGCATATTCCTTAGTATCTTGTACCAAAGGGGCCAGTCTGAGCCAGGGGCGTCCCAAGACTGGCACCTGACGTAGGCTTGACTTGACGTGGTAGCGTATCGATGTCGAGGCTGATGGCGGGTCCAGGTATGAGAGAAATGATGTCCGGGACGAAGTAATTCGGCCTAGGGAAGGGAAATTCAGCCGTGGGCAGAGATAATTCGGCCTGGGGGCTAAATGGGGCCCACGTGGATGGTGAATAGTGCCCCCAGACGGATTATTCCCTGGCCCAGCCAAACTATAGCGGAATCCGGCCTGGGCAACAGAAGCAGGCCCGGCTGAGGTGGGTGCGACGAGATCAGCCCGGGTGGGCCGAGTTAACCCAATGCCGGCCCACCCGGAATTGGCCGGTAGGAGCCTGCTTGATAAGGAGAGAAGCCTGTGTTGCAGCTCCGTGATGGGCCGGACTTCGGCCCACCCGGGGAACGTTGATGGCGGTGAAGCGGGGACGTGCTGGCGAGGTTGACCCGGCGCGCTGGTGGGGCGTTGTTGACAGGGACGACGTTGACCCGGCGGGAAGTGGCTCTGGCGGGAGCTTGCGTCAAGGGGGAGGAGGCCCGCGGTGGGCCAACTTTGGCTGATGTCAGCCCACCCGAGGAAGGATACGCCGGCCCAGCCAAGCGTTTCCTTATTTTGGCCTAGAGGGGTTGCAATGGCTTGCCTATGATTCTAACTGGGCCGAGTTCCCATAACTCGGGCCAAGCTCGTTTTCCTTGTCATTTTCTTTATCTAATTATTCCTTTACTCCTTGTATTTTTACTCTATAGATGCTTTCTTCGTTGAGTCTCATTATACCTCAACTCTGGGGTATCTGGGGTCACATCCCCAACATTAGTCCTCGAGGCTATGTGGGATTCGCATAGTCGCGCATAGGCTTCATAAAAAGTATCTCTAGAGTTGCTATCAACATATAGTCATTTTTTCTCCATTTTTAATATATATCCTTGTCTAGAAATGACTCAAATCGATACGCGACCCTTTTGGGCATTCCTCTTATGATCCTCTTTGAGTAAATTTGCAGTTTATGTCCTGCTTTGGCTCTGATCTTATCCCATTTGGGTAAGTCTTTTTTGGCTTCTGGCCAGATTTAGCTCTGGCCTTAACCCATTTGGGTAAGTCATTTGGCTTCTGGCCTGATTCGGCTCTGCCCTTAACCCATTTGGGTAAGTCTTTTGGCTTCTGGCCGAATTTGGCTCTGGCCTTAACCCATTCGGGTAAGTCATTTGGTTTCTGGCCTGATTCGGCTCTGGCCTTAACCCATTTGGGTAAGTATTTTGGCTTCTGGCCGAATTTGGCTCTGGCCTTAACCCATTCGGGTAAGTCATTTGGCTTCTGGCCTGATTCGGCTCTAGCCTTAACCCTTTTGGGTAAGTCCTTTGGCTTCTAGCCAAATTTGGCTCTGGCCTTAACCCATTCGGGTAAGTCATTTAGCTTCTGGCCTGATTCGGCTCTGGCCTTAACCCTTTTGGGTAAGTCTTTTGGCTTCTGGCCGAATTTGGCCCTGGCCTTAACCCTTTTGGGTAAGTCTTTTGGCTTCTGGCCTGATTCGGCTCTGGCCTTAACCCATTTGGGTAAGTCATTTGGCTTCTGGCCTGATTCGGCTCGGGCCTTAACCCATTTGGGTAAGTCGTTTGGCTTCTGGCCGAATATGACGAGTTATTGATACTATTTTATGACACGATGGCATACTTCAATAGATATGGATCCGAGATCGAATATGAGGAGTTATTGATATGCTGGCTCATTGCCATCCAAGATATGGAACAAACTGATTTGAGGTATAAGATGACCTGGTAAGCTGAGTTAGAATCCGAGTTAGCCTGTAACTAGGAAACTGAAGCAGATCCGAATTACCCCTATAATTAGGAAAACTGAAGTAAAATCCGAGTTACCATGTAACTAGGAAAACTGAAGTAAAATCCAAGTTACCATGTAACCTGGAAACCTGTAATTAGGCAAACTGAAGTAAAATCCGGGTTATCAGGTAACCTGGCATGGTGATGCACACACCAATCCGAGTTATGGATGACCTGGTAAGCTGAAAACAGCAATCCGAGTTAAATCTGAGTTACCAGGTAATCTGGCTGACTGAGTCAAATCCGAGTTACAAGGCAACTAGGCAAGCTGAAGTATAACTCTAGCTACTATGAAACTTGGCGAGTTGAGTTAAATCCGAGTTATAAATGACTTGGTGAGCTACTTTTTTATCCAAGGCAGCTTAAAGATACAAAGTAGTGGATATGTACGAGATCATGGCATATCTTATGTCTTTTCCGAGTTATTGTTCAATGCACGGAGACACCGAGTCCCCGAGCTACTTTTTCTACCCTTAGGTGACTCAAAAGGCATGCATGCTAGTCCCCGGGTTGAGTTATCGCATCCCTGGGGTGGACAACTAGGTGATAGTCCCCGAGTGACATCCAGGGTATCTCATGTGCATGTTGGTTGAGTTACTCACTACTCACTGTATCTTTGGTGGTGAGGTTGAGTTATCTAGTTGAGTCACACCCAAAGGGTCAGCTACGACTTATTGTACATGTTGATGAAGAGGTTGAGGAAAAGGATCGATGATAAAGCAGAGCTTGATGAAGAAGTTCCCGTCCAGATGGTAACCCAACCAGCGGCTCTTATCAGCCCCACGGTGCGGGCCAACTGTCGTGGTGGTGTCACGGCAAATGCCTTGTATAGGCTAAAGTTGGGGCCGATGGACGATGGAGGAATCCGGGGAGGGATGATGAAGTGAAGACCTCACACGGAAGAACTCAAAGAGCCGCGATATACCCAGGTTCGAGGCTCTCCTAGTGAGATAACACCTCTACTCCTGCATCTAATATCATATATCTTTCCATGCTTGTGGCTACAATGGTGCTCCTTGAGCTGTACTCTTATGCCTCTCATGGAGAGAGCAGAGGAACAATAAGCCATGCTCCTAGTGAGCAGAGGGAAAGGAGCCCTCCAGGGGGCCTCTCCTGTAACGTTACCCCTGGTGCTCCTTATAAAGGGGAGCCTAGGGGACAAGGTATGTCATCTAATGTACTCTTAAGAGCTGTCTTGTGGGGGGCTTGTCCAGTCACCTTATCCTTTATTGAGTCACCGGTCTTATCCCTTCGGCATATTCCTTAGCATCTTTAGGAGATGCTTGGCATATTCCCTAGCATCTCCCAGGATGCCCAGCATATTCCTTAGTATCTTGTACCAAAGGGGCCAGTCTGAGCCAGGGGCGTCCCAAGACTGGCACCTGACGTAGGCTTGACTTGACGTGGTAGCATATCGATGTGGAGGTTGATGGCGGGTCCAGGTATGAGAGAAATGACGTCTGAGACGAAGTAATTTGGCCTAGGGAAGGGAAATTCGGCCATGGGCAGAGATAATTCGGCCTGGGGACTAAATGGGGCCCACCTGGATGGTGAATAGTGCTCCTAGACAGATTATTCCCTGGCCCAGCCGAACTACAGGGCTGTCCGGCCTGGGGAATAGAAGCAGGCCCGACTGAGGTGGGTGCGACGAGGTCAGCCCGGGTGGGCCGAGTTAACCCAATGCCGGCCCACCCGGATTAGGCCGGTGGGAGCCTACTTGATACGGAGCAAAGCCTGTGCTGTAGCTCCCCGATGGGCCGGACTTCGGCCCACCCGGGGAACGTTGATGGCGGTGAAGCGGGGACGTGCTGGCGAGGTTGACCCGGCACTTGTGGGGCGTTGGTGACAGGGACGACGTTGACCCGACGGGAAGTGGCTCTGGCGAGAGCTTGCATCAAGGGCGAGGAGGCCCGCGGTGGGCCGACTTTCGCTGATGTCGTCCAACCCGAGTAAGGATACGCCAGCCCAGCCGAGCTTTTACTTATTTCGGCCTGGATGGGTTGCAATGGCTTGCCTATGATTCTAACTGGGCCAAGGTTCCCATAACTCGGCCCAAGCTTGTTTTCCTTCTCATTTTCTTTATCTAATTATTCCTTTACTCCTTGTATTTTTACACTACAGATGCTTTCTTCGTTGAGTCTCATTATACCTCAACTCTAGGGTATCTGGAGTCACATCCCCAACATTAGTCCCCGAGGCTATGTGGGATTTGTAGAGTCGCGCATAAGCTTCATAAAAAGTATCTCCAGAGTTGCTATCAACATATAGTCATTTTTCTCCATTTTTAATATATATCCTTGTCTAGAATTGACTCAAATCGATACCCGACCCTTTTGGGCATTCCTCTTATGATCCTCTTTGAGTAAATTTGCAGTTTGTGGCCTGCTTTGGCTCAGATCTTATCCCATTTGGGTAAGTCTTTTTTGGCTTTTGGCCCGAATTTGGCTCTTGCCTTAACCCTTTTGGGTAAGTCTTTTGGCTTCTGGCCTGATTTGGCTCTGGCCTTAACACATTTGGGTAAGTCATTTGGCTTCTGGCCTGATTCGGCTCTGGCCTTAACCCATTTGGGTAAGTCTTTTGGCTTCTGGTCGAATTTGGCTCTAGCCTTAACCCATTCGGGTAAGTCATTTGGTTTCTGGCCTGATTCGGCTCTGGCCTTAACCCATTTGGGTAAGTCTTTTGGATTCTGGCTGAATTTGGCTCTGGCCTTAACCCATTCGGGTAAGTCATTTGGCTTCTGGCCTGATTAGGCTCTAGCCTTAACCCTTTTGGGTAAGTCTTTTGGCTTCTGGCCGAATTTGGCTCTGGCCTTAACCCATTCGGGTAAGTCATTTGGCCTCTGGCCTGATTCGGCTCTGGCCTTAACCCTTTCGGGTAAGTCTTTTGGCTTCTGGCCGAATTTGACCCTGGCCTTAACCCTTTTGGGTAAGTCTTTTGGCTTCTGGCCTGATTCGGCCCTGGCCTTAACCCATTTGGGTAAGTCATTTGGCTTCTGGCCTGATTTGGCTCTGGCCTTACCCCATTTGGGTAAGTGTTTTGGCTTCTGGCCGAATATGACGAGTTATTGATACGATTTTATGACACGATGGCATACTTCCATAGATATGGATCCGAGATAGAATATGAGGAGTTATTGATATGTTGGCTCGTTGCCATCCAAGATATGGAACAAACTGATTTGAGGTATAAGATGACCTGGTAAGCTGAGTTAGAATCCGAGTTAGCCTGTAACTAGGAAACTGAAGCAGATCCGAATTACCCCTGTAATTAGGCAAACTGAAGTAAAATCCAAGTTACCATGTAACTAGGAAAACCGAAGTAAAATCCAAGTTACCATGTAACCTGGAAACCTGTAATTAGGCAAACTGATGTAAAATCCGGGTTATTAGGTACCCTGGCATGGTGATGCACACACCAATCCGAGTTATGGATGACCTGGTAAGCTGAGAACAACAATCCGAGTTAAATCTGAGTTACCAGGTAATCTGGCTGACTGAGTCAAATCCGAGTTACAAGGCAACTAGGCAAGCTGAAGTATAACTCTAGCTACTGTGTAACTTGGCGAGTTGAGTTAAATCCGAGTTATAAATGACTTGGTGAGCTACTTTTTTATCCAAGGCAGCGTAAAGACACAAAGAAGTGGATATGTACGAGATCATGGCATATCTTAAGTCTTTTCCGAGTTATTGTTCTATGCACAGAGACACCAAGTCCCCGAGGTACTTTTTCTACGCTTAGGTGACTCAAAAGTCATGCACGCTAGTCCCCGGGTTGAGTTATCTCATCCCTGGGGTGGACAACTAGGTGATAGTCCCCGAGTGACATCCAGGTATCTCATGTGCATGTTGGTTGAGTTACTCACTACTCACTGTATCTTTGGTGGTGAGGTTGAGTTATCTAGTTGAGTCACACCCAAAGGGTCAGCTACGACTTATCGTACATGTTGATGAAGAGGTTGAGGAAAAGGATCGATGATGAAGCAGAGCTTGATGAAGACGTTCCCTTCAAGATGGTATCCCAACCAGCGCCTCTTATCATCCCCACGGTGGGCGCCAACTATCATGGTGGTGTCACAGCAAATGCCTGGTATAGGCTAAAGTTGGGGCCGATGGACGATGGAGGAATCTGGGGAGGGATGATGAAGTGAAGACCTCACACGGAAGAACTCAGAGAGACGCGATATACCCAGGTTCGAGGCTCTCCTGGTGAGATAACACCTCTACTCCTGCATCTAATCTCATATATCTTTCCATGCTTGTGGCTACAATGGTGCTCCTTGAGCTGTACTCTTATGCCTCTCATGGAGAGAGCAGAGGAACAATAAGCCATGCTCCTAGTGATCAGAGGGAAAGGAGCCCTCCAGGGGGCCTCTCCTGTAACGTTACCCCTGGTGCTCCTTATAAAGGGGAGCCTAGGGGACAAGGTATGTCATCTAATGTACTCTTAAGAGCTGTCTTGTGGGGGGCTTGTCCAGTCACCTTATCCTTTATTGAGTCACCGGTCTTATCCCTTCGGCATATTCCTTAGCATCTTTAGGAGATGCTTGGCATATTCCCTAGCATCTCCCAAGATGGCCAGCATATTCCTTAGCATCTTGGACCAAAGGGGCCAGTCTGAGCTAGGGGCGTCCCAAGACTGGCACCTGACGTAGGCTTGACTTGACGTGGTAGCGTATCCATGTGGAGGTTGACGGCGGGTCCAGGTATGAGAGAAATGACGTCCGGGACGAAGTAATTCGGCCCGGGGAAGGGAAATTCGGCCGTGGGCAGAGATAATTTGGCCTGGGGGCTAAATGGGGCCCACCTGGATGATGAACAGTGCCCCCAATCTGATTATTCCCTGGCCCAGCCGAACTACAGCTGAATCCGGCCTAGGGAACAGAAGTAGGCTCGGCTGAGGTGGGTGCGACGAGGTCAGCCCAGGTGGGCCAAGTTAACCCAATGCCGGCCCACCCAAATTAGGCCTGTGGGAGCCTTCTTGATACGAAGCGAAGCCTGTGCTGCAGCTCCGCGATGGGCCGGACTTCGGCCCACCCGGGGTACGTTGATGGCGGTGAAGTAGGGACGTGCTAGCGAGGTTGACCCGGCATGCTGGTGGGACGATGGTGACAGGGACGACGTTGACCCAGCGGGAAGTGGCTCTGGCGGGACCTTGCGTCAAGGGGGAGGAGGCCCGCGGTGGGCCGACTTTGGCTGATGTGGGCCCACCCGGGGAAAGATACGCCGGTCCAGCCGAGATTTTACTTATTTCGGCCTGGAGGGGTTGCAATGCCTTGCCTATGATTATAACTGGGCCGAGGTTCCCATAACTCGGCCCAAGCTCGTTTTCCTTCTCATTTTCTTTATCTAATTATTCCTTTACTCCTTGTATTTTTACTCTACAGATGCTTTCTTCATTGAGTCTCATTGTACCTCAACTCTGGGGTATCTGGGGTTACATCCCCAACATTAGTCCCCGAGGCTATGTGGGATTCGTAGAGTCGCGCATAGGCTTCATAAAAATTATCTCCAGAGATGCTATCAACATATAGTCATTTTTTCTCCATTTTTAATATATATCCTTGTCGAGAATTGACTCAAATCGATACGCGGCCCTTTTGGGCATTCCTCTTATGATCCTCTTTGAGTAAATTTGTAGTTTCTGGCCAGCTTTGGCTTTGATCTTATCCCATTTGGGTAAGTCTTTTTTGGCTTTCGGCCCGAATTTGGCTCTGGCCTTAATCCATTTGGGTAATTCTTTTGGCTTCTGGCCTGATTCGGCTCTGGCCTTAACCCATTTGGGTAAGTCATTTGGCTTTTGGCCTGATTCGGCTCCGGCCTTAACCCATTTGGGTAAGTCTTTTGGCTTCTGGATGAATTCGGCTCTGGCCTTAACCCATTCGGGTAAGTCATTTGGTTTCTGGCCTGATTCGGCTCTGGCCTTAACCCATTTGGGTAAGTCTTTTGGCTTCTAGCCGAATTTGGCTCTGGCCTTAACCCATTCGGGTAAGTCATTTGGCTTCTGGCCTCATTCGGCTCTAGCCTTAACCCTTTTGGGTAAGTCTTTTGGCTTCTGGCCGAATTTGGCTCTAGCCTTAACCCATTCGGGTAAGTCATTTGGCTTCTGGCCTGATTCGGCTCTGGCCGTAACCCTTTTGGGTAAGTCTTTTGGCTTCTGGCCGAATTTGGCCCTGGCCTTAACCCTTTTGGGTAAGTGTTTTGGCTTCTGGCCTGATTTGGCTCTGGCCTTAACCCATTTGGGTAAGTCATTTGGCTTCTGGCCTAATTCGGCTCTGGCCTTAACCCATTTGGGTAAGTGTTTTGGCTTCTGGCCGAATATGACGAGTTATTGATACGATTTTATGACAGGATGGCATACTTCCATAGATATGGATCCGAGATCGATTATGAGGAGTTATTGATATGCTGGCTCATTGCCATCCAAGATATGGAACAAACTGATTTGAGGTATAAGATGACCTGGTAAGCTGAGTTAGAATCCGAGTTAGCCTGTAACTAGGAAACTGAAGCAGACCCGAATTACCCCTATAATTAGGCAAACTGAAGTAAAATCCGAGTTACCATGTAACTAGGAAAACCGAAGTAAAATCCAAGTTACCATGTAACCTGGAAACCTGTAATTAGGCAAACTGAAGTAAAATCCGGGTTATCAGGTAACCTGGCATGGTGATGCACACACCAATCCGAGTTATGGATGACCTGGTAAGCTGAAAACAGCAATCCGAGTTAAATCTGAGTTACCAGGTAATCTGGCTGACTGAGTCAAATCCGAGTTACAAGGCAACTAGGCAAGCTGAAGTATAACTCTAGCTACTATGTAACTTGGCGAGTTGAGTTAAATCCGAGTTATAAATGACTTGGTGAGCTACTTTTTTATCCAAGGCAGCTTAAAGACACAAAGTAGTGGATATGTACGAGATCGTGGCATATCTTAAGTCTTTTCCGAGTTATTGTTCTATGCACGGAGACACCGAGTCCCCGAGCTACTTTTTCTACCCTTAGGTGACTCAAAAGGCATGCATGCTAGTCCCCGGGTTGAGTTATCTCATCCCTGGGGTGGACAACTAGGTGATAGTCCCCGAGTGACATCTAGGGTATCTCATGTGCATGTTGGTTGAGTTACTCACTACTCAATGTATCTTTAGTGGTGAGGTTGAGTTATCTAGTTGAGTCACACCCAAATGGTCAGCTACGACTTACTGTACATGTTGATGAAGAGGTTGAGGAAAAGGATCGATGATGAAGCAGAGCTTGATGAAGACGTTCCGGTCCAGATGGTAACCCAACCAGCGCCTCTTATCAGCCCGACGGTGGGCGCCAACTGTCGTGGTGGTGTCACGGCAAATGCCTGGTATAGGCTAAAGTTGGGGCCGATGGACGATGGAGGAATCCGGGGAGGGATGATGAAGTGAAGACATCACACGGAAGAACTCAGAAAGACACGATATACCCAGGTTCGAGGCTCTCCTAGTGAGATAACACCTCTACTCCTGCATCTAATCTCATATATCTTTCCATGCTTGTGGCTACAATGGTGGTCTTTGAGCTGTACTCTTATGCCTCTCATGGAGAGAGCAGAGGAAGAAGAAACCATGCTCCTAGTGAGCAGAGGGAGAGGAGCCCTCTAGGGGGCCTCCTATGTAATGTTACCCCTGGTGCTCCTTATAAAGGGGAGCCTAGGAGACAAGGTATGTCATCTAATGTACTCTTATGAGCTGTCTTGTGGGGGCTTGTCCAGTCACCTTATACTTTAGTGAGTCACCAGTCTTATCCCTTCGACATATTCCTTAGCATCTTTAGGAGATGCTTGGCATATTCCCTAGCATCTCCCAAGATGCCCAGCATATTCCTTAGCATCTTGGACGAAAGGGGCCAGTCTGAGGCAGGGGTGTCCCAAGACTGGCACCTGACGTAGGCTTGACTTGACGTGGTAGCGTATCGATGTGGAGGTTGATGACGGGTCCAGGTATGAGAGAAATGATGTCCGGGACGAAGTAATTCGGCCCGGGGAACGGAAATTTGGCCATCGGTAGAGATAATTCAGCCTGGGGGCTAAATGGGGCCCACCTAGATGGTGAACAGTGCCCCCAGCCGGATTATTCCCTGGCCTAGCCGAACTACAGCTGAATATGGCCTGGGGAATAGAAGCAGGCCCGGCTGAGGTGGGTGCGACGAGGTCAGCCCGGGTGGGCCGAGTTAACCCAATGCCGGCCCACCCGGATTAGGCCGGTGGGAGCCTGCTTGATCCGGAGCGAAGCCTGTGCTGCAGCTCCGTGATGGGCCGGACTTCGGCCCACCCAGGGAATGTTGATGGCTGTGAAGCGGGGACGTGCTGGCGAGGTTGACCCGGCGCGCTGGTGGGGCATTGGTGACGGGGACGACGTTGACCCGGCGGGAAGTGGCTCTGGCGGGAGCTTGCGTCAAGGGGGAGGAGGCCCGCGGTGTGCCGACTTTGGCTGATGTCGGCCCACCCAGGGAAGGATATGCCGTCCCAGACGAGCTTTCACTTATTTCGGCCTGGAGGGGTTGCAATGGCTTGCCTATGATTCCAACTGGGCCGAGGTTCCCATAACTCGGCCCAAGCTCGTTTTCCTTCTCATTTTCTTTATCTAATTATTCCTTTACTCCTTGTATTTTTACTCTACAGATGCTTTCTTCGTTGATTCTCATTATACCTCAACTTTGGGGTATATGGGGTCACATCCCCAACAGTGAGACGTAACAGATTGGATATCACCATACATCATCCATTACAAACCATAATTAAGTTTTTACACAAATAAGGATCTCATGATCCAGTCTTAATACAACAAGGAGCGGAATAAGTAATAAGTGTAGCGTGGGGTCCATCTTCAGGGGCACAGGCAATGCTGACGAAGGCAGATAGTCCTTGTTATCATAGTCGTCCTGCTGTCCATCATCTTGGTAGTCTCCTTCATAGTCTGGCCATAGGAATAGCCAGGGACAAAAGCCATGAGTACTCTTTAATTACTCGCAAACTACCACTAACAAGTAAGGTAGTACTAGTGGAAAATGCTAACTCTAGGTTGATTTGTAAAGTTAAGTTTGAAACCTAAGCTGAGTTCAGAAACAAAGAAAGATAAAATAAAGTTCTAGAATCACTTAAGTTGGGAATCTAGTGTATTAGTCACAACCCTGTTGTGGTCAAGTCAAGATTCATCATTCATTTCATAAGTCATTTTGAAAACATCTAACAACGAAACAGTATGGCCACTCCAACTGTCCATAACTACGGACGCGGCTATTCGAATAGTTTGACACTCTGCAGAGGTGGTACACTTTCACCACAAGATTGGATACATCTGTCAGGCATAAACCTGAATCATCATACTTAGTATGTAGATAATCAAACATAACCTTTCCTTTACACACCCTAATATAAGCACCTCTCCTATGAGCATGGCCTCCCAACCATGACCATCTGTCATCTTGGGCACGGCATAGGTGGACAACATCGAGAGGTGGCCTCAGCTCAAACCTCTCCAGCGAGGGAACTAATACTAATGCATATAAACTTCCGGCTAAGCCTTACCCAATTCAGGTATTGTGGTTGTACGGTAAAATTGGAATGATATCGCATCCGAATCCAACCATCAGTTTTTGTAAAAGGGCTAAGGCTCATGCCCCAACCTATTCATCATCATAAACCATTTGTGTTTATCAACACATGTCAAAACATCTCAATAGAATGACTCATCATTCCAAGGTTTTCACAATTCATTTTCACCAAGTGTTCCCATCTAAAGTGACTCAAGTTTTGATTTAGCTCTAAGGTACTAAGTTAAGAGTGTTCACTAAGGTGGGATGCTAATCTCAATCTCATGCCATAGAATGACATCTAAAGTTATCTAGATAGGTCAAGTTTTATACTCTTTATGCTACCTTCAAAACAAGTAAACGACTTAGGTAAAGTAAAGAAGGTAAAGCTTGAAAATAAAACTTGGGGTAGGTAAAGAGTCAAAGTGGTATAACCGAAGCATTCCTAATGCATCTTGCTCGGATTATCTAGCTTAATTCTAGCTTGCTAAGTATTACACTTGCAAGTGTTAGCTTGCATTGTTAATGATGGCTTGCCTAGTGCAGTGCAGTGGTTGAAGTTTTCTTCCTCCTCTTCTTGGTAGAACTCCTCCTCCTCGAAAGCTTGGTCGGTACTATCGTCTATAAATACATACGGAGTACACAATCACCAAAAAATACTTAACTAGTCTACTTAGCATTCTAAGGCACACATTTGATGATCTAATATCATCACAAGCACCACAAGGTTTTATTAACTAGCTTCATTCTTTTTATTTAAGAAAAGTAATTTCTACTCATTGAAATTAACTAAGATTTAACGTTCTCCAATTAAAATATGGGATCATATGGACACATGTCATCACCACATATTCTAACATATGGGAATGTGATTTAAAGGTTGGATCACATTTAATTAGGTTTGAGTTTAATATTTAATGATTTAAAGTGACTAGAAATGCCTATATAGAATTATTTTGGTACTAGTCCAAAGTCACTTCTTGTAAACCTTAATATTATTACATATTCAGATAGGTATGGTTAAATGTGATTTTGAGAGTTAGAATCAACTCAAAAGCTATTATGATTGATTTTATAAAAATGTTTGAATGTGTAAAAGCTTCTGTCTTGTTATTTTTACAAGGAGAAATATCTAACTCTAAATGAATTAAATCAAACGGTCTTGGATAAATCTTTTCAGTAGCTTTCTAACAAAATTTGAATCACTCAATTTGGTTCAGTAGATCTTCTGGAAATGATTTTTAAACTAAGGGACATAAGTGAATTCAAACTAAAATAGAAAAACCTAAATTTGAATTCACGGCCTAGCGCGGGAAAGGAAATGGGCTGGCCCAGTGGCGCTCAGCGACGCAGAGGGCGGCTGACAGGTTGGTACCGCTTATCAGCGAGACTTAAAACCCGAAACAGTACAGGGCAATCTAGGCGCTACGATTAGAACAGAGATCGACAACTCCTAGTCGTCGTTGACAACGGACTCGTCGCCGGGCGAGACCGAACCATAAACGGCCAGCGGGGGCTATCGGGGACGTACCAGGGCTCCAGCTACTTCAGCGAGGTGGGCAAACGAACTAGTGGACGACGGCGAGCTCAGGCGAGGTCACGGCAGCTCCTATGGTGGACGAAATCGACGACGCCTTCTCCTCCTCCACAGCAGGCTCCTCCAGCACAATTCCGGTGAACTATGGCTCGCGCGGCTCCGGTGAGAGGTTGGGAAGGATCAGTGATGAGAGGGGAGTGGAGTGGTGTGAGGAGTTTGTGCTAGGAAGGGCTCCTTTTATACGGCAACGAGGGGACCGAACGACACGACGTTGAGCTCGTCGATGACGCTGATACAGGCGGCTAGAGGCATGGGCGGCGTAGGCGGACGGTGGCCTGCCTCCTGGCGGTCATCTATGGCTTAAAGGCAATGCTAGGGGCGGTGGCGTTTGGTTGGGAGCGTCCCGCACTTTGGGAAACAGAGGCGGTGCTCGACGCGGCACACGGCGACTATGGGTCGCGCGACGGCGCACGGCCGTGTCTGGCAAGATGCTAGGGCGAGGCGGAGCGGTGTGCATGGTATTGGGTCGAGGGGTGGTCTGTGGCGTGCTGGTGGCTAACGTGCTCTGGTGAGCTCACAGAGAGAATGGGCGGCGATGCTGGGGAGTGGTCCAGGGCCTGTGGGTGATCGAGGGGTGGACAGGGAGGTGCGGTAGGGTTGGGCGTAGCTAGTGGTGGTGCTGGAATGGTGCGGCGCTGTCTGTGGCGCCCTGCCCTCTGCTGGCCGGCGGCGACCACAAAGTGGTGGCGCTCCACTACTGTTCCGGCTTAGGGGTAGGCCGGTGAGGGTCTGGTTGGGCTCAGGGGGGATAAGGGCAATCAATGCAGCTCTAATTGCTCGACAAGATTTGATCAAAACAGTATAAGTTAGGCTAAGTTTGATTATGTCTGCAAGGTGTTCGACACAATGGCCGCATGAAAGTTTTATTTGAATTTTGGGCTGAATTTTGGTGGAGTGGTTGATCACATGATTGAGCTTCTAGGTGTGTTTGGGTTTTGAAAATGGAAGTCATTTGAGTGGTTTTTGAAATAGGGTGATCTTGATACCTACACTAGATTCAATTTTCAAATGCCATTTAAAATTAGTGTTTGAAAGTTTTTGGTAGATCACAAAGTGGGCCTTGGTAGATCACTACATGTACTAGCAAGGGGTGCAAAGATCCACATTTGTTTCTGTTAAGAATTGAGTTCTAGGAATAGCCAAAGTAGGCATGTTGATTAAAATGGGACAAATGACCATTTGGTTATTTTATTCATTTTGATTTGTTTTTCTTTGGGATTTGTTTGGGAAGGATCTAGATGATGTTTATTTCACCTAAGAATCATTTTACAATCAATGGATCACTTAATCAAGGCAATTCAAAACAACTCCTATTTAAATGCACACACATATGAATGCTTTAATAATTTTAATTGGAAAAGTTTTTGTTGACTCTAAATTTGATGATTTGGATCTTGATCACTTGGAGTAGAGTTTTGGGATGTTACATTAGGTCACCGGAAGTGCACCGGAGACGAGCTGTTGTGGTGACCGACGGTGACACACGGTGCGAAGGCGTTGCAGCACGCGAGTGAAAGATCAAAAGGCATGGGAAGATGCACAAGCTCACCGTGATGCTCGCACAGAGGTCGACGAGGACCGGCGTGGTCGGAGGTGAGTTCTCCGGCAAGAATTCTGGCGGAGACCGAAGAAGGGAATTATCAAATTTGGCCTCCTCCGAGCTCCCCTTGTTCCTCCAAGCTACTCCGTGGAGCTCGGGGTAGACTCTGCCGGCAATTAGCCGGAGACCAAAACTAGGGTTAGGGTTCCTAGGCGTATGGAGAAGAGAGAGGAAGGGGTGGCGTGCAGGGCTTCTAAACGCAGCGTCGGGCCTTCTTATAGGGCGGCAGAAGCGGTGTCACTCATCTTGGCGCTTGCGGGCATGGCGGTGCCCGACAGCGAGCTGCTTCGACCGCTGCACGAGGTGAACGACGAGGATAGACCAAACGGAATGTTACCTGGGCCTAGGCGCTTCAGGGCTGTGGTGAAGCGAGCGGGTTGTTCCTTCTGCTGCTCGTGAGCGGCAGGTAACGCCGGAGCTTGTTGGGCTGTGGGACGGGTGGCTGGCTGCTTCTTTCCTTTTTTTAATTCTAGTTTCACCCTCTTTCTTTTCTATTTACATATTAATTTCAAATATGAATATATTTCAAGGATTTAAATATCCAGAGAATTTGCAAGTCATGTATATTGTTGTATAAAGCAATTATAACCATTTCCTCTCCATTTCTTATTGTGTATGAAATATTCATAACTATATGAAAGATTCTTTTATTTAGTAAAGTAAATATAAATTATGTTTCTTAGGTATTTGCTTCTTCTAAAGCAAATAATATGGAAATGTTCTGATTTTCACCATAGTATGTGTAATGGTAACGAATTAAGATGGTTAATATTACCCATAGAATATATTCTTACTTAGCATCACATAACAACCATTATACATGGTGGTTTAATCTTTATGGTTCTTTAAAGTTTGGAATTTATTTTATTCCAATCCCATAACAATTTATGTATAACCATTCTACTTATTTTCAAAGTAAGAATGGATCACTTCTTGAACTAGTTGTTCATTACTTTCTTCGGTGTGTCTAATGTGTTGATAGAAGTTTATTATATAATGGTGAATAACCATTATCATTCATGTGACACATGTGATTGGAATGTCCAGCGACATATACTTTGGGTTTCTAATACCACACTTACTATGGACCCTAGAGGATACACTAGCCTCAAGTTTCTTAGTGAATGTTGCTAGGGATCAAGATTCAAGGATTGATCTAGAATATATAATCCTGAATGATATCTCAACTTAGAGTGAGCTATAAATCTTACTTCTTCATGTGGTCTTGATGATCCTAGGATACTAGGTCTTTATTAGGGTTTAAGGCAATCAGGTGGACAAGGCTTCCATCTATAAATACTCATCTGGTTCTCTACTTATCTCTTAGACATTTCATTGGACTAAGAGATCCTATCCATTGGCTGCCTAAAAATAGGAACTGGTTTAACTACCCTCTTTATTCTAGGGTTTTAAACAGAGAGATAGACATGGGTCTTGTTATTGTTTTATATGATATTGGTTAAGGCTTCTATAGAATTATTACCTTAATACCTCACTAAGGTTATCTTTAGATAAGGAATTCCTTTCCTAAATATACTCTATAAATCTCTCTTATCTTATTCAGAAAGATCACATCTTCCTGAGTAAGTCAATCATCTGACTCCACCATATCCATTATCATATGATGACATGGTCATGCCACATCAACATTACTCCTTCATTCTTCTCCTAGTATATCTCACTTCCATTTCCAAATTACCTCCGAGGAAGCCATTCATCTAATTAGTTCTAACTTCATTAATCCACTCTTGTAACATTCTTCCTTTACTAGATAACTTGCACTTCTTAATTACCCTTGATAAATCCATCAATGTAGCTACTTCTAACTCCATCCATTAACTCCTTTAAATCCATCTTGCAACTAATTCCAAGGCTTGCAAGATTAGAAACCTCTCTATATCACATCTGATATTAACCCTTTGGAATGGGTATGGTACTACTCTCCATAATACAAGTTGTTCTTGTATTAACTTGTTAAACTACTACGCCTCCAACTACTCCATACAACTCATATTATATACTTCATCAAACTCTAGCTTGGCTTCTCATAATCAAGCTAGATGATTCATCTTACTAGGGCTTTACCTAATTTGGTATACTCATAACTCTTCTTTATCAACTGGTCATCTATTCTCAAATGACCTGAGAATAATGCGCACCATCCTTTGATCAAGAAAAGCTTAGGCTTCTAATTGTCTGATCAAGATCTATTAACACTAAGCGATATACTTGTACTAGTCTCTCTATTGGCTTATCTTGTTAAGGGATCTTACTCCATATTTGTATCTACATGGCTTAACAAGATTTATTATTTGACATTCTACCATTTCTAGATTTCTAATGATTTCTCAAGTATTAGCTAATTCTTAGGTTTAGATACGCCTTCTAGTTAACTCATGAGTGAGATAACTCCTCCAACATCCAATGGTTTGATCCCCACTAAGGATATCATTCCATTGATGATGGCACACTACCATATCTAGTTCCTACTTCTTACTAATTCACTTTGGTATTTGGATGGTCAATACAATAGGTCAAAGTTAAGAGTCAATAAGTGCTAGATCAAGAATTGATCACTCAACCTTGATGATCAATTGACTCTAGAACTTGTGTCATCTATTAACAAGAAACTAAGGGTATGTCATGGATGGTCTTGGCTCAACTTCCTTTCTACTCTATTTGTGATAAGAATTTAATGTTTAAGAACTACCATGATACTCATGGTAGGAATCACTATGGAAATCAAGTGTTTCAAGATTTAGTTATGGGGTTTCTTTACTTAAGTTATATATAACTTGGTATTCAGGGTTTGTGGTAGATAATACCTTGATATCATCTTTAGAATATTAAGTATTCATCCTTGAGTTGTTGTATGGAATACCATGTCATGATCTCTAAAAGATCTAGTACTCCTTATTGAGTAGTGTGTTGTGACTTAGTTTTATTACATTTGATCTACCCTTAGATCAAATTATATTACCCAAAAATATGGTTTTAGAAAAGGTCATATTGAAACTTATCGCAGTCAACTTGATGATCTACTTCAGTTCCACCAAGTTAAGAGAAGCTTCAATCTCCTTGACAAGTTCTATTTAAAAGTGCGAAAATTATCTGGATTTTCTATGCATGAATGCAATGCACACACCTGAGCTCATCTTATTTCTAAGTTCTACTGTTTGGATGTTACAGACTCTCCCCCTTAAAATCAACTTCGTCCCCAAAGTTCGTACTCTCTTACATTTTGGAATGAGGAGTTGACTTGTATTGATCACGACATTTCTCAACTCCATTGTGATCACCAATGGGGATAATTGTGGTATCCCTTCTCCAAATCTTTTTTCTTAAATTCTCTTCATACTTGGCAACTTCCAATTGTCTTTTACAATATGTAGTATTACTACTTATACTAAAATCTCTTGGTTTATGTCGTCATAGTCCTACTTAGGATTGGTTTTGGACACATTTAACCCATTCCGATCAGGCTTTCCTATTACTCTGCACCGGTCTATTTTGGAATTATCTCTTTACTCTTAAGGACAACTTATGAGTTGTTTTATTCTTAAACTAGTCCACTAGGATTAATCTCTTATATTTCTTTTGATCTTTCATCCGAAGATAACCTCGGAAATACTTTATAATGATGGCTTCTTATAACCTTATGGAAATAAGGTTTAATCATATCATTGTTTAGTACTTCTTCAACTTTTAGTCAGAAAATTAGACAACAACACTTCAGTGTTTATTGTTTACTCTACTCCTTGGGGTTTCCTAATGGTCTCAAAACTTCATGTATAATACCCATTAACTCAATAGTTAGGATATCGGTCTCTGTCCAGCTTATACTTTACCCCTATAAGGTATCATGAAAGAATCTGCGATACACCCACATAGTTGTGGATCTCCGAAACGAATCTTCCAACATTATGCATCTTACTTTATCTTCTTAGACATCCTTCCTCACTGATAAACCCGATTTCATGAAATGTCTCAAAAGTCCTTCATTTAAATTTTATACTTCTTTATGTCTTTCTCAGCTTAGGACAAGTTTTATGCTCTTTTAATTATAAAAAGATGACCTAATTAGTTAATCCACTAGGATACCAGCTCTGGATACCAGTTGCGGATCCTCTTGGGTGTATGAAGTACCCTATGGGTTTTCGACTTCTTACTGGCATTCTCTCTGAATTGTCAGAGCTGGAATACCACTTTTCTTCCAAGACTTCTTCTTTGCTCCCTTTCATGTTACTTCCATGATCTTGGTACAACTACTTCATTAGCTTCTAGGCAACATCACCTATCTTGAGTGAACTTAAATTCATTCCTTCATCTTGCTCCACACCTTTTTCTGCATTAATCATCCTTCTTATTGCTAGCTCATAATGAGTTGGGATTGATCCATCCTTCAAAATAGTGTTGATACTTCTTACATTTGGCTTCCTTCTTCCTGCAAGTCTTCATCTTGATCTTCGGAACTCGTCACTCCCTTACACGAATTCCCATATCTATCTAGGTCTATAACATAAAGTAATAACTTGATGATGCAACATGCATTTTCACATCAAGTCAAACTTCATGCACAGATCTAGTCAATCAAGAAGATCCAAGAAAAAACAACAAATCCAAATGTGGTACATATAACTCACATCATTCTAAGTCCATAATATAGTAGTTGAGTAAAACATCTCGAAAATGCTAGCTTGGCTGTGTAGTATATGAGACCTCCTAGTATAGGTTTACTTTGTGATACTTATCACTTAGGTGTTAAACTATACTTTGTCTTAGTATTTACCCCAATTGCCCAATTGCAATTTGATAATTTTGAGCAAAGTGGTCTCAATTTGGCTTTGACTAACCTCTGACTTTTCTGTTAGGACTACAAAAGACCACCAATCCTTGCATTCTATCGGAAACTATCCTCACATGATCTCTCAAAACTACTAACAACATTATAGTTACTACCTTAATCCAAAAATTATCGTAATATTATGAACCCATGACTTCTATCATAGACCTACACTATTCTTTACCTACTATTGTTACAAGATTATTTACTAAGTACTGGTGCTAATTACACTCTTATCATGGTCTCGGAGCTATTCTCACCACGAACTTGTTAAGATTTACCTAGTCATCATCATTGGGGAGCTAATCTCACCATGATGACTCTTCTTTGTAGCTTACTATTAATGATTCTTCACAAAATTCCACTCCATCACATGGAATTCTCAACTGAATGCCATATGATTTACTTCCAGTTGTATATATACATACTCAAATGGTCTACCTTACGTGGTATAGTAGTATCAAATAGTGATAAGGTTCTTCTACTTCATAGGGATTCTAAATATAGGCTCCATCACTAATACTACTCTACATGATTTCCTAATCCTAGTTGTAATCTTCTTTGATATTTTAACTTACTTAAAAATAACTTAGTGGTGTTATACCTATTTAGAGCTACTCTAAAATGACATTTCTCTCGAGAAGATAGATAACTAATCCTTAAGAAAGATGACAAAGCATCCATCTTAAGTGTGACAAGGATTATCCTCATGTGGATATCCATCACAATGCTTGGTTTAGATAAGATGGCTTCCTATAGTCACTATGCAACCTACAGATCTTCCTAATAGGGTTTTAATTCTAAGGTCAAAGCATATGCTCTGATACTAGCTGCGGTGATCCAGCATACCACTGCATGATGTAGTACAGTATAGTCATTGACATAACACCAATGAAACATTGTTCACTAATATTACATCCCTCAGAGTGGTACAACAGAAACACAGTAGGTCCAAGACATGACTATAGATTACAACTCAACTCTTTACAAAAGATCTAGAGAACACTCTAGGTTAAGGAGAGAGAAAGAAACTTCTTACAAAGAAGAACCAGAAATAATAACTCAGAGCTATCTGGCTAAAGAGACTAACATCTAAACTATCTGGCTTGCAATTTCTACTCATGCAATGCTCTACAGAAGTAGGTTTTATGGCTAGAGTATCTACTCCTATCTAATCAGATCTTCATCTTCACTTCGGTTGATGAATATGTTGACTTCATTGATTTGATTGAAGAACTTGAGCTATCAATGATGGTTTCATGAGCAGAAATTGATGTTGATGTCATCTTCAATGGCTTAGAACCTAGCAAGGGTTAAGAAGGTACGGTTGAGTACGAGCGTACTCAGCAAGTTCACTAAAAGGAGTGTATGATGCACTATCTCTACAACCACAGACCAAAGGTCATAGGCAATGCAGGTTTTCATAAACATTTCTTCAAAGGTTGCTTTTATTCTGAAAATTATGTCTGACAGCCTTCACAGGTTGACCAGAACTTTCATGGAGTTCCTTTCCTGCCGCGTTCGTAGCTCCTTCCCGGAACAGGGAATAGCATGTCATAGTTCTTACACTGTGTAGAGGTGCGTTGCTTTATCCACGAGAGACCTTAGCCTTGTTGCTCATCTGAGTTGCATTCTTGTCCACACTTCCTTGATGTGGGGCCCAGTCTAAGATCCAACCCAATCACTTCCCCTCTCCGTGAGCCCGCATGAAGACACGATCATCCAGGACATGCCCCACCTCTATCAAGCTCCTTATAGGACCGACTATAACTCTAGTAGGCACCTGAAGACTGTATGAGACGGTTATGCCCTGGCAAGCTCCCTTAAAGGACCAGCTAAACCACTAACAGCCTCTCAAGATAATCTAGACAACAAAATCACGGGAAACTAAGGGGTTCTACCCATGTGCTAGGTTTCTCCACGAGAAATCCTCAGCCTCATGATCAGGTCATCCGTTCATGCGAAAGGAAGAAGATCCAGCTAAATTCTCTGTCTCATTCGAAATCTCATGGTTAACGCATAATATACGGTGCTAGAATCACTAGTGACATTGGTTGTTAAGTCCTAGATGATACATTCATGTACAATGGCGTTTCCATTGCTAGTTATGATAGATTAGCTGATCACCCTGGATCAGTAACCGATACTTCAAGTTAATTATGAAAATAGTGTTTTCGACCTTTTTGAAATGCAGGTGATGACAACATTTAAGTTACAAGAATTTGATAGAAAATAATCCAAGGACATGAGCAAGTGTGAACTTGCCTTTTGTTATTGCAAGATTATGCACTCACGGTCTTCAAGACAACAGAAGATCCAAATTTTGTAAATAGCATCATTGGTCTGATAAGGACTAATGTTTAAAGAAGAAAGATGCAATTATGCATAAGTAATGTAATGCAAGTTTGAGAACGTGAATCCTCGGACTAATCGTATCTGATCTAGGGTTTGGAGTTTGTGATGAGTTCTTGGGAATGTGTTGCACTTTTATACCATCTTCACACTTGTGCTTCTTATTAAGGTTGGTGTGAGTGTGTGAAACAATATGTAAATATAACAAGTAGCATGCAATACTAAAGCACTCAAATGGGGCATGGTATCTGAAAGATTCCTTAAGCAAGATTATTAATCAACTAGAGCCTTTATAGAAATGCTTAAGGATCACTTTTAATGTTTCTTAAAAGAAAAACTTTTGAAGATAACTTACTTAACTAAAAACAAGCATTTAAACTTGAAGTTAACACTCTTAGGTTTTCTTTCTAGTCATAATTTTGAAAGAAGAATGAATTACTTTATTCAAATAAAAACCACACTAGTAGTTGAGACTTATCTATCTTGGTCATTATATGATATTATAATTTGTTCACTTCATAATGATTCCTAAAGGTAGAATACAAGTAGCATTGCCCTTATGGAATTGGTATTTTCTTAAGGTTAATTAATAGAGGTAACATTTATATTTGAGCTATGTTTTCTTAACACTATAGTTGAATATAATCATTTATTTCCTTACAAATGGGTGGTGATAATTCATAATATGGATACAACCTTACTTAACTACTTATGAATTATCTTTGGATTCTTAATAAACTTATTAACTTATGAAATAATAGTAAAAGGTTTTAATAAGTCAAAATATTATCCTTGAGGATTTTACATTTGAAAAGAAATCCCTTTGGAAAATAATACACACTTATTTGTGAATAAGAGTTCAACAAAATATTGTATTTAAGATGCTTCAGACTATTTTACTTCATAGTAGCATTACTTAAGATTATCACTATTATTGGATCTTAATGGATAATATAGAAGTATTAGCAATTTTATATATCCTTTTATGAATTATCCATTAAGAAAATATGTTTAAATTCAAGTTATTAGAGTATTAAATTTTTATTTACCTAGAAAATGAAAGATTATAATTTTAACATGTAGATATTATTTTTTTGATCATTTTGGTATATTATAAATATTTTTAGTATTTTCAATTAATGAGATATGTTTTTTATAAGTTTTATCACTTAATAAATACTAAATAAATAAATAATACTGACTTAGGTATCACAAACATATTTTAAATAAGTTTATAAATATATATTTTGTTTTGATTTAACAATTTTGATATATTATTTTTATTTTTATGAATTTTAAATAATAGTATATGCTTTTTTAAAGATTTATCCCGTAACATCCCAAATTCAGCAACCCTGATTAGTTGTCCAGAATGCAAAAATCCGGGGGAACAAAAACTATTTCCTGTTTAATGCTGAAGTGTTTGCTTGTTGTTTGGATATGTTTATGCTTATGAATGTGTATTAGATGATATTCTCCTTACCTTAACACCAGCTGACAAAAGCTACTTCCTGAAACAGTCTTGGCTTATTTTCCATATTCTCAAATGTTCTGGCATTTCAAAACATGAGCCAAGATGCTTAAGTAACCAAAACTATTTTTGTAACTTCTATTGACAAAACTATGGAGAGTTATATAATATAATCTCCTTATGTTTTTTAAGACAGAACCTTCAACCACTCTTACCTCTAGGATCTCCAAAACATTTTTGTAAGCTTTTGAATCCCACTCTTGGTAGAAACACCAAGGATTCTCACCTCATTCAAATCTAACACTTCAAAATACCCATACTTCAAGCTAGGCTTGATGGTAACCCTAGAAGTAGTTGAATTGTTTAAAAGATGAGTTGCCTTGATTTGCTGTTTGACTTGATTTCCTAGAAGTAGTATGAGATACTATGGGATCTCATCAGTAGGATCAAGAGGTCTCCAAATCACCACACCCTAAGAAAGAATACAAGATGGATCTGATCTCTAGCAGTAGGTGATCATCTAAAACCCTTAACTAGATCAACTCTGAAGTAATCCCTTCTGGAAGCTTCCAAATCAATAAAGACCAATATCAAGCAAGGATCCTTCCTACTAAATATACACTTCAACATCATCCACTTGATGATGCTTGGGTACCTTGCACCCCCTCAAAAACATTTCCTCTCATACTCTAGTCAAAATTCCTAAATCTGCCAAATTTGGCTAAGTCTGGAATGTGTTTCAACATCACCTTTTTGAATGTCTCCCTTTCACAACCCTTGTGCATTTTTGGTAACGCACTTGAACCATCCTGTGAACCATCCTAAGGACTAACAAGGCCCACTCTTGCCCTTGGTTATATCATCCTCCAACCCACTTGTCCTTGATGGTTTCGTAGGCAAGAAAATAACTTTTTCTGTAAATCTAGTCATCATGCCTACTTTGATAGAAGCTCACACCACCATCCAACTTTCTATGGACCAAATCTTAGCATGGTTGTGTTATACTCATATAGCTCTATCAATATATACTTCACTTGCTCCAAGTGGATCTTTGTGCTTCTTAAACCCATAAGGTTTTGAAGACTAGTTGATAAGCTTCTTTGGCAGGCTTATTTTATTAAAAGTTTGAAAGCATGTCTTGGTGAGATCAAGCATTATCAAACTCAAAACCCTACACAATTGCAATCTACATCATTTGGTATATCCATCCATATATCTCATGCCCCAAGGGGAGATCTGAGCTCCAAGATCTAACATGGTTTTGATAATATGAAATTAACCTCACCCTAGATCCTTAATCTAGGGTATTCCACCAAAATCAACTTGTATTAATGAATCACAAGGTTTCAAATGCTTGATACACCTTGTATACATCATCTACCTTGATCATCAAGATTTATCAAATAATACCCATAATTATTTTGGCTCCAAATCAATTTAATTCTTTAATAGACAAATTCTTCAAAACCTCTTCCATAAGCGAAAGTTTGGATTTTTCCAAAGCACTTCCACAACTTTTGGCTCAATTAAGACCCACATATCATACCCCATATTCCCACTTGAAAAATAAATATTTTTGAAGAGCTTTATTATTTCTTTTTGCCCATTTTCTTAAATGGCTGAAATGGAGTAAGAATAGTTTTAAATACTTTAATCTTCCAATAAATCTTGGGAAAAATCCCCTAAGTGTGTATTCACATTTGGGACCAATTCACATCAAAATGCAACCATGTCCAATGTAGAATTATCAAATGATCTTCTTGAAACTACTTCTGTACTTTTTGAATAAATGATTTTAAGGGGACTTAAAATCCTTAGAAAATTCCCAAATAATTCCTGGAGATCTACCTTGCCCTCATCTACCTACCAGTACCATCTCCCTAACTTGTCGTATACAAATTATCAAATTTCCTTCATAAGCAACAAATTGATCAAATAAGGCAAACTAGGAAATTATGGATCTAGACCAAGGACCAATCACCACCAACGCTCACCACCACCCACCACAGCAACCACCCTCTCCTCTGGTCATGATCACTGTAGCAATTACTATAGTAGCTTGTCCTCTAGTGCTTGGGCACTAGTGCTTAGCCTCATATGAGTGTCTTGTCTTGTAAAACCTCTTCTCCCCTTTGCAGCTGAGGCACATTGCTCTCTCTGACCTGCATCCAGACCAGATACCACTCTCCCCACCCACAACATCGAGCCCCCGGTTTCACCTCCCTCCCCCACATGCTCGATGGACCAAGTCCATCAAGGACCTCTCCCTCTCGGTATATATTGCTTGAGGCCACTACAGCACTCCCCTTCCCCTCATTTGCCTCCTCACACTCTACCTCACCACCCAGAGCACCCCTCTCCCCCTCCACTTCTCTTCCCTGCTCGAGAGAGAGCAAGGGAGAAGCTTCGGCCATCTCCAAAACTCGAGCTAAGCCCTCTCTCCTCGCCCCCTCCCCTGCTGCATGTCCCTCTATGGTGATCCCCTCCTCCTCCTCATTCTAACCATGCCCTTTTCATCGACCAGGATCATCCCTTCTAGCCTCACCGGCACAGACCGACGACTTCGCCTCGGCGTCCATCGCCCGAGCCAACCCTAGTCGCAGAAAGGGCCCTTGCCGCCCCTCGTCGGGACCACCGCGCACCGCGTCCCTCCACCGCCTCCCCGATGCCAGTGAGCCCTCCGGTGAGCCGCCCCCGCGTGCACTGCCGTTAGCTAGGGTACCCGCCCCTGCGCCCTGCCGCGAGGTGGAAGACGGCCAGGAGCCGTCGATCTCGATCTAATCGAGCGGCTCTCGTTGCTCCTTACCTGTTCGCCTCGACGGCCCGCTGACACCCGGGCCCCACCACGGCGATTTGAACCCACCTCCCTTGCTCGCTGAGACGCCGCGTGGGCCAGCCCATCCCTCTGTGGGCAGTTCCTGGTCCATACCGGCCCGACAGGGTAAAATCCTTTCCCTTTTTATTTTCTTTTCTAGATCTGCTATTTTAAGCTGCTAGGTTTAATTCGAAACAAAAATGAAAACAAGATGAAACTTCCCAGATCTAATTTTCCCTAGATGCATGCATGTTTTCCCTAACATGCAGTATAGACCACCCGCCTAGATTTCTATCTCATTTTTCCTGGTATTTTAATTACGAAAAAGTATCCAGAATGCTAATAAATTATCTCTGGGAGATTGGTAAACTCAAATGCAATAAATCATATTGTCTCTAGTAGGAGTTCCCTATACCTATCTCATGACCTTGGCCTCCCACCAAGTGGAACCATTAAACCCCTGTAGTAAAAATAACAAAACCAGTCCTATTCTGACTTTAGAAAATTCCCTAGGTCAAATTATAACTTGTTTTGACCTCATTCAAATCCTTCTGATGTGGTACACTAAATTATACCAACAACTAGGAGCTCACCATTTATTGGGCTCCTGATGAACTTTAATGAATTTAACATTTCTATCCCTAGTACTTTCACTAGATAAGACACTACAGTAGCTCTGCAACTCCAAAAATACTGATTCCAGTTGGTACTGGGAGGCATTTGCAATACCTATCCATTGCATTTTACCTCGTATCAAAATCCTCTCTAGATTAAATCTAGTGAAAAAGACAAGTTTTCTATAGAACTTCTTTTGGGAATTTCCTGAGGGCATTCTGTTAATTATCTTGACCCGACTCCATCTCTCAGGGAACAAGTACATCAAACCCTACTGAACCATCCAACGAAATAATTTTTGGAGCTACAGAACTTTTCTGGTGAATTATTTCCTCAAACTAGGGCCTTTATCACTAGAAAAGTCATAGGAAATCAAAGAAAAGTGATAAAATAGTGAAACCACTTTTCTGCGTTTCATTTTATCAAGTCCTATTTGTTGGTATCATTTTTACATAACGGTACCTTACGGAATGTGTCCTTGGTCCAAAACCCCTCCTAGGTAATTCCTAGACTATAAATCCTAAGGGATTTTCTCCCACAATTCCAAGACAAGGCTAATCTTATCAAATCCCTTCCTCCTAAGACCTAATGAATTGTAAACTTGTATTGTTCAATTGTTTGATGTATGTATTGGTGCTTGTATGCCTGGTGTTGATTGTGGCTTGGTTTGCTTGCATGTGTTGTCGGAACGACGATAGTTGTGATGAATTCGGGGAGCAGAAGAAGGGGTATTTACTATTGGGATTGGTATTCTGGGTTATCTAAAGAAGAATCCAAGGACATTTATGCCATATTGCTTAGGCAAGCCACCTTCTTGCTCATAAGCCTTGTCCTACTGTTCTACTTATGCATGCTTTATCAACTGTTTATTAAAACTGCGTTGTTTTGCTATATATTGATGTATATATATATATATGGTAGTGGTTTGGCTCCTCGGAACCATTAGACCTTGGTACTACTAAGTACAAGCCCCTTGATGATACCTACTTGTCCCTAGTATGGTAGATGGTGTAATACACCATACCCCTTTGGAGACCCCGTTTTAGCCGAAGCAAAGCTAGAGGATGGGAAGACCCCAAAAAAAGTTTTACCAAATGTTTTATGATAAAACCTTGGTGAGGTGGGACCTCCTAGGAGATGTTGTGAAAGAGAAAGGTTTTGTTTTACAAAATGCGGAAGGAATGATGGAGGAAAAAGGTTTACGAAAACGCACCCGGTTCTTTGCAGTCTAGCTATAACAACTTAACCCGTGCAACCACATTACTCTGGTATGGGACAGGGCCGGATTTGATGTTTTTCTATTCTGGTATAAGTAGCCTCGCAACAACTACAGGGGATCGGGGATCCCTAGAGGGTGGGCCTTCTCCGATAAAGGTCCATGTGGGACATCGACCTGGAGAAGGAACAAAGGGTCGGCAGGCCTCCACGTGTTACTATGAGCCCCTCATTGAAAGCGCACACTCGAGAAGTGGAAAAAGCGCTCTGGCTGGTCCTCGTTCGACATCCTAGTTTTGAGGGGATTAATACTCATAGGGTAGGCACTTATATTGGAGTGGGCATCCGGAGGATCTTAATCGGTTACTCGACCCACGATCAGTGTAGGTCAGGGTAGTGTACCCGGATGGTGTGGGTAAAGTGTACAACCTCTACAGAGTGTAAATCTATCCGAATAGCCATGTCCGCGGTTAAGGACGGGTTGGACAAACTTCTGTAGAGCGGTGCTGGTTTTTATTTCAAAAAGGATTTCGGAAAAGAAATGGTTTTGGAAATGTTTTGACCATGGGATGGTCGGAAAGGATACCTGTTCTGACCATGGGATGGTCAGGAAGGTATGGAAGGATTTTGGTCGTGGGACGACCGGGAGAAGAAAACAAATGGGTGACCCAGTCCTGATGTTTTCCAAAACTTTTCAAAAACAGTTACCAAAATGGTTTACAAAAGTTTTCCACAAAGATAATGTAGATGCTATATCTACAAGAGAAACTATTTGAGAAAAGAACCTCTCTTGAGCCCGCCTACTACCACATGCATACTGCATATCCTCTTGTTATTATTGTTACTTAAGGTGGTTTGTGAGTATATTCAATGTACTCATCGGCATTGTCCCTGGCTATTAACTTGGTCAGATAACGAGAAGATGATGAAGTGGACGACTATGCGAGCTAGGACGTCTCCCTAGTCAGTTGCTTGTAGGTTAAGTCATGGCTCGGGCTCTACGCTGAATGAAGTTCCGCTGATGATTATTGATGTAGTCATAACGGCATTTATGTAAGTCTTGTATATTTGGTATGTCTCGGATGATGTAATGATACTTGTCGGTTATGTGCCACGACTAACTGATCATGGGATCGTGGTTGTATGCATAACATGGATTCTCGAAGGATTAATCCGGGGGCCCCACAGACTTGGTATCAGAGCCATCCTGACTGTAGGAGAACCTTAGTTAGCATGGTCATTAGACAGAAACCTTATTTTGAGAAACCCCGACTTTTGAAAACTAGTTTCTCAATGGGTTTCAAATAGTTCTACTTCTGCTCTTACTCTAAGCAAATGCTTTCGAAAATGGTTTCCTCCAACTCTCGTCCAAACATCAAACCTCCGGATTTTAAATAACTAGGATCTGGAACCCGGTGAAGACAATGATAACAAGATAAAGACAAGCAACTACCAGCAAACATAAGGAGACTACAACATCGCTCTACCCGCGGAATCCTCATAATCCGAAGACATCATGTGTTGCACAATCAAGAAGCGTCCAAGATACCATGAAGGCTTCATCTGCAAGATAGTAACTCTGACCTGAAGAAGGACAGTATCTAGGGTCTATAGTCCCAAGTATAGGATTCCCCTACTTCGCGAGTAGTTAACCCCTTGGTTCCCGGGCGTTGACCGTGTTTGCTTGCCTAAGTGCATCCTGTGTTGCTTGATGTGTGTTGTCTGCCGAGGACATTACGAGCCCCTCGCTCTATTCGCCTTGTTTGTATGTTCTGGTTTGCTCTGACCTCTTTAAAAATGTGATTCGAGGAGCGATAACCCACCTAGTAACTCAGGAAACCCCTGTGTTAGCTGTCAGTATTGAGACCCAGACTAACCTCGAGAGTATGTTAGAGGAAAAGCATCGCCAGAACCAGGAGTTCAACATCGTCAAGTCCAAATCAACTCAAAGATTACACCTCAGCAGGACGGCATACCCCGTCAAACTCACCTCGCAAGACTCATCAATCGCACCACACTCCCTTGTTCCTCAGTCTACTACCGCAAGATTCCTGTTGGAACCGGAAGTGAACCACTGAAGGACCCTCAATATCCACAAGAAACCTCCCGATAAGTCAACCAAGACAAGAAGTGAAGACCTAACTACGCCGACCTTCGAAGGTCAGAACTACCCCTGAAGCCAGATGATAAGGAAGCGTGAAGGCAATGAGTCTACTCCGTCTTCGAGCAGAAACAACGCCAAGTGTTCAAGAGACTACAACCTCTCTAAAATAAGACGCCTCTACCCTAACAAAGCACTATCAAGAAGATTCGTAAACCGCTAAATTTACCATGAGCTAACCACCCTAAGGGCTTCGTTAGGAAACCAGCCCCGCTAGGGTTGATAAAAAAAGGCGTCACCCGAAGACCCCAGCTCAAGACTCTGGGAAGATGCAGCTATCCGCTAACACCAGATCAGCACCTCCCAGACAGAAGATCTGCACACTCCTTTTGATGAAACTTAGTGAAGCTCTAAGGAGGAAAAACTGCGTCTTTCCAACTCAATCTCCAGAAGACGGTCTACCGGAAGGTACTTCAGAAGAGATCTTAGGATCCGACGTATTTTCGCCAAACAACAACTCGTGAGTCGTCAGAGGAGAAACTAGCTGAAGATCCTATGAAGTCCCTCTGCTGTTCCAACTAAATACCCACCGGAAGGGCCACCGGATCGCTAACCAATCGCTTAGAGGACGTGAGACTCCAATGACTTCACCAGGCTAAGTATATAAGCCTAGTAGGACCTACCTTTGTGGAGGTCATCAGAAGATTCCAACTCTAGGAGAAGGAGTGACGACAGTCTTCAAAACCTCAATCTACGACTCCAAGAACAAAGGAATGTGTTATCCTCGGGCTGCCCTAGTCAAATCCTAAGGGGGAAAGACTGCGTCTTTCCCCACAAAAATAGAGTAACCCTTCACTAGAAGCAAATCCAGGAGTTTCAACCGTAAGATCTTTAATTAGGATACGCTACGCCCCCAAGATAGAGCTGTACACTAGGCCGTAGATTTTATCCTCCGACGAGTACTCCGTGAAGTTCAACATCGAGGTAGTCTGCCCAGTATAAGCCCTCGATGATATAGAGTCCGGAAGGAAAAGAAGGTCATCTCTCAAAATCAATACTGGACTCTGCTCAACTCTCAGTGCATCCCCGAAGACTGAAGCTCAACTTCATCGACAGGGTCACCACTTTCAAAGACGGAGTCTGTAAGGTAGCATGCTTGAAACCAGTAGCGCTAACCTTGACTCTAAATACCCTAACCCTACTCTCCTGAATCTCAGGACGAGATTCTTTTAAGGGGAAAGATCTGTAACATCCCAAATTCAGCAACCCTAATTAGTTGTCCAGAATGCAAAAATCCGGGGGAACAAAAAAAAATCTTGTTTAATGCTGAAGTGTTTGCTTGTTGTTTGGATATGTTTATGCTTATGAATGTGTATTAGATGATATTCTCCTTACCTTAACACCAGCTGACAAAAGCTACTTCCTGAAACAGTCTTGGCTTATTTTCCATATTCTCAAATGTTCTGGCATTTCAAAACATGAGCCAAGATGCTTAAGTAACCAAAATTATTTTTGTAACTTCTATTGACAAAACTATGGAGAGTTATATAATATAATCTCCTTATGTTTTTAAGACAGAACCTTCAACCACTCTTACCTCTAGGATCTCCAAAACCTTTTTGTAAGCTTTTGAATCCTACTCTTGGTAGAAGCACAAAGGATTCTCACCTCATTCAAATCTAACACTTCAAAATACCCATACTTCAAGCTAGGCTTGATGGTAACCCTAGAAGTAGTTGAATTATTTGAAAGATGAGTTGCCTTGATCTGCTGTTTGACTTGATTTTCTAGAAGTAGTATGAGATACTCTGGGAGCTCACCAGTAGGATCAATAGGTCTCCAAATCAACACACCCTAATAAATAATACAAGATGGATCTGATCTCTAGCCACTAGGTGATCATCTAAAACCCTTAACTAGATCAACTCTGAAGTAATCCCTTCTAGAAGCTTCGAAATCAATAAAGACCAATATCAAGCAAGGATCCTTCCTACTAAATATACACTTCAACATCATCCACTTGATGATTCTGGGGTACCTTGCACCCCCTCAAAAACATCTCCTCACATACTCTAGTCAAAATCCCTAAATCTGCCAAATTTGGCTAAGTCTGGAATCTGTTTCAACATCATCTTTTTGAATGTCTCCCTTTCACAACCCTTGTGCATTTTTTGTAATGCACTTGAACCATCCTGTGAACCATCCTAAGTACTACCAAGGACCACTCTTTCCCTTGGTTAGATCATCCTCCAACCCACTTGTCCTTGATGGTTTTGCAGGCAAGAAAATAACTTTTTATGCAAATCCAGTCATCATGCCTAGTTTGATAGAAGCTCACACCACCATGCAACTTTCTATGGACCAACTCTTGGCATTGTTGTGTTCTACTCATATAGGTCTATCAATATCTACTTCACTTGCTCCAAGTGGATCTTTGTGCTTCTTAAACCCATAAGGTTTTGAAGGCTAGTTGATAAGCTTCTTTGGCAGGCTTATTTTATTCAAAGTTTGAAAGCATGTCTTGGTGAGCTCAAGAAGTATCAAGCTCAAAACCCTACACCATTGCAATCTACATCACTTGTTATATCCATCCATATATATCATGCCCCAAGGGGAGGTCTGAGCTCCAAGATCTAACATGGTTTTGATAGTATGAAATTAACCTCACCCTAGATCCTTAATCTAGGGTATTCCACCAAAATCGACTTGGATTCTCCAATCCCAAGGTTGAAAATGCTTGCTACACCTTTTCTACATCATCTACCTTGATCATCAAGATTTATCAAATATTACCCATAATTATTTTGGCTCCAAATCAATTTAATTCTTTAATAGACAAATTCTTCAAAACCTCTTCCATAAGGGAAAGTTTGGATTTTTCCAAAGCACTTCTCCAACTTTTGGCTCAATTAAGACACACATATCATACCCATCTTCCCACTTCAAAACTAAATATTTTTGAAGAACTTTATTATTTCTTTTTGCCCATTTTCTTAAATGGCTGAAATGAGGTAATAATTGTTTTAAATACTTTTATCTTCCAAAAAATCTTGGGAAAATTCCCCTAAGTGTGTATTCACATTTGGGACCAATTCACATCAAAATCCAACCTTGTCCAATGTAGAATTATCAAATGATCTTCTAGAAACTACTTTTGTACTTTTTGAATAAATGATTTTAAGGGGACTTAAAATCCTTAGAAAAATCGCAAATAATTCCTGGAGATCTACCTTGACCTCATCTACCTATCAGTACCATCTCCCTACCTTGTCCTATACAAATTATCAAATTTCCTTCATAAGCCACAAATTGATCAAATAAGCCAAACTATGAAATTATGGATCTAGACCAAGGACCAATGACCACCAAGGCTCACCACCACCCACCACAGCAACCACCCTCTCCTCTAGTCGTGATCGCTATAGCAATTACTGTAGTGACTTGTCCTCTAGTGCTTAGCCTCATATGAGTGTCTTGTCTTGCAAAACCTCTTCTCCCCTTTGCAGCTGAGGCACATTGCTCTCTCTGACCTGCATCCAGACCAGATACCACTCTCCCCACCCACATCATCGAACCCCTGGTTTCACCTCCCTCCCCCACATGCTCGATAGAGCAAGTCCATCAAGGACCTCTCCCTCTCGGTATATATTGCTTGAGGCCACTACAGCGCTCCCCTTCCCCTCATTTGCCTCCTCACCACCCCAGAGCACCCATCTCCCCCTCCACTGCTTTGCCTTGCTCGAGAGAGAGCAAGGGAGAAGCTTAGGTCATCTCCAAATCTCGAGCTAAGCCCTATCTCCTCGCCCCCTCCCCTGCTGCATGTCCCTCTATGGTGATCCCCTCCTCCTCCTCGTTCTAACAATGCCCTTTTTATCAACCACGATCATCCCTTCTAGCCTCACTGGTGCAGATCGACAACTTCGCCTCAGCCTCCATCGCCTGAGCCAACCCTAGTCGCGGAAGGGGCCCTTGCCGCCCCTCGTCGGGACCACCGTCACGCACCGCGTCCCTCTGCCGTCTCCTCGATGCTGGCGAGCCCTCTAGTGAGCCGCCCCCACGCGCGCCGCCGCCAGCTAGGGTTCCCGCACCTGCGCTCTGCCGCGAGGTGGAAGACGGCCAGGAGCCGTCGATCTCGATCTAATCGAGCGGCTCCCATCGGTCCTTACCTGTTCGCTTCGACGGCCTGCTGACACCCGGGCCCCGCCCGGGCGATTTTAACCCGCCTCTCCCGCTCGCTGAGACGCCGCGTGGGCCGGCCCATCCCTCTATGGGCAGTTCCTGGTCCATACCGGCCCGACATGGTAAAATCCTTTCCCTTTTTATTTTCTTTTCCAGATCTGCTATTTTAAGATGCTAGGTTTAATTCGAAACAAAAATGAAAACAAGATGAAACTTCCCAGATCTAATTTTCCCTAGATGCATGCTTGTTTTCCCTAACATGCAGTATAGACCACCCGCCTAGATTTCTATCTCATTTTTCCTAGTATTTTAATTACCAAAAAGTATCCAGGACACTAATAAATTATCTCTGGGAGATTGGTAAACTCAAATGGAATAAATCATATTGTCTCTAGTAGGAGTTCCCAGTACCTGTCTCATGACCTTGGCTTCCCTCCAAGTGGAACCATTAAACCCCAGTAGTAAAAATTACAAAAACAGTCCTATTCTAACTTTAGAAAATTCCCTAGGTCAAATTATAACTTGTTTTGACCTCATTCCAAATCCTTGTGATGTGGTACACTAAATGCTACCAACAACCAGGAGCTCACCATTTATTGGGCTTCTGATGAACTTTAATTAATTTATATCCCTAGTACTTTCACTAGATAAAACACTACAGTAGCTCTGCAACTCCAAAAAGATTGATTCTAGTTGGTACTGGGAGGCATTTGCAATACATATCCATTGCACTTTACCTCATATCAAAAGCCTCTATAGATTAAAGCTAGTGAAAAAGACAAGTCGTCTACAGAACTGCTTTTGGGAATTTCCTGAGGGCATTCTTGTAATTATATTGACCTGATTCCAACTCTCAGTGAACAAGTACATCAAACCCTACTAAACCTTCCAAGGAAATAATTTTTGGAGCTCCAGAACTTTTCTGGTGTATTATTTCCTCAAACTAGGGCCTTTATCACTAGAAAAGTCATAGGAAATCAAAGAAAAGTGATAAAATAGTGAAACCACTTTTCTGGGTTTCATTTTATTAACTCCTATATGTTGGTATCTTTTTTACACAATGGTAGCTTATAGAATGTGTCCTTTGTCCAAAACCCCTCCTAGGTAATTCCTAGACTATAAATCCTAAGGGATTTTCTCCCATAATTCCAAGACAAGGCCAATCTTATCAAATCCCTTCCTCCTAAGAACTAATGAATTGTAAACTTGTATTGTTCAATTGTTTGATTTATGTATTGGTGCTTTTATGCCTGGTGTTGATTGTGGCTTGGTTTGCTTGCATGTGCTGTCGGAATGATGATAGTTGCGATGAATTCGGGGGGCAGAAGAAGGGGTATTTACTATTGGGATTAAAGAAGAGTCCAAGGACATTTATGCCATATTGCTGATCTTAGGCAAGCCACCTTCTTGCTCATAAGCCTTGTCCTACTGTTCTACTTATGCATGCTTTATCAACTGTTTATTAAAACTGCATTGTTTTGCTATATATTGATGTATATATATATGGGGTAGTGGTTTGGCTCCTCTGAACCATTACACCTTGGTACTACTAAGTACAAGCCCCTTGACGATACCTACTTGTCCCTAGTATGGGAGATGGTGTAATACACCATACCCCTTTGGAGACCCCGTTTTAGCCGAACCAAAGCTAGAGGATGGGAAGACCCCGGAAAAAGTTTTACCAAATGTTTTATGATAAAACCTTGGTGAGGTGGGACCTACCAGGAGATGTTGAGAAAGAGAAAGGTTTTGTTTTACAAAATGCGGAAGGAATGAGGGAGGAAAAACATTTACGAAAATGCACCCGGTTCTTTGCAGTCTAGGTATAACAACTTAACCCGTGCAACCACATTACTCTGGTATGGGAGAGGGCTAGATTTGATGTTTGTCTATTCTGGTATAAGCTGCCTCGCAACAACTACAGGGGATCGGGGATCCCTGGAGGGTGGGCCTTCTTTGATAAAGGTCCATGTGGGACATCGACCTAGAGAAGGAACAAAGGGTCGGTAGGCCTCCACCCGTTACTATGAGCCCCTCATTGAAAGCGCACACTCGAGAAGTGGAAAAAGCGCTCTGGTTGGTCCTCGCCCGACATCCCGGTTTTGAGGGGATTAACACTCATAGGGTACGCACTTATATTGGAGTGGGCATCCGGAGGATCTTGATCGGTTACTCGACCCACGATCGGTGTAGATCATGGTAGTGTACCCAGATGGTGTGGGTAAAGTGTACAACCTCTGCAAAGTGTAAATCTATTCGAATAGCCGTGTCCGCAGTTAAGGACAGGTTGGACAAACTTCTGTAGAGTGGTGCTGGTTTTGATTTCAAAAAGGCTTTTGGAACAGAAATGGTTTTGGAAATGTTTTGACCATGGGATGGTCGGAAAGGATACCTGTTCTGACCATGGGATGGTCAGGAAGGTATGGAAGGAGTTTGGTCGTGGGACGAGCGGGAGAAGAAAACAAATGGGTGACCCAGTCCTGATGTTTTCCAAAACTTTTCAAAAATGGTTTCCAAAATGGTTTACAAAAGTTTTCCACAAAGATAATGTAGATGCTATATCTATAAGAGAAACTATTTGAGAAAAGAACCTCTCTTGAGCCCGCCTACTACCACAACCATACTGCATATCCTCTTGTTATTATTGTTACTTAGGATGGTTTACGAGTATATTCAATGTACTCATCAGCATTTTCCCTGGCTATTAACTTGGTCAGATAACGAGAAGAAGGTGAAGTGGACGACTATGCGAGCTAGGACGTCTCCCCAGTCAGTTGCCTGTAGGTTAAGGCATGGCTCGGGCTCTATGCTGAATGAAGTTCCGCTGATGATTATTGATGTAGCCATAATGACATGTATGTAAGTCTTGTAAATTCGATATGTCTCGGATGATGTAATGATACTTGTCGGTTATGTGCCACGACTAACTGATCATGGGATCATGGTTGTAAGCATAATAGGGATTCTCGGAGGATTAATCCGGGGGACCCACATATCCTTAATAGAACATTTTCTGGAATTGTAAAACAAAAGATATTGATTTAATAAGATTTATTCATTTTCTAGAATTTATGAAAAATATTAATATTGGAATTTATATTGTTTTATCATTTTTCTAATAGAGAATACTTTTTACACCGTGGCTATACCTACCCTAAGTCACTGACTTGTGGTCCAGTGCCCATGTTGGATGCCACTCGAGTAAAGCCTAGTCAAAGAGCGCTGATGTGTACAGGGTGACGCTAGCACAACGTCAAGATGACGTCAGCACGGCCTCCCCCATCAGATCATGGTCGCTGGTGGCGATTTCGAGCACGCACGGGCTAGCGAGACTACGCACGGGAACTAGTAGCGCATGGAGTTGTGAATCACGGTCGTGCCTCCCCATTTAGGTCACCGGAAGTGCATCAGCGACAAGCTACTGTGGCAGCCAACGGTGACACACGGCGCAAAGGCGTTCCAGTGCACGAGGGAAAGATCTAAAGGCATGGAAGATGCGCAAGCTCATCGTGATGCTCGCATAGAGGTCGATAAGGACCGGCATGGTCGGAGGTGATTTCTTCGTCAAGAATTCTGGTGGAGAACAACGAAAGGGAATGATCAAATTCGGCATGTTCCACGCTCCCCTTGTTCAACCTTCGCTATAGGCTTGAAGAAGAAGACGAGGAGCTTCCTCCAAACTACTTCACGGAGCTCGGGATGGACTCTGTCGGCGGTTAACCGGAGACCGAAACTAGGTTTAGGGTTCCTGGGCGTATGGAGAAGAGAGAGAGGAAGGGGTGCCGTGCAGGGCTTCTCCACACGGCGTCGGGCCTTCTTATAGGGAGGTGGAAGCGGTGGCACTCATCTTGGCACTCGCCGGCGCGGCAGAGCTGGACGGCAAGCTGATTCAGCTATTGCGTGAGGTGAACGACGATGATAGACCGGACGAAACGATACCTAGGTCTGGGCCGCTTCTGGGCTGTGGCAAAGCGAGCGGATTGTTCCTTCTGCTTCTCGTGAGCGGCAGGTAACGTAGGAGCTTGTTGGGTTGTGGGTCGGGCGGCTGGCTGCTTCTTTCCTTTTTTTAATTCTAGTTTCTATTTTCACTCTCTTTCTTTTTCTATTTACATATTCATTTCAAATATGAATATATTTCAAGGATTTAAATATCCAGAGAATTTGCAAGTCATGTATATTGTTGTATAAAGAAATTATAACCATTTCCTCTCCATTTCTTATTGTGTATGAAATATTCATAACTATATGAAAGATTCTTTTATTTAGTAAAGTAAATATAAATTATGTTTCTTAGGTATTTGCTTCTTCTAAAGCAAATAATATGGCAAATGTTCTTATTTTCACCATAGTATGTGTAATGGTAACGAATTAAGATGGTTAATGTTACCCATAGAATATATTCTTACTTAGCATCACATAACAACCATTATACATGGTGGTTTAATCTTTATGGTTCTTTAAAGTTTGGAATTTATTTTATTCCAATCCCATAACAATTTATGTATAACCATTCTACTTATTTTCAAAGTAAGAATGGATCACTTCTTGAACTAGTTGTTCATTACTTTCTTCGGTGTGGCTAATGTGTTGATAGAAGTTTATTATATAATGGTGAATAACCATTATCATTCATGTGACACATGTGATTGGAATGTCCAGCAACATATACTTAGGGTTTCTAATACCACACTTACTATGGACCCTAGAGGATACACTAGCCTCAAGTTTCTTAGTGAATGTTGCTAGGGATCAAGATTCAAGGATTGATCTAGAATATATAATCCTGAATGATATCTCAACTTAGAGTGAGCTATAAATCTTACTTCTTCATGTGTTCTTGATGATCCTAGGATACTAGGTCTTTATTAGGGTTTAAGGCAATCAGGTGGACAAGGCTTCCATCTATAAATACTCATCTGGTTCTCTTGTTATCTCTTAGACATTTCATTGGACTAAGAGATCCTATCCATTGGCTGCCTAAAAATAGGAACTGGTTTAACTACCCTCTTTATTCTAGGGTTTTTAACAAAGAGATAGACATGGGTCTTGTCATGGTTTGATATGATCTTGGTTAACGCTTCTAAAGAATCCTTACCTTAATACCTCACTAAGGTTATCTTTAGATAAGGAATTCGTTTCGTAAATATACTCTATAAATCTCTTTTATCTTATTCACAAAGATCACATCTTCCTGACAAAGTCAATCATCTGACTCCACCATATCCATAATCATACGATGACATGGTCATGCCACATCAACATTACTCCTTCATTCTTCTCCTAGTATATCTAACTTCCATTTCCAAATTACCTCCGAGGAAGTCATTCATCAAATTAGTTCTAACATCATTAATCCACTCTTGTAACATTCTTCCTTTACTACACAACTTTCACTTCTTAACTACCCTTGATAAATCCGTCAATGTAGCTACTTCTAACTCCATCCATTAACTCCTTTAAATCCATCTTGCAACTACTTCCAAGGCTTACAAGATTACAAACCTCTCTATATCACATCTGATATTAACCCTTTGGAATGGGTATGGTACTACTCTGCATAATACAAGTTGTTCTTGTGTTTACTTGTTAACCTACTATGGCTCCAACTACTCCATCCAACTCATATTATATACTTCATCAAACTCTAGCTTGGCTTCTCATAATCAAGCTAGATGATTCATCTTACTAGGGCTTTACTTAATTTGGTATACTCATTACTCTTCTTAATCAACTAGTCATCTATTCTCAAATCACTTGAGAATAATTCCCACCATCCTTTGATCAAGCAAAGCTTAGGATTCTAATTGTCTGATCAAGATCTATTAACACTAAGTAGTAGACTTGTACTAGTGTCTCTATAGGCTTATCTTGTTAAGGGATCTTACTCCATATTCATATCTACTTGGCTAAACAAGATTTATTATTTGACATTCCACCATTTCCAGCTTTCTGATGATTTCTCAAGTATTAGCTAATTCTTATGTTTAGATACTCCTTGTAGTTAACTATTGAATGAGTTAACTCCTCCAACATCCAATTGTTTGATCACCACTAAGGATATCATTCCATTGATGATGGAACACTACCATATCTAGTTACTTCTTCTTAATAATTCACTTCGGTCTTTGGATGGTCGATACAATAGGTCAAAGTTAAGAGTAAATAAGTGCTAAATCAAGAATTGATCACTCAACCTTCATGATCAATTGACTCTAGGACTTGGTTAAAAAGGATTGTCATCTATTAACAACACACTAAGAGTATGTGATGGATGGTCTTGGCTCAACTTGTTTAATGTTTAAAAACTACCATGATACTCATGGTAGGAATCACTATGGCAATCAATTGTTTCAAGATTTAGATATGGGGTTTCTTTACTTAAGTTATATACTTAACTTGGTATTTAGGGTTTGTGGTAGATACTACCTTGATATCATCGTTATAATATTAAGTATTCATCCTTGAGTTGTTGTATGGAATACCATGTCATGATCTCTAAAAGATCTAGTACTCCCTATTGAGTAGTGTGTTGTGACTTAGTTTTATTACATTTGATCTACCCTTAGATCTAATTATATTACCCAAAAATAAGGTTTTAGCAAAGGTCATATTGAAACTTATCGCAGTCAACATGATGATCTACTTCAATTCCACCAAGTTAAGAGAAGCTTCAATCTTCTTGACAAGTTTTATTTAGAAGCGTGAAAATTACCTAGATTTTCTATGCATGAATGCAATGCACACACCTGAGCTCAGCTTATTTCTAAGCTTTCATGCTGGGAAGTTACAAGATAGGATATCTTGTAACTAGCACACTTGGTTAGTAGTATGATTGTCCATATAATTTAATGACTTTGTTATGGTTTACCTTGATTGGTCTTGTTACCTTAATACATTATCCTCTGACAAGATGACCCATGTCCGAAGAGGGTGTGGACTATTGAGTTGTCTAGTTACCACTTACCAACGGTGGGAGACAACAGTATATGAGGGACCGCCACAATTATAGTCAACAGCTATTCCATAAGAACTTATCATGCAGACCATTATACACAACATTACTTGAGGAATCATAGCATTAATATTTCATCTCCTTGGATTCACCTCTTTTTAGTTTTACTTTTGTTCTAGTTTTCTTCCAGTCCTAGTAGTAGTTATTACAAAACATCTTAAATTAATTTATCCTAGCAACTTATAGAATAGGCTATTTCCAAACCACGGTTTGGGTGCGAACGTGGTCGCATTGACAACGTGGCTACAGGTTCGTGTTCGCCGAGATCCCATCGGGACAAACTCTTTAAATATTTGCTGCTACAAGTACTGCAATAACCCTGTTATTGGTGCAGGAACCGAGCCAATGAATTTGGCGCCATTGCTGGGGAGCAAAGCGTTCGGTTATCTACTCGCTCATCGTTTATTTTCATTTGTTGTTATTATCTTACTAATTTCTTTTATATTGAAATCAATAAAAAATTACAAAACCAAAAATTTATAAAAACTGTTGCTACTAATCATGTCTTCCGAGATAAATTTTGTTCAAGAGATAATACAAGCATTGGAGGAGATAAAGGATTCAAGTTCATCAAGCCTGGTTACTAGATATGAGCTGATAAATAAATTGGTGGACCAATTGGAAAGGTATTCATTATGTTTGCATGCTAATGATGGATCTTATTGCATAATTTGTATAACAGATGACCACCTTAATTTTCAATGTAAGTGTTCCAATAATCCTACTTTAGCAAATTATATAATAGAGATAAATCCTATGCTAGTTTGTAAGTACTAGACTACTTTCTTTTCAAAGGTGTATTTGAAATGGTATATAGACTAGGAAGTATTGATGTTGAAAGTGAAGCACTTGATGAAGTTTTTAATTTAGTATACCTCATATTCCTCTTTTTTGAAAATAATTTAAGTGGAGAGGAAAAGGAGCAAAAGGTGGAAGAATGGATTGATCACCCGCTCACACCTTCGACTCCTACTTTTGATTATATCATTCATATTAAAACACTAGTCGACGAAAAGGAGGAACAAAAAGGTGAGGTTGACAAAGAGAGTCACACTACAACTTTTGTTTGTGATGCCTCTCACTCTAGTAGTGATTTCTATGATGCTAAAACTGTTGATAATTTTTCTGCGGAGGCCTTTTGCCTAGACACTCATATGGAGAGCATTAATAATAATGAACTAGAGATAGAACCCTGCTATACTAACTTGCAGGGTCCTGAACTCCGTGCTATGAAGGAAGAATACTATGAAGTTTTCCCCTCCATAGGTAACCAAGGTAAAGATTTAACAATTTTATATGAATCTCAAGTCCTCTCATTGCAGCTATACATGAGGGCATGTTCAGCAACCTTGGTGCATCAACACTCGCTTGAAAGAAAGGACTTCTTCATGTACATGATGCCGATGCACCGTAAGCAGGTACAACTCCGACCGAACTCTACTTCAAGATGATCCAAGCTAGTATGTACAACCTCACCTCGAGTCGCTATCCCTTGGGATCTAGGTGGGTAATGTATGGAGCATCCTAGCCTGGCTTTATAGATTTAAAGAGAGCGCTTCCCGAGAGTCAACCCAGTAGTCATAAGGCTCCTTTCTTAGTTTTGTATCTTGAGTCTAGTTACATTCATGTTGCATTGGCACTTTTATGCTCCACATGTCTTGCTACTAGAGTAATCTTGTTGAAGTTTTCCAAAGGTAGAATTTATTGTTACTATGTGTTGCATTAACTCGGTTGTACTTAAATCCCGTTTTATACATGCTAAATGTTGGTCGAAAATTTAATCTGTCATTTTTCTGTCAAAACATGGTGTTTCGCTAAGTTTCAGGTTAAGAAAGAATCCTAGAAGAAACAAGTAAATTTTGGAGACTCTAGAAGGTTTAACGACCAACTATACGACAGGAATAAAAATTCCAGACGTATAGTTGCGGTAGTATAGTTATCAATGCCTTCGTAAAATTTCTTTTCCATGGTACAGAAGGTTTAACAACCAACTATGCGGCGGGACCTTTTCGGTCTGGCCGTATAGTTGCAGCCATATAGATATCAACGCCATCTACCCTTCGATGTTAAAGGTATTGTAAGTTTAACGACCAACTATACATCGGGACCTTTTTGGTCCGGCCATATAGTTACGCCCGTATAGTTGGGAAAACCCATCAAACGCCAACTAGAAGGTAACCATTGCTCAAAATTTCATTCTTTCTTCTTCCTTCTTCTTCTAAAAACCTTGAAACACCACCTGGGAGCATCTCCCATGTTTTAGAGAAGCTAAGCGTATGTTTTCTTTTTGTTTTCTTTCATTAGTTGGGTGAATGAACTTCGTTCATACACCAAACCCTTGTCTTTTCTTTTGTGTGTTATTTTTGCAGGTACTTGAACCTTGTGTGCTGACGTGTACGGTAGTGCCAACCATGCAAACACTCGCATGAGCCACTTGGTTGCTTCAATTCAATGTTTCAACAATTAGTGTTTGGTAAAACCTTCTGACTCAAACCTCTTTTAAATAAGCACATGGGGGTTGCACACTCGTGTTTCATATTTTGTCTCACTTACACTTCATCACAATCTAGGAGAAGCGCACTTCTAGAATTAGTTTGTTGACTTAAGCCTGGTGTTTAGGTTGATGAACCAACTTAGTGGGACTTCTATTTTTATCACTTGTGATCTAAACCCGTGTCTTCAAAAACACAAAACTATTTTGTCTTCTTTCTAGTCTTGTTCCTACCAAGTTCTTAAGGAAGGCATACACCGGATCACGAAACATTCATTGAAGCAAAGGTTCTTTGTCCATCAAAGTAGAGGTTAAAAGCACTTCAACAGTAAAGTGTGTCACCCTTTCTTTAAGTAAAGTGTGTCACCCATCACATTACTTGAGGAATCATAGCATTAATATTTCATCTCATTGCATTCACCTCTTTTCAGTTTTACTTTTGTTCTAGTTTTCCTCCAGTCCTAGTAGTAGTAATTACAAAACATCTTAAATTCTTTTTGTTGGGTCCGCAGCATAGAAAACAAAAAATTTCCTACGGTGTGAACTACACGCCAAGATCTATCTACTAGGTACAAAGCAACGGGTGGACATACATCCAACGAGAACTTACCCTCGAAGACAACGAGTTTTGTGAACGAGTAGGAACTCGTGTTTGATGTAGTCGTACACTTGCCGATCTCAAGATCGTGAGGAAGTCTGAGTGCCGCAACTCAGAAGCACATCCGTACTCGCACACACGTTCAAGCCACCGGACAACCTCCGCCTCCTCCGCTCCAGCGATCCAGCGGAAGCAGCAACTCCTTCCAGACGAAATGCCACCGGGAACATGTATCTCGCTAATCCGAGACCATGGGGGGATAATTCTAGAGGGGGAGAGAGATCCTTCACAAGGAGGTGTGAGGAAGGAGGGAGGGGATGGCCTTTTATAGGAGGAGGGGGGTGCCCCTCCACCATGGCCAGCGCCCAAGGGGTGCCCCTTCACCTCCTCCATTCATGTGGTGGTAACCCCTCCACATTAAAATGCCTCTTCACATTCCCTTTTAAAGTCTCCACTTTAAATGCATTAAATTTCTCCAAATTTAATGCTCTCTCATTTAATAAAACTCTTTTATTAAATTTATTCAGAATTTTGTTAATTACTTTAATTAACAAACATTCACATATAGCCCCTTGCAATATTTCAATATCACATGCAGAACAACTTTCTGCAATTTCACCCGAAACAATTTCCGGTTTCTATCGAAACAAATCATGCGCTTTGCAATTCTTTCGTGTGAAACATATGTGCTCCAAAATGGTGTCCCGTAACTCTTAAGTGTGTCACCCTACGGTTCGCGAATAATGCAGACATGATCGAGACCCCTCTCCGATCAATAATCAGCAGCGGGACATGGAGATCCTTACTGGCTCCTACACATTGAACGATGACTTCTATGATCGTGAGAACTTTTAACGCTAGTAACTAAATCCCTTTGTCTCGCGATATATTACATGTCCGAGATTCGATCATTGGTATCTCCATACCTAGTTTGATCTCGTTACCGACATGCACTCTTTTCTCGTTCCCGTGATATAACATTCTAGTGATCACATCACTTGCTTGCAAGCTATCTCAATGTGATATCACCGAGAGGGCCCAGAGTATATCTATCCATCATAGGGATTGACAAATTACACTCTTGATCCATGAGCCTCAACATAACACCATCGTAGTACTGAACCCATCTTTATAGTCACCCTGTTACGGTGTGATGTTTGATGTTATCAAGATACTCTTCCGGTGTTAGCAATTAACATGATCTCATGGTCTAAGGATAAAGATTACTTCGTATGATGTTATAGCAATATAAACATAATGACTTGATTGTAATGCTATACTTCGGATGAATGTTCATCACACCATTCCACCAATGTTGTGACCTCGTTATTAACAACATCCAATGTCCATGATCAGGAAACCTTGATCATCTTGTTAATCAACGAGCTAGTCTATAAGAGAGACATAACTAGGAACCCTTTTTTTTTAATTAAACACACATGTATTGACATTTCCGATCAATACAATTATAGCATGCAAAATAAAAATTTATCATAAACATGGAATAAGATAATAACCACTTTATTATTGCCTCTCGGGCATATTCCCTTCAGTCTCCCACTTGCACTAGAGTCAATAATCTAGTTTGAAAAACTTTGCGTATTGAACACCTATGGCTTTCTGGTGTTGCATATACGCGATTGCTAGTGGTTAACATAATCTCCGGATCTGATAGTTTCAGGTCCGTGTGTATTTGCATGTCTTTACGTCTCTATGCATCACTCATTCTCAAATGAGATGGCATTGTATAAATTTGGTCCTTTGGTGAGACCTTTAGTTTATTCGGGTTAAAATATGTTGATATTATTGTCACACAATATATCTTCATAGTATTAGCCCACTTTGAACCACACCTAGTTTGATAACAAACTACTTAACACAAATGCCCTGCTTTGTTGCTACTATAGCAGTTATATACTTAGCCTTTTGTTGTAGTATCCGTCACAATGTCTCAACTTTGGAACTCATCAAAATCCATCATGGAGCATCCTTTCCATTACATTGTGCCACCCATAGTCTAAATTGAGATAAAATTTAATTTGTATCTTGTGACAAAAATAGTATCAATGTAACACTTTACAATGAACTACCTTTAACTATTTGTCACTTATACATGATATATTCTTAGTTCTTCCAAATCTCATAAGAATATCTTTACTATCGTCCAATGATCATCTTATGAATCATTCTGGTATGTGCTCATAACATTTAGAGCATAGGACATTTTGGGTATATACATATCATGGTATAATCAATCAAAATCCTCATGTGATTTTAATCACCAAGTGTTGAAACACTTGAATCTTGATACAATTCTTTCCATGCAGCTAGAACCTTTCTTGTTGTTTCCATATTGAACCCTTTCAATATCTCATATATGTATGTTTGGCACAACCATATTAGCGCCTTAATCTATCCATATAGATATTGATGCCAAATATTCTGGGTTTGCCCAAGTCTTTCATCGAAATCTTATTTTAATGAAATTCTTAACTTGTGTCAATACAATATACATCATTTCCAATCAACAATATGTCCTCTACATAATGTATACGATGAATTTAAACTCTTTTAACAATTTCATCATTGTGAAGATTCCAACTCCGCTATGCTTACTTCAACTATTGAAGTTGGCATGCCCTTTGGGCACCTTTTGAATTAACAAAACCCTTCAGACCGTGTCTTGTACACGTCCTAGCTAACCATTCAATTAAAAGAACCTTGTTTTGTTTATTCAACTACCATATACCAAATTATATGTAGTGGTTGCTACATTAATCCGTCAAGACTATATATCGCTATGAAAGATCAAATCTTGTCATAGTCAACTCCTTGAACATTGCCGTAAACTTATTTCCAACATGTCGACTATTTCATAGATGTTAAACATCCATGTCTTATTTCTTTATAGATCCAAACACGACCGATAGGCTTCACGCCTTTCTGGAGGGTCTTCCAAGTTCAAAAACTTGATTTCTCGTGTATGGATACTATCACGGATTCTATGACTTCTAGTCATTTTATGGAGTCAGGGCCCATCATCGCTTCTTTGCATGTAGTCGGTTCATCCTTGTCAAAACAATAACGACTTTCTTATCAAATCACACTATTTGATTCATACCGACCCACACGGTTCAATAGGAACTCTGATCCCCGAGATCACACCCTTTGTAATCACGGGAGCCATGAGCATTGTGGCCGCCACCGGGACACTTTCTGGCGCTGCGCTACTTAGCACATATAGCTAAGGTTCAACAACCTTATCAAAGTTCTATTGTCCTCCCACTTAACTTTTTGCGAAAAATTCCTTCTCAAGAAACTTAACGTTCCAAGTAACAAACTCTTTTGTCCTTGGTGTTATGGAGAAATTCCCAACAAATTCTTTGGGATAACCTACAAAGACGTGCTTATCCGACTTTGGTTGTAAACATTTTACTTATGCATAGCATACCAAAATTTAAGAAAAGACAATTCGGGTTTTATCCCAAACCATAACTCATATGGTGTCATTTCAACGGATCACGATGGTGCTCTTTTCAGTGTAAAAGCGGTAGTCTCTAAAGCTTCAATCCCTAAAACATAATGGCAGTTTTATAAATGATACCTTTGATCTTACCATGTCAAACATGGTTTTATTTCATCTCTCGAATATGCCATACTCCTATGGTTTATCGGGAAATACAAATCATGGAACAATTCATCAAATATTAAGTGTTTTGCTAAACATGTAACTCAAATATCTTCCTTTATGATCGAATCATAAACTCTTTATTTTCTTGTTACAATGATTTTCAACTTCATCTTGAAAGTCTTTGAATAATTTTCAAATATTTCATACTTCTTCCTTATTAAGTAGATATATAGATATATTCACTCAAATTTTCGGAGAAAGCATATGAAGCAAAAAGATCCATCGCATATGGCTACACATAATGGACTATGCACATCAGCATGCACAATTTCCAATAAGCTAGTCATCCGTTCCTCTCTAGCCTATGGACGGAGTTTCAATTATCTCGAGGAAAGTCTCACAAGCGTCAATTGATCAAAATCAAAAGACTCCAAAAATCCATCAACATGGAGTTTCTTCATGTTTTCTTTCTAATATAATTTAAACAGCGATGTCACTTCATAAGTGATGTTTCAATCATTTGTCTTGCGAAATTTTAGCAATAGTGTTTATGGATGTGATTTCTCCCACTAGACTTGTAAAAGTTCATCCATCCTTTATGGAATACGGTAATTATTTGAAAAACCATTGTTATCATAATACCGTAACAAGATAGCAATTATTAAAACATATCTTGAAGGCTAGGTTTAACGACAACGAAAAGCACAATAACACTTTATTTGTTTTCGATGATCATCATCACTTATTCTCTTGCTAGTTACTTAGGCCATTGCAGTTCATGAATTGCGTTGTCCTGTATGACACTTCATACCAACCAATTCGGTATCCAATACCTCAGAACCACATTGTTTAACAAGCAAGGAATACAGTCATAACATGTATATCTTCTATATACCTAAGTTGGACATCTCCAACCTTTTATTTTCTACCAAATATTTTGTAGATTCTCTTTCAGCAATTCCTTTTCTTTTAAAAGAATCTATCAACATCAATAGTGGTGTCCTCAACATGACACATGGTACAAAGCTTGTATATAGTCCAATACAAATACCTTTGGACTTGCACTTTGAAGTGGATCACCATCATCAAATGTTTGGCATTCTTTCAAAAATCCATTCTTTAGTAATCTATTAGTGTAGTAAACATTTTACTTACATCTTCTATTCATCCTTATCATGACAACATTCATGATCAAGCTACTATAGCCTATAAGGAAGAATCGCGAGTATAATATCAGTTCCCCAAACCTTTTTGGCAGATTAGGACGCTTAGTGTCTCCAACCTTCACAAATTCTCATACAATATGAGAACATGTATTTTGCTAAATTATACTCTATCATAATGCAACCAAAAACATTGTTTCAGATATCACAATATCTTTCACACATGATGGTTTCTAAAACAGTTTTAAGCTCCAATATAATCTTGATATTAAAACAACTTTTGAATATCGATAATCATGGAGGCAAACATGATACTTTAGATACTAACATTGGAATTCTTACTCTTGATTTAATACTACTTATTAAACTTCATGGAGTAAATAGAGTTTGATGAAAGTTTGCAATAGGACTTATAAACTTTAAATTGACATTCAAAACAATAGGATACCAGTTCATAAAGTAAATATCCAGAATTCTATAGTTCTATTATCTCAAATAAAAACTAAGCATAAGGTAGAAAACGAATGCCAATGACTACAACAAACTATTAAAATTCACTTTGATTTAATTTATGACAAATTGAGTTCGACTAATCCAAATTACTAATGAACTCCCACTCAAAAACGACATCCCTCGTGTCTTTTTGGTGATTATATGAACCAAATCCACTACACCAAGTCCGATCATCACGTGAGTTGATGTAGCTTCAAAGGCGAGCATCTATATGGGCATCATATCAACTATATGACTCATGCTTAACCTTTCGGTCCGTGTTCCGAGGCCATGTCTGTACATGCTAGGATCGCCAAGTAAGAACCTTAGTATTCGCGTGTGTAATACTGTCTTACACCCGTTCCTATGAAAGCGTAGATTCGAGTACACACAATCATCACGTGATGTCTTGAAACACGATCCATAGAACGGTGCATACTCAAGGAAGAACACATTTTTATCTTGATATCTAAATGAGGGATCATCTTACAATGGTACAGAAAGCGCCAAACTAGAAGTATAAGATGCTAACATCTAATGTGTAAAGTGAGATGAGATGGTCCATGCATTTGATCTCTATCACTTGCATCGTGGTATGATCTCTATCATTCCTTTGTGTGTAAGGCCAAGGTCTACGAAACTTACATGTTGAGTGTGTTGTAAGAGTATCTATCATACATCTACTTACAACAATACCATATCAATACACTAGCCTAGCAACGATCTAAACTAGACGCCTCTAATTTATCAATTGCAAGTTTTACGTGGCTTAGGGCTTTCGGAGATAGAACCGTTCTTACCTACAAACATGAACCACAACGAGGATAACCAAGTTATTAGCAACTCGTTATAAATCAGATATTGACTATAGTAGGAGAGACAAACACCCGCCAGCCACTTATGCAAAACAAGTTGCATGTGAGTCGTGGAACCGGTCTCATGTACGATGACATGTAAGGTTGGTACGGGCCGCTACATCCCACTATGCCACCAATATCCAAAATACATAGAAGATGCAATAACATGATCATCATCGCCCACATATAAACATATGTGTACTACCCGTGCAAAGCACCTACGCATAGATCTGGCTCTGATACCACAGTTGGGTCCACAACATAGAAAACAAAAAATTTCCTACGGTGTGAACTACACGCCAAGATCTATCTACTAGGTACAAAGCAACGGGTGGACATACATCCAACGAGAACTTACCCTCGAATACAACAAGTTTTGTTAACGAGTAGGAACTCGTGGTTGATGTAGTCGTACACTTGCCGATCTCAAGATCGTGAGGAAGTCTGAGCGCCGGAATTCAGTAGCGCATCCGTACTCGCACACATGTTCAAGCCACCAGACAACCTCCACCTCCTCGCTCCAGCGATCCAGCGGAAGCAGCAACTCCTTCCAGACGAAATGCCACCGGGAACATATATCTCGCTAATCCGAGACCATGGGGGAATAATTCTAAAGGGGGAGGTGTGAGGAAGAAGAAGGGAGGGGATGGCCTTTTATAGGAGGAGAGGGGTGCCCCTACACCATGGCCGGTGACCAAGGCCTGCCCATTCACCTCCTCCATTCATGTGGCGGTAACCCCTCCACATTAAAATGCCTCTTCACATTCCCTTTTAAAGTCTCCACTTTAAATGCATTAAATTTCTCCAAATTTAATGATCTCTCATTTAATAAAACTCTTTTATTAAATTTATTCAGAATTTTGTTAATTACTTTAATTAACAAACATTCACATATAGCCCCTTGCAATATTTCAATATCACATGTAGAACCACCTTCTGCAATTTCACCCGAAACAATTTCCGGTTTCTATCGAAACAATTCCTGCGCTTTGCAATTCTTTCGTCTGAAACATATGTGCTCCAAAATGGTGTCCGGTAACTCTTAAGTGTGTCACCCTACGGTTCGCGAATAATGCAGACATGATCGAGATGCCTCTCCGATCAATAATCAGCAGCGGGACCTGGAGATCCTTACTGACTCCTACACATTCAACGATGACTTCTGTGATCGTGAGAACCTTTAACGCTAGTAACTAAATCCCTTTGTCTCACGATATATTACATGTCCGAGATTCGATCATTGGTATCTCCATACCTAGTTTGATCTCGTTACCAACATGCACTCTTTTCTCGTTCCCGTGATATAACATTCTAGTGATCACATCACTTGCTTGCAAGCTATCTCAATGTGATATCACCGAGAGGGCCCAGAGTATATCTATCCGTCATCGGGATTGAAAAATTCCACTCTTGATCCATGAGCCTCAACATAACACCTTCGTAGTACTGAACCCATCTTTATAGTCACCCTGTTACGGTGGGACGTTTGATGTTATCAAGATACTCTTTCGGTGTTAGCAATTAATATGATCTCATGGTCTAAGGATAAAGATTAGTTCGTATGATTTTATAGCAATATAAACATAATGACTTGATCGTAATGCTATACTTCGGATGAATGTTCATCACACCATTCCACCAATGTTGTGACCTCGTTATTAACAACATCCACTGTCCATGATCACGAAACCTTGATCATCTTGTTAATCAATGAGCTAGTCTATAAGAGAGGCATAACTAGGAACACTTTTTGTTTATTAAACACACATGTATAGACGTTTCCGATCAATACAATTATAGCATGCAAAATAAACATTTATCATAAACATGGAATAAGATAATAACCACTTTATTATTGCCTCTCGAGCATATTCCCTTCACTTTTATCCTAAAAACTTATAGAATAGGATATTTCCAAACCACGGTTTGGTGCGAACATGCTCGCATTGACAACGTAGCTACGGAGTTGTGTTCGCTGAGCTCCCATCGGGACAAACTCTTTAAATATTTTCTGCTACAAGTACTGCAATAATCCTTCTATTGGTGCAGGAACCGAACCCATCCGAGGCATCATGGGTCACTTTGGACATGACAAGGCATTCGACATGCTCTCCACTCACTACTATTGGCCCAAGATGAAGCGCGACGTGGAGCGCTATGTTCAACGATGCACAACATGTGTTCAAGCTAAGTCACAAGCTAACTCTTATGGTCTTTATATGTCGTGGCCTATTCCTTATGCACATTGGTCCGACATTAGCATGGACTTTGTGTTAAGATTGCCTAGGTCTAAGCATGGACATGATTCTATATTTGTTGTCATGGATCGCTTTTCCTAAATGGCACACTTCATATTGTGCCATAAGACCGACGATGCTTCACATGTTGCAAAATTGTTTTTTAGGGAAATAGTCCATCTCCATGGTGTGCCAAGAACAATCGACTCCGACCGTGACGTTAAATTCAGGAGATACTTATGGAAGACCCTCATGGCCAAGCTCGGCGTCAAGCTCCTCTTGTCATCCGCATCGCATCCTCAAACCGATGGCCAAACCGATGTTCTCAACCGAAGCCTCGGGACTCTCCTTTGTGTGTTGATCAAGAAAAACCTCAAGGATTGGGAGGAATGCATTCCACACGCCAAGTACACCTACAACCGTGCCAAGCACTCAACAACCAAGATGAATCCATTCATGATCATCTATGGTTTCGATCCCCTCACCGCGCTTGACATCCTACCGCTACCTCTTCATGAGCACACCAACATGGACGTCGACAAGCGCACCCAAGCTATGAAGAAGCTTCATGAAGAAACAAGAGCTACTATTGAACAACAAGTCCTTTGCCAAGCTTCAAGGTTAAACAAGGACAAGCGAGAGTTGATATTCAAGGAAGGCGATCCTGTGTGGACACACCTAAGAAAAGACCGCTTCCCCAAAGAACACGACTCGAAGCTAAAGCCAAGAGGAGATTGTCCATTCAAGGTCCTCAAGAGAATCAACAACAACGCCTACATCATCGACATCCCGACTTCCAAGTACCTTGTGAACAATACATTCAATGCCAAGGACCTCTTACCATACAATGGAGAGGATCTAGATGATAACTATGAAGAGTCGAGGATCACTCTTTCCTAAGGGGGGAGCTGATGCAGCCCATCCTTTGGAAACTCCTACATCTACACCACCAAGTCCACCAAGTGAACTAATGACTCGAGACCGAGCTAAACTAATACAATCTAAGGTTAACTCACTCCTCTCCTCGTGTGACTTTGATACATCTTTGGATCTACTTCATGCAACTACGCTATGCATTATTAGCTACGAAGCCCCCACGGATGAAGTACAAGGAGAAGGACAAGCAGAAGGCGCTGCTGGAGCTGAAGCCCTAGAGTCTCCGGCCCCCAACCCCGGAGTCTCCGGACTGGACTCTGGACTAGTCTCCAGACCCCAGGATGGAGTGTTCAGTACACCCCCACGGAGTCCTCACAGGAGAGCATCACCACCCCCAGAGTCTCTGTGCTCCCCGGAGTCTCCAGCCAAGCTACCCCGAAGTCTCCGGCCTCTGACCCCTGAGTCGCTGCCCATGGACTCCGGCCATGACTCTGGACCCCTCATTGGAACTCTCGGTATGCCAGCCCGGAGTCCACCCCGGAGTGTGAGCTCCACCCCGGAGTCTCCGCCCCTTGACCCCGGAGTCTTTGGTGTAAGTGAGTCTGGCATGTGAAAAGCCTTTTGGGCCTTCGGCCCATGTACCCCTTAGTCCATCCAGACTTTACCCTTTATTGCCTAAACTACCCTTGAACTTGTGGCTGACTTATATATAGTCCCGCACCTCTATTGTAAACCCTAGGCTTGATATTTGGAATTAGTGGAAACCTCTTTTGGATCTATCTAGTTCTTGCCTCATGCTCCTTTAACAAAGGAGCACCAAATATCACAAACCTCGTTGGATTTTGCATCGTGCCTCCGTGTTGTACAAGGCCTAGGCATCAGAGTTCCTTTGCCTAAACGTCAAGATCTCACCGAGTCTTCCTACTCGCCATGCCGGTTCAAGAGAGAGTCCTCCGCCGACACCGATCCTAGGGATTGCGCCGTACCGGTCACCGCCAACGTGAGCTATTGGTGTGTATCGTGGTTTTGCGTGAGTGTGTTCATCGTATTCTTCGTGCGTGAGTTCGTCATGTTCATCCTTCCTCTACTTCCCCGGCACTTCCCCCTTGATTTTACAGGGATTCGTGAAAGATCGGGCCACCCTCAAGGTTGACCCTCAACAGACAGGGCATGCTTGGGAGCTTGCATGTCATCCTAAGGTTGTCTAGGCGAGTTGTGGAGGTGGTGGAGGCCCTGTGATGGTCTCCGTCGAGTGTGCAGAGGCTCAGATCAGTCGGGCTTGTCAAGGACGCTCACCTCGGGCCTGTAATGGTGGAGGTGGCTTCGGTGTCCCTACAGCAAGGAGAGGGCACTGGGAGATAGCTTAGGTCCAGGGTATCTAGAAAGAGAGTAGAGAGGGAGTTCGGAGAGGTTGCGGCGACGGTGTGCTTCACCTCTTGAGGAAGGCCGAGAGGAGAGCTTTCTCTTCCCTATGGAGATTGGAAGCTTTGGGGCTGGATCTGGAGCTTGGGGACGGGTAGGTAGAGGGGAGAGGGGGCTAATGAGGGCGAGATAGGACCTAGGGTGGTCTCTGGTTGTTTATACCAAATGGGGAGGGTGTATCATGGACATAGTCCATGTGGGAGCTTGTGAGGAGGAGGTGGCTTGGGATTGGTCATAGGGGCTATGGAGAGGTGAGTGGTGGGGATTTGTTTCGATCCCTGAGTGGGGAGGGAGGGTGGTGCTGCTCCCTTCTTTCTAGGCTTTGAAATAAGTGGCCTCTCTCTCCTTATTATTCTCTTTTTCCAAGAGTTAAGGACAAAGGCATAGGTTGCTACAGTGCACCTCGACCAGAGGGGGTGTCCTAGTGTTGGGGTAGTCAATGAAGGGAGGTGGGGTGGTTTGGTGAGGATTTGTTTAATGAAATTGAAATAATTCATACCTTGGCCTTATTAATGATCATGAATCAACTCTTTGTCTTAATTCTTGGAAAGATGAGGCAATGCTACTGATAGCAAGGTATGGTCAAAAGATACCTCCAAGAATTATTTGGGGTTTTTCATACAATTCTAGATACCCTTTTTAATAATTCCCCAAAAAGTGTTGAAATGGTTTCTATGAATTTGTTTGAAATGTTTGAATTGGACATGATGGGTTTTTGGTGTGATATGGTCCTAGATATGGATCCATACTTCGAGGAATTTTCCCATGATTTATTGAGGAAGCAAAGTATTTAAACAATTATTATTGCATTTCTGCCATTTTAGAAAATGGGCAAAACGAAATAATAAAGCTCTTCAAAAATATTTATTTTTCAAGTTTTAATACATGGTATGAAATATAGGCCTCAAATGTGACCTAAGTTGCATAAGTGTTTTGGCAAAGAACAAACTTTCCTTTATGGAAGGAGTTTTGGAGGTTTTGCCAATTAAATGAATTGAATAGTTTTTCAGCCATAATAATTATGGATAATATTTGATAAATCTTTATAATCAAGGTAGATGATGTAAACAATGTGTATCTAGAATTTGTAACCTTGGGTGTTGAAAATCCAACTTGATGTTGGTAGGAAACAAGGGATAAAGGATCTAGGGTGATGTTATTTTCATACCATCAAAACCTTGTTGGATCTTGGAGGTCAGAGATCTCCTGGGGTCGTGGAATACATGGATGAATATACCAAGTGATGTAGATCACCATGGTATAGAGGTTTGAGCTTGATCTTTCTTGGTATGTCGAAGGATTGATTCCAAACTTTGAATAAAATAAGGGTGCCAACGCAGATTATCAACTAGCCTTCAAAACCTTGTGGGTTCTCGAAGCACAAGGATCCAAGTGAAACATGTGAAGTAGGGATTGATAGTTCTTTACGAGTTGAACAAAAAAGGCAAGTATTTGGTCAAAAGGGTGTAGTATGAAGATGTGAGCTTCTCAAAAATTAGGCTAGTTGATAAGATTTGGATAAAAAGTTATTTTCTTGCCTGCAAAATTATCTAGAACAAGTGGGCTAAAATGTGATCTAGCCAAGGGAAATAGTGGGCCTTGGTATTCCTTAGGATGGTTTACAAGATGGTTCAAGTGCATTTCAAAAAATGCACATGGATTGAGAAAGAGAGGTATTCAAAGAAGTGATGTTGAAACAATTTCCATACTTTGTCAAATTTGGCAGTTTTGAGGATTTTGACTAGAGTACAAGAGGGGATTGGTTGCAGAGTATCCAAGCATCATCAAGGGGATGGTGTTGAAGTTTATATTGAATAATGAAGGATCCATGCTTGTATAAGGTCTTCATTGACTTGGAAACTGCTAGAAGAATTAGTGCTAAACTATTCTGATGAAGGGTTTTGGATGAGCAGCTAGTGGCTAGAGATAAGATCCAACTTTGTATTCTTTCTTGTGGTTTGGTGATCTTAAATTATCTTGATCCTATAGTATGATCTAATAGAGTGGCTCATGCTACTTCCTAAGCAAGCAAGTCAGATAGCAGATCAAGGCAATTCACCTTACAAACCACACAACTACTACCGAGGTTACCATCAAGCTTCGCTTGAGGAGAATATCATTTTGCGGCCCGAAAGTTGGGGTGTCCAGGCAACGCGGTACCCGATTTCCCTGATATCATTCGCGATGACTATAGTTGGCGTGCCAAATACTCAGAGGGTCTTTTTCGGCACGAATTCAACTTTATGCTTCAATACAAAAAATCAGGCTAACGGTCGTCAAGTTGGGCCCCCTCCCGTGTCCGTTCTCGCCGTTATGTCGCTCCTATCGCTCCCGTTGCTTAGGTGTCAATTAGGCTTGCAGCGTTGGCGCATGCATCCATTACGCGTCTTCTTCTTCCCCGGAGCGGCAATCTGTGGGGCGTCGCAGCCATGGCGCGGAGCTGGGACGTGGACGAACCTACTCGGCCCAGCTCTCCTCCCTGTAGGCTTGCAGCGTTGGCGCCTCCATTTCTCGTCTTCTTCCCCGGAGCGGCAATCTGTGGTCGCGGCCATGGCGCAGAGCTGGGAAGTGACGAAGCTGCTCGGCCCTGCTCTCCTGAGTCGGAGCTCCCCCTCACCATGGACGCACCCATGGCACGGTCGGGGACGAGAATTGGTTCCCGGTGAGATCTATCACCTTGTCGACCATGCTCGGTTCTGTTTTCCTCCTTTAGAATCCGAGCTCGCCGTCGCCGTGGTTGCACCCGCACCAATTATGCCACCTCTGCCGAGGTCTCTGTGGTAGCTCAAGTTCTGGGGCTCTCCAAGTTCTGCCATGTTGGGCCTGTAAGTGTTGTTGTATGTTAAACTAGCAAATCTCTTTTTTTCATATCTCTTGGGTTGTACCAACTTCATTGTGTTTAATTATGAAAGACAAAATATAAATGGCTTCTCTCAATTTCTGGCATAGAAAAATGCACAGCTAATTTCATATTCTCGCAGGAACTAGCCCCACTTGTTGAACCGGCGGCACTGCCACAATCTCCACGTAACCACGGTGAGTTCTCGAACCGAAAGTTGCAGTTACCACATTTCTTGTGCAGTCATTCCTCTTCCTCAGTCATTCCTCTGCAGTTTTTCCTGGGCGCTTCTTCTTCCTCTATTCTGGAACCGTCGGTTCATCTTCTTCTTCCTCTCGAAGGCAGTTCCTTGCAGGCAGTTCCTTTCACCCATTTCCTTGCAGGCATGGACGATGGGAAACGCACAACAGAGACCCACTTGGTCCCTGCCCATGGCACCACGACTTTGACAGTGGTGTACACAAATGATGAAGCGACTGTGGAGACAACTCTCGCCGGGTTTGAGCAATTGCTTGAGAAAGATAAGCACAAGTTTGTGGGGCTAGACTTGGAGTACACCCATGCAAATAAGCGAAAAAATCCTCCACAAGAGATTGTTGTCGTGCAAATCGCCATACATGAGGACGTCCTCGTTTACCACTTCTACAGGTATGTGAAATTTAAATTTGAGATCACCACTTTTGCATCCCTTGTTCCCTTACATCCCTAGAACCATCTAAGTGCAGGAGTAAACCAACTGAGATGCGTTGTCCGTCTCTGGTCGAGTTCTTGTGTAGGAAAGGGATAACTTTCACTAGCGTGGATAGCACAAATGACACAATTATGCTTTCTCGTGCGTTGATAAAAATCCCAGAGGGACACACATCGACATCCAAAATCTGTACAAGATCAAATCATACCCAGCGAAGGATGGCATGGGTGATCTGGCAGCGGAAATCATCAATAAATCCTATGAAAAACTGAAGAAATTGAAGCGACTCGATCACGACTACTTGGAGTGGAAGCCGATGAGCCAGGTGCACCTCGAGTATGCATCCAGAGACGCCTACATGGTGTACGAGTTGTACAGTAAGCTCATTACCATGAAAGATGGGATGGTTAAGGCGGGGGTTTTCGCGAGAGAGCTATGCCCTGGTTGCAAGCTAGACCAGGAGAAGAAGCGCGAGGAGGACAGAAAGCGGTTTCAGGACGAGCAGGGATCTTGGGACGGTGGCGACATCAAGAGGCTGAAGGGGAAGCAAGTCAAGGAGGACAACAAGTGGTGGTGATACATTATGTGTTTGAACTAGATTTTAGTTTCTAGTTTATTATGTGTGTGATACATTTAGTTACTTCAATACAAAATTTTGACCAATTTAACTTGTTGATGTATTTCTTGACAATTATAATATAATCGAGCACTAGAAATATTTTGTAGTGTGCATGAGCATGATCAGTAAATATAATTGAACACTAGAAACTTTAAGGCACTCCATATAGAGGAGTATATTAATATATAAGGTTCACCAGAGACACCACGGATATATTGTCTTACATGCCACACACATGTAATAATTAACTAGAACAAAATAAAAGCAGGGGCTGCAGCAGGAGGCCGGGACACGGAGACACCTAGCAGGGCAGGGGTTTATCAGCAGGAGGCAGAGACAGCCTAGTCAATGGGATACCGGCCAGTCCTGACATACTTCCGGAGGAATTTGCCGTAGGCTACGTGCCGCGCCAAGGTAATCGGCCTATGGCTTCTGCCTCTGCCTCTGCCAACGCCCTCCACGTGCTGGATCATGCTATTGAGGTCCATGTTGATTGCTCAGCCACAGAATGGGAAAAACAGTCTCCCCCTATGGTGGAAACAGATTATCCCATACCGTAACCGTCTCAGCACATAACGGCTCTTGTTGTCCCTGGATTCCTTGCTATCATCGACTTCATCATCATCCTCCTGTTGATTTTTAAGAACATAACTTAGAACTCGTACATATGATTGAATTGTATTACAACTCAAGAATTGACAACATGTATATGTAAGAAATTATATCCGTGGATATCAAAGATAAAGCATCTCAACAATAGTTTGATCGGTTCATATATCATTTCATCTCAACACAATGACAAATAATTGCATCAGATTGCAGCCTCATAAGTTTATTTAGGGACGGCGTGAGTGAACCAAGTAACAATTGTACAGCCTATATTGTTGTTGTACATCGCCCCAGGTTCACTAACTCGTCCCTGAAAAAATCTGACACCAATGTGTCTACCTCTCTTTTGGGACAAATTTGAATCATTGGCCACAATAAGAAATTGAAATGTAATCGTACAAAAGATTATTCAGGGATATACATAGTCAGGTACAAAAACAAGCCTAAATATTGTAATTATAAATAAAAAACCAAACAATTAATCTTCAGGTGCATGTTAAAAATACTTATGATCAAAACCATTCATATACATATGCATCATACCAATCATTAAAAGATCAGAAAGAATTCAAGGATCATATATGTAGTTCCACATGAGAATAAATCTAGGGCCTCATAATTTGTTTTAGAGATGGAGTAGGCGAACCAAAGTACCAACATCACAACCTACATTGTTTGTGTGCATTGCTGCCTCAGGTTCACCAACCCATCCCTAAAACATGACACCATCATACGTGTCTCCCCTTGAACTCTTCTGGGGCAAATTTCAATCATCGGCCTCAGTGACAAACTAAAATGTAATTCTTATACACTATGAATGCATGGAATAGATAATTCGAATATCATAGTTCTATGAATGTAGAATAAAGATTGCGGCCTCATAAGTTTATTCAGGGATGGCGTGAGTGAACCAAGTAACAATTGCACAGCCTATATTATTGTTGTACATCGCCCCAGGTTCACTAACTCGTCCTTGAAAAAATCTGACACCAATGTGTTTGCCTCTCTTTTGGGGCAAATTTGAATCATTGGCCACAATAAGAAATTGAAATGTAATCGTACAAAACATTATTCAGGGATATACATAGTCAGGTACAAAAACAAGCCTAAATATGGTAATTATAAATAAAAAACCAAACAATTAATCTTCAGGTGCATGTTAAAAATACTTATGATCAAAACCATTCATATACATATGCATCATACCAATCATTAAAAGATCAAAAACAATTCAAGGATCATATATGTAGTTCCATATGAGAATAAATCTAGGGCCTCATAATTTGTTTCAGAGATGGAGTAGGCAAACCAAAGTACAAACATCACAACCTATATTGTTTGTGTGCATTGCTGCCTTAGGTTCACCAACCCATCCCTAAAACATGACACCATCATACGTGTCTCCCCTTGAACTCTTCTGGGCAAATTTCAATCATCGGCCTCGGTGACAAACTAAAATGTAATTCTTATACACTATAAATGCATGGAATAGATAATTCGAATATCATAGTTCTATGAATGTAGAATAAAGATTGCGGCCTCATAAGTTTATTCAAGGACGGCGTGAGTGAACCAAGTAACAATTGCACAGCCTATATTATTATTGTACATCGCCCCAGGTTCACTAACTCGTCCCTGAAAAAATCTGACACCAATGTGTTTGCCTCTCTTTTGGGGCAAATTTGAATCATTGGCCACAATAAGAAATTGAAATGTAATCGTACAAAACATTATTCAGGGATATACATAGTCAGGTACAAAAACAAGCCTAAATATTGTAATTATAAATAAAAAACCAAACAATTAATCTTCAGGTGCATGTTAAAAATACTTATGATCAAAACAATTCATATACATATGCATCATACAAATCATTAAAAGATCATAAACAATTCAAGGATCATATATGTAGTTCCATATGAGAATAAATCTAGGGCCTCATAATTTGTTTTAGAGATGGAGTAGGCGAACCAAAGTACCAACAACACAACCTATATTGTTTGTGTGCATTGCTGCCTCCGGTTCACCAACCCATCCCTAAAACACGACACCGTCATACGTGTCTCCCCTTGAACTCTTTTGGGGCAAATTTCAATCATCGGCCTCGGTGACAAACTAAAATGTAATTCTTATACACTATGAATGCATGGAATTGATAATTCGAATATCATAGTTCTATGAATGTATAATAAAGATTGTGGCCTCATAAGTTTATTCAGGGACGGCGTGAGTGAACCAAGTAACAATTGTACAGCCTATATTGTTGTTGTACATCGCCCCAGGTTCGCTGACCCATCCCTGAAAAATCTAAAACCAATGTGTCTTCCTCTATTTTGGGGCAAGTTTGAATCATTGGCCATAATAAGAAATTGAAATGTAATCGTACAAAACATTATTCAGGGATATACATAGTCAGGTACAAAAACAAGCCTAAATATTGTAATTATAAATAAAAACCAAACAATTAATCTTCAGGTGCATGTTAAAAATACTTATGATCAAAACCATTCATATACATATGCATCATACCAATCATTAAAAGATCAGAAACAATTCAAGGATCATATATGTAGTTCCATATGAGAATAAATCTAGGGCCTCATAATTTGTTTCAGAGATGGACTAGGCAAACCAAAGTACCAACATCACAACCTATATTGTTTGTGTGTATTGCTGCCTCAGGTTCACCAAACCCATCCCTAAAACACGACACCATCATACGTGTCTCCCCTTGAACTCTTTTGGGGCAAATTAAAATCATAGGCCTCGGTGACAAACTAAAATGTAATTCTTATACACTATGAATGCATGGAATAGATAATTCAAATATCATAGTTCTATGAATGTAGAATAAAGATTGCAACCTCATAAGTTTCTACAGATATGGAATAAGCGAACCAAGTAACAATTGCATAGCTTATATTGATCTTGTACATGGCCCTAGGTTTGCTCACTCATCACTGTAAAAATTTGACACCAATGTGTCTGCCTCTCTTTGGGGCAAATTTGAATCATTGGCCACAATAAGAAATTGAAATGTAATCGTACCAAACAATATTTAGGGATATACAAATGCATCATACAGCGCATTCATAGATCAGAAACAATACAAATATTATATATTTAGGTTCCATCTGAGAGAAAAAATTAGGGCCTCATTTTTTTCAGCGATGGAGTCGGAGAACCAAAATACCAACAGCACAACCTATATTGTTTATGTGCATTGCTGCCTCAGGGCCACTAACCATCCCTAAGAAAACGAGACCATCATATGCCCTTGCACTATTTTGGGGCAAAATTGAATCATTGGGCTCAGTAAGGAATAGAAATGTAATGTTATAGGCCTGCTATGTATCGAAATCAACACTCAACTAGCAAACTCAACTAGATGGCAGATGAGCAGATTGGGGTTTTGTGACTAGACGGATGGGGGTTTTGTGACTAGATGGCAGATGCATCAATCAACCGATCGAATCATATATATACTACCCTACTTCAAGAGCAAAAGAATCTGTACATGATTGAGCAAATCCTATGTATGAACAGTGAAAACTGCGACTGCGACTAGAGAAGCTAGCAATGTAGTACCTCGAACTCCTCATCAGGGACCTCCTCCTCGAACTCATCATTCTCCACGATTGCGTCGAGCATTTCTTGAACGGCGATGGGGTCGTCGATGTAGATCACCGGATTGCCTCCGCCTGTCGCCTTCCCCCCATCCAGATCTACCACTGGCACCACGACGTTGTCAGCCACGACGTTGTTGGCCACCTGCTGCTCGGCGGAGACGGCTACAACCGGTTGCTCGGCGGCGATGGCTACCACCTGCTGCTCGGCAGCGATGGCTGTTGGCTGGACGGATGAGTTCGCACCCTCGACGGCACGGCGACGAGCGGCGTTCGTGCCCGGAGAAGACGCCTCCGTCTGCTTGACGACGACCGAGCCATCTACTGCTTCGCCTTCAACTGGCTTCACCTCTAGATCTTCTCCACACGTACGCTTCATGGCGCACCAAGGGAAGGAGGTAGTGCAAACGCGGGAGATTCGGCGCGCGCGGCAGGTGTAGATTGGGGTCTTGGGACTAGACAGACTAGGGGAAATGACACGAGCTCATGGAAGAAGAAGGTCGAGGGGGGTTATAAACACCGTACCATTCGTAGTCCTCGAGTGGACACGTGTGGTGGGCGGGGGGGAGGGGGGCTATCACGATCTCCACCCTTTTTGTTTGGTTCCCTTTTTTTAAACAGCCATGATCTCCACTTTAGAGGTGCATTGATAACACGCTCATGGCAGACCTCGATTCCACTACATGCAAGTGGCGCGGAACTAATTTCTAGCAACGTTGGATCTACTCGAGGGGGGCCCTTGACTCATGGAATTTACTAGCGGTAGGGCCTAGTTGGAAGTGAGATTGAGAGCACTGCGTATAAATGGGATATGTCTGATTAAAATCAAGTGGCAATAAATTGTAGCGTCTCGTTGACAACCGTGCACTCGATGACCCCGTTGCCCTATGCATGAGTTGTAGTAGAAGTAGTAGGCTTTTTAGACTTGATTAAACTTGACATGACCGCTCGACGACTTTTTCCATGGACGGCATCGTGTTCCTTCCTGTAGAAGTCTCGCTGAGGGAGACGTCCGTGCTATCTCACGCTGTATTGTGAAGGGCACGAGGTGTGCAACGATCATCGTTGGATCACACAGAATCAATGGTTGGTGCGCACGATCCGCGTCACAACTGTGACAACTAATCAGGGAGTAGCAGACAGGGTGAGCACAGTTTTTGGCTTCTACGAAAGATAGAGAGGGGGTGGGCAAAACTAATTAGTACCACATAAAACCAAGGGCAAAACTGAGTAGTATAAAAATGGAAAGTGTCTTGTACAATGAAATACATCGTGGAATACATCAAATTATACCAAGATAGATCCACTAGAGTTCATTGGATGTGTGTTCTTTTCATGAACCACACCTGGTGCCATTGCATGTCTGTTCTTTTCATGAACCACGGCTAGAGTCATTGCATGTCTATTCCTCTAAACAAACCACATAAGGACCCACTAGTGTCATTGCATGTCTGTTCTTTTCATGAACCACATAAGGATCCACCAGTGTCATTGCATGTCTGTTCTTCTCATGAACCACACCAAGTGTCATTGCATGTATTTTACTTCCATAAACCACATGTGGATCCACCCAGTGTCATTGCATGTGTGTTCTTCTAAACAAACCACATAAGCCATTGCATGTTTGTTCTTTTCATGAACCACACCCGGTGTCATTGCATGTCTGTTCTTTTCATGAACCACGGCTAGACTCATTGCATGTATGTTCCTCTAAAAAAACCACATAAGGATCCACCAGTGTCATTGCATGTCTGTTCTTTTCATGAACAACATAAGGATGCACCAGTGTCATTGCATGTCTGTTCTTCTCATGAACCACACCCAGTGTCATTGCATGTATTTTACTTCCATAAACCACATGTGGATCCACCCAGTGTCATTGCATGTGTGTTCCTCCAAACAAACCACATAAGGATCCACCAGTGTCATTGCATGTCTGTTCTTCTCATGAACCACATAAGGATGGGCCCACCAGTGTCATTGCATGTCTGTTCTTTTCATGAACCACACCCAGTTTCACTCCATGTTTGTTCTTTTCATGAACCACACCCAGTTTCACTGCATGTCTGTTCTTTTCATGAACCACATAAGGATCTACCAGTGTCATTGCATGTCTTTTACTTCCATAAACCACATGTGGATCCACCGGTGTCATTACATGTATGTTCCTCTAAACAAACCACATAAGGATCCACTAGTGTCATTGCGTGTGTGTTCTTCTCATGAACCACAACCAGTGTCATTGCATGTGTGTTCTTCTAAACAAACCACATAAGGATCCACCAGTGTCATTACCTGTCTGTTCTTTTCATGAACCACATAAGGATCCACCAGTGTCATTGCATGTCTGTTCTTTTCATAAATCACAGCTAGAGTCATTGCATGTCTTTTACATCCATAAACCACATATGGATCCACCTAGTGTGATTGCATGTCTGTTCCTCTAAACAAACCACATAAGGATCCACCAGTGTCATTGCATGTATGTTCTTTTCATGAACCACATAAGGATCCACCAGTGTCATTGCATGTCTGTTCTTCTCATGAACCACACCCAGTGTCATTGCATGTCTTTTACTTCCATAAACCACATGTGGATCCACCCAGTGTCATTGCATGCGTGTTCCTATAAACAAACCACATAAGGATCCACCCGTGTCATTGCATGTCTGTTCTTCTCATGAACCACATCAGGATGGGCCCACCAGTGTTATTGCATGTCTGTTCTTTTCATGAACCACACCCAGTTTCACTGCATGTCGGTTCTTTTCATGAACCACACGCAGTTTCACTGCATGTCTGTTCTTTTCATGAACCACATAAGGATCTACTAGTGTAATTGCATGTCTTTTACTTCCATAAACCACATGTGGATCCACCGGTGTCATTTCATGTCTGTTCCTCTAAACAAACCACATAAGGATCCACCAGTGTCATTGCGTGTGTGTTCTTCTCATGAACCACACCCGGTGTCATTGCATGTGTGTTCTTCTAAACAAACCACATAAGGATACACTAGTGTCATTGCCTTTCTATTCTTTTCATGAACCACATAAGGATCCACCAGTGTCATTGCATGTCTGTTCTTTTCATGAATCACAGCTAGAGTCATTGCATGTCTTTTACTTCCATAAACCACATATGGATCCACCTAGTGTGATTGGATGTCTGTTCCTCTAAACAAACCACATAAGGTTCCACCAATGTCATTGTGTGTCTGTTCTTTTCATGAACCACACCAAGTGTCATTGCATGAGTGTTCTTCTAAACAAACCACATAAGGATCCACCAGTGTCATTGCCTATCTGTTCTTTTCATGAACCACACCTAGTTCATTGCATGTGTGTTCTTCTAAACAAACCACATAAGTCATTGCATGTCTGTTCTTTTCATGAACCACACCCGGTGTCATTGCATGCCTATTCTTTTCATGAACCACGGCTAGAGTCATTGCATGTCTGTTCCTCTAAACAAACCACATAAGGATCCTCCAGTGTCATTGCAGGTCTCTTCTTTTCATGAACCACATACGCATCCACCAGTGTCATTGCATGTATGTTCTTCTCATGAACCACACCCAGTGTCATTGCATGTCTTTTACTTCCATAAACCACATGTGGATCCACCCAGTGTCATTGCATGTGTGTTCCTCTAAATAAACCACATAAGGATCCACCAGTGTCATTGCATGTCTGTTCTTCTCATGAACCACATAAGGATGGGCCCACCAGTCTCATTGCATGTCTGTTCTTTTCATGAACCACACCCAGTTTCACTACATGTCTGTTCTTTTCATGAACCACACCCAGTTTCACTGCATGTCTGTTCTTTTCATGAACCATATAAGGATCTACCAGTGTCATTGCATGTCTTTTACTTTCATAAACCACATGTGGATCCACCGGTGTCATTGCATGTCTGTTCCTCTAAACAAACCACGTAAGGATCCACCAGTGTCATTGCATGTGTGTTCTTCTCATGAACCACACCCAGTGTCATTGCATGTGTGTTCTTCTAAACAAACCACATAAGGATCCAACAGTGTCATTGCATGTCTGCTCTTTTCATGAACCACATAAGGATCCACCAGTGGCATTGCATGTCTGTTCTTCTCATGAACCACACCCAGTGTCATTGCATGTGTGTTCTTCTAAACAAACCACATAAGGATCCACCAGTGTCATTGCATGTCTGTTCTTTTCATGAACCACATAAGGATCCACCAGTGTCATTGCATGTTTGTTCTTCTCATGAACCACACCCAGTGTCATTGGATGCGTGTTCTTTTCATTAACCATAGCTAGAGTCATTGCATTTCTATTACTTCCATAAACCACGCATGGATCCACCGATTTCAGTGCATGTCTGTTCTTTTCATGAACCACACCCAGTGTCATTGCATGGGTAGCCATTAGACCGAGTCTTCTAGAAGGCACGCCCTAAAACAGTTGTTCTGCCTGACGATTGTTACATACCGTTCGATTGGGGCACTTGGATGATTGGGATGGTCTTCTTGAGAGCGATCCCCGAGTAGGCTGTTCTACGGCATGATTGGCCACGCTTTCTTTGGACAAACTGGCAACACCGGGTGCTCCCTTGTTTTGAGTGTCACGTCTCACGAGTTCAGTGGGCCACATCCCAGTGTCACGTCCCGATTACTTCTCTTCCTCCCCGTACTTCTCTTCCTTACCCCTGAAGCCACTTTCCGCACTTCACTCACATCCTGCCGTAGCCGCTAGCCGACGACGCCCCCATCCCAATCCCCTCTCCGGCCGCCACCCCCCACCCCTCTCGCCATGGGTTCAAGGGGAGACGGCGAGGAAACGCGTCGTGACGACAGGGACGGTGATTTCGATGTGAGTCGTCTCATCTCCATTTCTATCATTTGTGGCCAATTATCTATTTTTTGAGCTAGATTTAATCTGTTTACTCATGCACATATGATGTGTTAGGCCAACCAGACGATGTATGACTACGACTATCACGGTTTAGAGGATGAAGACAGTCCTCTGGTATGAAAACATGGATATGTGCCTGCTAAATTTGTAGCCTTCGAAGGACGAAACGCAGGCTGGAGGTTTCTACAATATCAAGGACATCGTGCAATGATGCAAGGCGGAAGTTGCGGTGTTGTCAAAGGGGTAGATCCAGAGTGGCCCAAATCGATGTAGAAAACGATGGACAAACTACGGGAAATGACTGTCGAGTTGAAAGAATCCGTATTCAGCTCACTTCTTGACAGTGTTGATATGAAGCTATGGGAACCAGTTGACACGACCAAGCATAAGCGAGATCTCAGGTGTGTGCAAGACAAGGTTATCAAACTCAAGAAGGAGAGGGACGCGACGTTGGCCCTGAAGGCTAAAGCAGAGCAAGAACTGACTCAAGCAAGGGACGATCTCCACCAGGCCAAAGTCCTGTAGTACACAACTACGAGTATTGACAAGTAAATGAGGAAAAATGCAGAGAAACAATTGAAGTTGTGCAAGGAAGATGCTAAAAGGAAGGAGCAGACAATTCGATCCTTGCTCTCGTAGGAAGATGTGCATCGGGCCAAGATTAGGAAGATCAAGGAGATGTGTGATAACTAGTTCTATTTAGCTTAAGCTCCGTGCCTTTTTAAGTTGTAATATTTGTACTTCTTGACCTAGCGGTCTGAACTATTGGTCCCGGATTCCAGGGAGGAAAAAAATTGCTCTGACCCAGCATTAATTTGTGGAAGAATTTGTGATTCAGATCAATTTCTGCCTCGATTTAGATCTCTGTTCTGGATTGGGAACGTAACCGTGGACCAAAAACACCTTTTCTACTAGTGTATTCTGACACTGGTGGTTTGTTTAAATGTAATCTACGTGGATTGTGCCGCATGCAAATGGCACAACCACAATTTATAAAGTGGAAGCACGTACACCCGGTTACTGGAGATCCGGGAGCTTCGCCAGATGCAGGGGATGCAGGAGTAGAGAGGCGGTGAGATAGACGGGCTCAAGATTAGGCCAGAAAGTGGTACCCATTTCCTCCTCATCTGGGCATTATCGGTGAGAACATTGTTGTTTATGTTGCCACGTCGTTGTGCAGCATCTGAAATAAGTTGCTGCTTCGTGCCGTGTGGCAGCTTAAATAATTTATTTATGTGCCACTTACATTCCGTCGTATTTGGAGACCTCTTGCCCCTCAGCAATCGTGGAACCAGTGGATCATTGTTTTCAGATAGCAGTGGCACAATCACAATTTCGGATTCAACTACTGACTCGGGCGTTTCCAAACCCTAAGTCATGGTAAATTTTATTCAGAGAACGTGGGTAGATTGTTTCGCCCAGCAACGTGCCACACACAGAGCGATCAGAATTTAACAGAATTACATATATGCATCTTCATTGCCAGCAGCCTTCTTCCGCAGCCTGGGTGCCAAGACTTCACGTCCAACGGCTTCTTCATTTCCTGCCTTCTTCCTCTTCCTCGGTGCCAATTTTCTTACCTTCACGTACTCTGCATCGCCGGGACAATGGGCACCAGAATCGTGTCCAGCATCATCTTTCCACTCGTTTTTAATTTCTTCGGGCAGCAAAATGACAAATTTCCACTCGTTTTTAATTTCTTCGGGCAGCAAAATGACTGACCCGGCAGTCATGTTTCTAACCTTGTGGCACTTCTTGTCAAAGAAACAAGACTGTTGCATTACTGCCCAATATCTACAGAGTAAATAAAACAAAAATTACAATTTAGCACAAACATGCGAACCCCAAGAGACTTTTGCTTACCAGGAGCTAATTGGGTTCGAGCAACCACCCTGTCCAAGAATAGAAGGGCCACTCCCAGTTGCAACAGCTTCCACATCCAATACATCACATTTCAGCTCAAACATGGCAGCCAAAGCATATCTTTTCATCAACCCAATTAGCTGACTGTCACGCGTTATAGGAACCATGATGTCACGTTCATCCATGAAGCTGAACTTTGCAGTCTGCTTCAGCCATAATTCAACATGATTACACAGAGCAGCAACCATACCAGATATAGTGCAGATCTACGCAGGCGCTTCTTCCATCATGAAACAATGGTGTCCATACATGTTGCCCTTAGAGTCGTACCTATAGAGGACTACCGTAACCAGGTAAGGGGGGTCCGCGCAGATCCCACTTGACAGAAAACTGTGGACAAAATATGTTTGTCAGCGATGGGCTAACAAACAATTTGAGGTTCAGTAGCCAGCTAGCAGTTGTAACTAGTGCGAATAGCAAAGAGAAGGGTAGATCACCCGCTTGTAGAAAAAACTTCTTGATAGTAGGATCTGCCATCCTCCGAGCTGCTCGGCTCGTCGGCGGCGGAGGCGGGCTAGAGCCTCGCAACGGCGGCTACGGCATGCGCCATTGGAGTGGGCGTAGCAACTTGGCCCTGGAAGTCAAATGTCCGAAGGGATCGTCCTGCCTGGAGGGTGGATTCCGACGCCGTCGGTGCTAGGGGAAAGCTGGGAATTGATTTGTGAAATTGGTCAACGCATCCAATCCACTTAGCTGCTCGATTTTCCTAAGAGGTTGCCGCATTGGCGCCCGCGTAACGGACAGATAACCGACATGTGGGTCCCGACCGTCTACTTCATGGGGCGGTTTAACGGAATGTTTGTATTTGGCAGGGGTGAGATGAGTTTGCCTCGAAATGGGCCCTCTCAGTAGTTGGCGGCCCAACTTTTCGAAACGCGGTAATTTCAGGCAACTTAGGTACCGCCATGCGCTGGCCTGCCAACTTTGGTAATGTAGACGAACAAGCCCTCGCTTGAGGTAGAGCTGGGTATTTTGAATTGTTGGAGTTGAACAAGGTGGGAGTCCTTGGTATTCCTACCAAGAGTACAATTCAAAATCTTTGTAAAAGGTTTCGAAAAATCTAGAGGTAAGAGTAGTTGAAGGTTCTATCTTGAAAACATAAGGAGATTATACTTTATAAATCTCCATATTTTTGTTAATAGAAGCTACTAAAATAGTTAGGATTGCAAAGGCATCTTGGCGCAGGTTTTGAAATGCCAGAACATTTGAGAATATGTCAAATGAGCCAAGACAGTTTTGTTAAATAGTTGTTGTCAACTGATGTTTAGGTAAGGATTATATCATCTAATACATAGTCAGATGCATGGACACAGCCAAACAAACAAGCAAACATTATATCACTTGCCAAGAAAAAGTTTTTGTTCCCCCTGATTTTTGCATTCTGGACAACTAATCATGGATACTGACATTGGATGTTACATTTTCCATAAAAACACAAGATAGGCAAGAAAATCCAAAAAGATCCATAAGGAACCAACTCTTCTCAAGAAGAGGGCAGTGGCTGAAGCCACTGCTGACTCGTGTAATAACGAGCTCGTTGGGGAACCCCAAGAGGAAGGTATGATGAGCACCACAGTAAGTTTCCCTCAGTTATGAAACAAAGTTTATCGAACCAGTAGGAGCAAGGAAACACCTCCAAGGTGTGCCAACTTGGAATCCTACACAATACAACCACAGAACTTTGCCCCAACTTACAGTGAGGTTGTCAATCTCACCGGTTTTGCTGAAAACAAAGGATTAAACATATTGTGTGGAAGAAAGTAAAAGCTTGTAGAAAGTAAATAGAAAACAGTAAATAGTTGTAGATTGATGATAAAAGAAAGGACCGGGGTCCATAGTTCACTAGTGGTGGTTCTCCTTAAGATAGATAACATGTTGGGTGAACAAATTACAGCAGGGCAGTTGACAAACATCAAGAAAGCATACATGCATGTACTAATCATCTTGACTCCTTTGAGATTCGATTGGGCATTACAACATTATACATAGACCGTAATCCAACTGCATCTATGACTAATAATCCACCTTCAGGTTATCATCCGAACCCCCTCTAGTATTAAGTTGCAAGCAACAGATAATTGCATTACGCATTGCATGTAAAGTAAATAATACGGTTGTTCTATGAACAAAGGATTGCTGTTTTCTCCCTAGTAGCAATAGCACATCTAGTGCCTTCGAGATTTCTGTCACTTCTCCCGATTACTAGAGGCATGAACCCACTATCGAGCATAAATACTAACTCTTGGAGTTGCTAGCATCTAGTTGGCCAAGATAGCTACTAACAACAGAAAGCATGCAAGATCACAAATAACAAAGACATGATAAAATCAATAATCAATCTGAAATAGCATCTCAATATCCATCGGATCCCCGCAAACACAACAGGATTACAAATAGATGATCTTGATCATGAACAGAGCTCACAAGATCTAAACATGATAGCACAAAGGAGAAGAACCAGCCATCTAGCTACTACATGGACCCGTAGTCCAGGGATGAACTACTCACACATCACACCGAAGGCTTGCATAGTGATGAAGATGGCCTCCAGCGTGAATTCTCCCCTCCGGCAGGGTGCCGGGAAGAGCTTCAGATCCCTCCCGATCTAGGGATGGAGATGACAGTGGCTACAGACTCTTTCATTGAATTTTGATCAGGTTCTTAGGGTTTCTGTATCGGAGGCATCTTATAGGCGAAAGGGGAGGCCAAGGGGGTGCCCTGGGTGGCCGTAACACCCCCTAGCGCAGGCCAGGCCAGGCCACGCGGCCAAGTGGTGTGGCCGCCCTCTGGCCCCTCTCCGTCTCGTATTCTGGCTCCGTGTCCCCCTCGATGAAACACTGACTTTGGCTTTTGTGTCGTCCAATTCCGAGAATATTCATTTTCTGACTTTCCTGGAACCAAAAACAGCAGAAAATAGGCAACTAGCACTATGGCATCTTATTAATAGGTTAGTCCAAGAAAGTGTATAAAAAGTACTCCAAAGTTGGAACAAAACATAAGAAAGTAGATAAAAACCAAGAATGGAACATAAAAAATTATGGATATGTTAGCAACGTATCAGCCACCATGTTGGAGTGGATAGTATGACACCGTGAAATCAATAATCTCACATATCACAAAATGATATTAAGAGAAATGTTTTTTTTCTTTAGGCATTATGGGGTTAGGGTTGGCCTAATCAATTAGGACCACACTCCCCCTATATCCATGCCCACACCTAAACCAAATAAAGGAAGTGATATAAATGAATATGCAAGGGTAATCAAGACAAGCTCATGGAATCCACAATATTTAGCTCATTCCTCAAGTAACAAAATCTTCCTTCACCAAGTGGCTTCGTGAAAATATCAACAAGTTTCATGCTCTTAAAGGATAAGTCAATATAACCACGAGCTACATGATCCCGAATGAAGTGGTTGCGAATCTCAATATGCTTTGTCCTTGTACGCTGCACCGAATTGTAAGAAATTTTGATAGCACTCTCATTATCACACAAAAGAGGCACTTTATCACAATTGACACCATATTACTTTAAAGTTTGCCTCATCCATAGTAATTGAGTGCACGCACTAGCAGTAGCCACATACTCAGCTTCAGTGCTGGATAGAGATATACAATTTTGTTTCTTCAAAGACCAACATACTAAAGACCTTCCCAAAAATTGACAAGCTCCAGAAGTTGACTTCCTATCATCCTTGTCACCAGCCCAATCAGAATCGTTATAACAACATAATGAGAAATTAGAGCCCTTGGGATACCATAGACCAAACTTAGGGGAATGAACCAAATATCAGAAGATTCTCTTGACCACCACCAAGTGGCTTTCTTTAGGAGCCGCTTGATACCTTGCGCACACACCTACACTCAACATAATATTTGGTATAGATGCGCGGAGGTAAAGAAGAGAGACGGTCATGGACATGTATACCTTTTGGTCCACATCTTTACCGTTAGGATTGAGCTTAAGATGGCACTTTGTTTGCATCGGGGTAGCAACACCATTGAGATCATTCATCTTGAATCGCTTGAGCATGTCTTGAATATATTTAGCTTGATTAATAAAGGTACCTTTTCGTAGTTGCTTGATTTCGAATCCTAGAAAGAACCTTAACTTTCCCATCATAGACATCTCAAACCTGTCAGTCATAAGCTTTGAAAATTCATCATTAAAAGCTTGGTTAGTTGAGCCAAAAATAATTTCATCTACATAGAGTTGGCATACGAACAGCTCCCCATTAACCTTCTTAGTAAAAAGAGTGGGGTCAATCTTCCCAACCTCGAAACCGCGGTCTAATAACAACTCTCTAAGATGCTCATACCACACACGTGGGGCTTGTTTAAGGCCATAGAGCGCCTTATCGAGTTTATAGATGTGGTTAGGAAGGTTGGGGTCCTCGAAGTCTGGTGGTTGCTTAACATACACCAACTCATGTTAAGGACCATTAAGAAAGGCACTTTTAACATCCATTTGCTGTAATTTAAAGTTATGATGAGATGCATAAGCAAGGAGGATATAGATGGACTCAAGGCGAGCCACTGGAGCATAAGTATCGCCGAAGTCGATGCCTTCCACTTGGGAAAAGCCTTGTGCACAAGTCTTGCCTTATTCCTCACAACAATTCCATTCTCATCTTGCTTATTCTTGAAGATCCACTTTGTGCCGATAACATTGCGGCATTCTTTGGGATTCTCAACGAGTTTCCATACTTTGTTGCGTTCAAAATTGATGAGCTCTTCATGCATAGCCATAAGCTAATATGGATCTTAAAGAGCTTAAAAAACCTTTTTAGGTTCCACCATAGATATATGAGCTTGATGATCACTGAAGCTTGCTAGCTCTCTTCTTGTGGACACCCTTCTTCTTAGATCACCAACGACTTTCTGAAGTGTATGCCCTCGAGATTTCTTTCAGCACAAGCTTGGCGATGAATTTCAATCTCCTTGTTGTTTCTTGGAGGGATTTCGTCATCATTAGAATCTTCTTATTGACCACTAGCTTGATCTTGATCAATAGTTTGTTCATCACGGATAGGAGATGGAAAAGCTTGCCCTTGATCTTGATCAGTAGCCATAACAGGAGGCTGCTATGCGGAATTCTCAGGGCCGGATAATCCAGCCGAGGGTGAGGCTAGATAATCTGGCCTAGGATTTTCTGCTTCGTCCTCCACTTCTTGGTCATTTCTGGCATTTGATGGTGTTGGCCAGATAATCCAGCCTCAGGGGGAAAATCCGGACTAGGTCTTCTAATTTCTTCAGTTGGTTGATGAACTTCAGGAGGTTGTTGTGTTGGTGCAGTAGTTTCTCCAGTAGGTGGAGCTTGTTGATTTTGTGGGGATGAGGGCTCTACTTGAGTAGAGCATTGTCCTTCCCGATCCGCCACAAGGGGTTCCTCAATGGGGTAGGAAAAATCCCATGCCCATTCTTCTTATGGCATCTTGGGGTATTTCTGCATCACAGACATCAACTTGCCCCACATGGGAGCCGTCATTTTCCTTGAACACCACACTACAAGATTCTACAACAGTTCCAGATAGCCTGTTGTAGACTCTATAAGTGTGGGATTTGGCACCATATCCAAAAAAATACCTTCTAAAGCCTTGGACTTAAATTTAGATAAAGAAACTCCCTTAATGAGGAAGAAACACTTACAACTGAACACCCAGAAGTATGAAATGTTGGGCATGTTACTGGTAAGTATCTCATAGGGGGTCTTGTCTAATATTTTGCGGAGGTAAAGCCGGTTAGATGAGTGACATGCAGTGGATATAGATTTATCCCAAAAGTTGTATGGTGACTTGAATTCATCCAACATAGACCTTTCTATGTCCATTAAGGTCCGATTTTTCCTCTCGTCTACACCAATTTGTTGAGGGGTGTATGAAGCGGAATATTGGTGTCTTATCCCCCCTTCACTTAGTAATTCATTCAGAGTGTAGTTCTTGAACTCGGAGCCGTTGTTGCTTCTAATTGCCAATATAGGGACATTGTGTTGACGCTGAACCTTGTTGGCAAAATCGATGACCATTTGTTGACTCTCACTATTCTGCTTTAAGAAGTAGACCCATGTATACCTTGAGTAGTCATCGACAACTACGAGACTATATTTCTTTCCACTGAGGCTTGCATGAGATGGAGGACCAAAGAGATCCACATGTAGATGCTCCAAAATACTCTTTGATGAAATAATCGTCTTCCTTCAATGGGGAGAGTCACGCATCTTCCTTCAACACAAGCCCTGCAAACACGATATTTGGCAAAGGAAACATTTTCTTTTAGTCCAAGAATTTGGCCACCCTTGTGAAGGATTTGCAAACTTCTCATATTGACGTGGGCTAGGTGGCGATGCCATAACCATCCAGCATCAGTGTTGTGGTGGTGGCATGGCAGATGCCATGTATAGGCTAAAGATGGGGCCAATGAGAACTAGAGGTATCCAGGGAGGGATAGTGTGGTGATTCCACACACACATGTTTGTATTCTCTCTTGACAATGTTGGATTACAAGGGCTCCTTGAGCTGTTCTTGGAGAGGAAGAGGATGAACTTCTCTACTACCCACACCACTATCTAGGGTTTCCCCTCAGTAAAATGGCCAACCCTCTCTATGGAGATCTTGGCCCTCCTTATATAGGGGGCCAGGTTACAAGTTAGGGCTTACGTGGAAGGGATATTCTCTGAATATGCCTCTCCCAAAATACCAAAGTAGTGCTCCCCTTTTCTCTGTATAAGCTAATCCGGACTCATGGCGTAAGCCTCTCTGAGCCCCTATGCGGCGCGGCATCATCCGACATAGCCAACGTCACCCGACATAAACAACACCAGCTTTGTCAGCCTGTACTCACTAGTCCATCCCTCTGTCCTCTGTGCTCACGCTATATTGGAGAGAGAAAACCTTTGACCAGCAAGATTCCTTCCTTCTCTTGTAAGCCAAGTGGTAACCCGGCGCAGGCCTGGCTAACTTGGCCCCGTGGGTACCTACAAACAAGTTACAAAGAGCTAGCCGACATATGTTTTATGTCGGCCAGGGTAACATTAGACGAGCATCCTTGATGTCGGGTCTACCGTAAGTTGGTCTGCCTTGAGGTGACTCGGCCAGCTCCTGCTTTGACCTTGCCGTACCTTGGCTATCACGGCCATTATACCCCGGCATAACCCTACCCAGGGTTATCCCCCCAACATTATTCCCCGAAGCTGGTGCGGTCTTAGCAACTTCAGCTCATAAGGCAATAGTAGGTTCAACCTACTAAGTTCTTTGCTCTTCTTGCCGAGTCACTGTGTAACTTGGCCCTTTTTACTTTTGTGACTTGACATTCCCTTGGCTCATTCCGAGATATTTCTCCCTGGACGGGTTATTTCCTCATATCCGGGTTACCCATTTAGATCCTTTCCTTCTCTCGTATGCTTCCCCACGTCCTACATTGAGGGTAATCATTGTTTTGTCTCATTTTAAGGGCTTGCGCTTGTTACTGCGCCCGTTACTATATTCATTGTCAGGGATAACTGTTGCGAACGTCATGTCATGGATGTCTCCTTGCTAACCACAATGCCACGTCCTGTCATGGGATCGGTCGTACCCTGTGGCCCTTCCTGTGGCTCGCCTCTGATTGGTTGATCCGATTGATACACGGCCACACCGTGTGGCTTTGCTACATAGGTCGATCCCACTATCCCACCTAACGGCGTGGTTAAATATGCGGTGAGGGATGCCCCTTGGTCATTTCCCTCACCTGCACGCACCTTTCTCCTTCTTCTTCCTTGCAACAGCACTGCCGCCGCCGCTGTCATTTCCGCTTAGGCGCCACACCGCCGCTGTTGCTCCTCACCGCTGTTTTTCCCCGCCGTAGCCACGCTGCTTGTCCTACGTAGTCATGCTGCGACGAGGCAAAGACAATCTAGGCCTCTGCCCCTGCCATAGATTGGTTCTACAAAGATAGAGACCTAGAGATGGCTGAGGAGCAGGTCTCCATTGTTGAAGAGCATGAGGAGGGCGGCGAGGCCCACGAGCATGGTGCATGGGCCGGTTCTTGGGTCTACGAGGATGACATCAATTGGCTCTACCAGACCCGCCGCATCCCTGTCGGGGTCACCTGCCATCTTCCCTGTGAGGAGATCATTCCCTCACCCAATTCGGATGAATTTGTGGTTTTCCTCTAGCACTTACAATGAGGGTTTGGTCTTCCCATTAGTGACTTATTCCATGACTTCATCACCACCTTTGAGATCCAATCTTCCGGCTAACGCCATCACTACACTTTCCATTTTGCTTCCGAGGTTGAGGGGTATCTCGGCCTCTAGCCCACTTTACCAATTTGGTTCAAGTTCTTTGGCTTTAGGTCCAATGTCATCCTGGATCCACTTGTTGCCCCATCGACAAATCCCTAACTCAGTGCAGGCCAGTCTCCATCTCACCTTGGAAGAACTCCATGTTTCCTCGAGTCGCTGGCCTCGAGTCCTGCAAGGGGTGGGCCAAAACATTCTTCTATGTGAAGAACGGCACCGAGGTGGACCTGATTCAGCTGTTCTCCTTCTCACTCGGTGTGCTCGACAGAACCTTATGGGGCCGAATCCCAAGGAAGTCCAGGCCTTGGTGAATCAGATTGAAAATGGATCAAGGAGTTGAATCAGTTGGGGCTGCATAGCAAGGACATCATGATCACATCCATTCGAATCTCCCCTCTGCAGAAGCGTACCCACAAGCTCCGCCATATGAGCGGGCACCTCGACCCCAGCCGGACCTCGTCTTTCGATCTCAACAATACTCAAATTTTCCGCCGGGTCAAGGCCATCTTCAAGATAACCTCGGACTTCAATGAGGACTGGGAATGGGGGTACGAGCACTTCTGCCGAGATAAGCTACCTCCCGGGGTATGTCTCTCACTCAACCCCTTTTTCCAAGTTACGGTTTACGTCGGACCATATTACTTTACTTTACTTGATACCTTTTGCAATATTGCTTTCAGTTGTTTCTTCAACAAACAGTTGAGGATGGCAAGGATCCGTCCCTCAAGTTGGGGAAAGATCGTGAGGCCTCGGACATGGAGGAGCCGGACACCGAGATGTTCTCGCCTATCCCAGACAACCACAAAACACCCTCTGGTAAGGCCTCTTCTTTAAGGGATTGGCCGGATGATGAGGAAGACCCTGATATTGAAATCATAGAGGTACTTGATGTGGTTCCTGTCTCATACGCCTTTCCGATTGACTCGGATCCAGCTAACCCGGTTAGACAGGTCCACGATGATCCTCCCCTTACCGTGGGTGATCTGGTTCCTGCCCCTTCAAACAAACATGCGGCCACCTTGGCTCCTTCTTCTGAGCCACCCCAGACTAAGAAAAGGCAGAAGAAATCCGCTGTTAAGGGCGCCTGGAAGCCCGCTACCAAGGCCATGGTTCGGAGGGCCTCAAAGCCCAGGGAGCCTCCCACTTCATCCGAGTAAGCCCTCCTCTCTTTTTCCTTGCTCTTAAATTAGCTTCTCTCGTTTTATATGTATTTTTTGTTTCTATCTTTCTGTTCTAACTTGTTGTTTTGTTCTCTATCTGACCCGGTATGGCTCCCAAGGAGATCCCCCAGAGTGGTTCGAGCATAGCCTCGTCCCTCCGAGATGGTACACCTTCTCCTCACCATGACGATACACGCCCCTTGAGCCCCATTATGGAGAGCTTTGCGGCCACGCCGAATCTCAGCCCACCTCGGCAAGAGGAGGGAAATGTCGGCACGGAATGTGGTGGCGCTGCCGAGGATGCGCCTATGCCGGACAGGCACAATGCCTCTTCTGCCTAGCAACAAGATGATAGTGGCACAAACAACATCGGCGCTAAGACAACTCCTTCCAAGGTGCCGGTGACCCCGAAACTGACCAAGTTCAACCTTCGCCAGCTATAGGTCCAGCTCCAGTTACAAGCTCCACTATACCAACTATTCCTGCCTCGTCCGGGTCCACCAAGACTCGGCAAGATGACCTAACCCAGCCGAGCCGGAAGGCCAAGCCCTCTGCACCAGCTTCTTTAGCCGAAGACATATTCCAGCCAAAACCTTAGGCCAAACCTAGAGCACAACCCACGTCTTCGTAGCAGCAGCCCAAATCAGGCACCAAGGCCAAGAAAGGTGTTGATGCCCCCAAGGGCCAACATGCTTCTGAGGCTACCAAGATCAAACCCCCTAAAGGAACTGCGGTCGAGCCTAGGCACCCTTGCGTCCATGATGCAAAGGGGAGAACTGCCTCCGACTCTGCCGCGGATAAGAAAATTGCACTACACACAAGCCTGGTCGTGGCTGAATCTACTCGGAAAGCTGCTCACGCCAATGGCTTGGTCACGACCCAGAGACTCACTGGGGAGAGCTATGGTCCTCTAATTGAGTATATTAACAACTGGAATGATGCCAAGTTTGTCAACCTCAACACCGACACCTCGGAGAAGTTTGGCCCAGCCGAGTTCGGCGCCCACATGAACACTGCTTCCAAGGCTATTTCCATTGCTGGCCGGATGATGGAGGTAAGCCTTCTCGCCATGCCTCTACATATGCGCAAGTAACTGTAGATATATCCTCCAGTCCCCGAGCCTCCAGGGGAGTAACATGTTACTCGACCGGATGCTCCCAAATCCGAAGTATTTTACTTGTTAGATTCCTTAGTAGTTTCAAATATCCACTCACCTAGAGCCGGGTTAAGTTCCGCTTGGCTTGGATCTGTATTAATTTTGAATCCTCATTCACCTAGAACCCGGTTAAGTTCTGCTTGGCGCGGATCTTGAGTAAATTCAAATGCTCACTCAACTAGAGCTGGGTTAAGTTCCACTTGGCCTAGGTCTTAGTAATTTCAAATCCTCACTCACCTAGAGCCGAGCTAAGTTCTACTTAGCCCAAATCTCGAGTAAATTCAAATCCTCACTCACCTATATCCGGGTTAAGTTCCACTTGGCCCAGGTCTTGAGTAAATTCAAATCCTCCCAATGACGCATGAACTAGCACTTTCCTTTTCAGATCACCACCAACCTTCACACCACCGAATTTTAGCGGCTCTTGGACACGCACAAGGAGCTTCGCTCAAAGCATAGTGCATTGATCGCCAAGCTGAATAAGAAGGGTAAATTTTCTCGCTAGCACTTTCACTTTTACTTTCCTTCATCATTTGTTTTCCGAACTAACTAGTTATTCAGATTACGCAGCCAAAGTGGAGGCCGAAAACAAAATTATGAGGAAGAACTTGGTCAAGATAAAAGGTAACTTGTTTTGGTTATTCAACCTTGCCCTTTTTCCTTCTGACTCGGCAGATAATTATACCTCGTCTCTGCCGGGTCAACAAACTATTGCAGTGTCTCTTCAAGATAGTATGACATTGCCTGACATGATGCTGCACTTTCTCGAACAAGCAGGGAAGCATCAAGCGGAACTCTAGAAGAAAGATGACGAAATTGCCAAACTCTGGATCAAGGATAATGAGATTACTTGGCGGAGTACCGAGATGAAAAATCTAAAAGACCTCCAAAAGGCTGAGTTGGACAAGGTTGTCTAGAACTTCTCCGAGGAAAAGGAGCGGCTGAAGACCTAGCTGGAAAAGAACCAAGATATCCTGAAGGATGCCAACGTCAAGTTTGAGTCGGTGAACACAGAATATGAAAAACTCAAGAAGTGGAATGCTGATTGGCTAAAGGAACTAACTCGGATCAATATTTATATCTCTCATCCGTTTTTTCTCTTCCGCCGACATTCCTTTCTCTGGGTCTAGTCCCCTTATTTACTGATCTTGTCTCATTTTCAGGCAAGTTTCCAGAGTCCAACGCCATTGCTTCCACTGATGTTCACGATTTCTGGGTTAAGCGAGGCACTCCAGTTGGTCCTTCCGCGAGGCTCATTCCTTATGATATGGAGGATATGTTGGTGAGCCTTGCAGCCTGGGTTAAGCCCATGAAGAGCTATGGTTCGGAGATCATGGATGCAGCTATCCAGATCTTCAATTCCCTCTAGCCCAGTGAGCCCACTCCTAAAGGTCCTTCACCTTTAATTGCAAAATTGATGGAGTGTGAGACTCAGCTTCACCTTTGGAGGGAATCTGCTATGCGCGCTGGAGCTAACACAGCCCTGAGCTCCGTGTTGTCTTGGTATGAAGGCCTGGACTTAAAGGTTCTTAGCCGCATGCGCACTGGATCTAAGTGGATGAATGATCTGGAGTGCATTGCTCAATGCAAAGCTTGCACCTATGATGGCTCCGAATTTTGCCATCTTCAACTACGTTTAAACGTTGTTTTTCGTCAAGCAATTGCCAACTAAACTCTCAGCCTTTGCTACTAATGACTAATAATGGGAAATATATGAAAATCCTTTCTTTGATTTATGTTGTGCGGGAAATCACTACTTTTAAGGCGAAATAAGGAGTCATAATGAAGGATTTTGAGGAAGTACACACGACCAAGTAATTGGAGAGGCGTTCCAGGGTGTCTTCAAGCTTAACGACCACTGTTACGGGCATGGTCTGCAAATTACCTCCCGCCCGTACCAGGTGTCGATGGCTTCGTCTCGTCAAAACCTACAACTTTCGTGAAGACGCCTTTATATTTTGAGGCTCCAACCGCCGACCAGAGAGCCACCATTGTCAGATTGCATCACAACACCCCGAAAGGAGATCCACACCATTATTCATCCATAGTTCATTCATCACTTCCACCATCCATCCCTCCACTACCATAGCCATTGCTTTGTACTTTTAGATCTCCTTGTGATTTTGCGACCATTGTAAGAATATTTGATTTCAATCTAAGTATTTGCATGATGTTTTCTATCTCCAATCTATTTGTTATGAGTGAGTAGTCCTCACGGGCTACCGGTTGGAGAAAAACCTCGCAGCAAATATGTGCATCTAGATCATGGGAGAATTGTATTTTGTTTGGATTCGTGATTTGTATCTTTTGTTTCTTCATCTCTTGTCTCGGTCTGTGGACTTGTAGGTACCCAAGATCCCATAGATTGATAAAGGTTTGAGGTGAGATGGCTAGCCGCAATATCATATGAAACAAAGTGATAGAAAGGGAAGTACGGTATTCGCTTAGCGCCCCATTTGGTATCAACAACAACATCACAACTTAAAGCTTTAATCTATGTTTACACTTAATAATCGTTTGTAACCCATGGCTTCGATGTCCTCTCGGTTGGATTAAAAGTCTATTGCGATGCCCGCTCTATCACGGGGGCTCATTATTATCTCAATACAAACATTATCTCAATAATATTATCTCAATACAAACACTATACATGACTATGCTTATTATTATCTTTCATCCCATTTGACGTGCATTTGTAGGTGGATCTTCAACCCTGGCCTATCTCCATCCATTGATTCAAACCCGTTATAAAGTAAACTAGATTGGTCTAGTCAACTAAGGTAAAACGAACAAACAAACTCTTGTAGACGTGTCCTTTTTTATTACCTTTTAGTCGTTCTTTCCGAGGTTGGATTAAACCTAGGTCTTCTAGGGAAAAAGCTATTATACTACATTCATGAATCTGGATCGAAGGTAGCAACCATTTTTCTGGCACCATTGCCGGGGAAGAAATTTCGCTACCCTGGTGAGGTCATTAGAGACCTTGTTTTTAGTTTTATTATTAGTTGTAGTTTAATTTTTGTTATTAGTTTACTTTCTTGTTATCTATAACCCCAAAAAATTAGTTACTTGTTATTCGTTTTTCATTACTCAATAATTACCAAAAAGATAAGGGCCATGGCTCAAAATATATTAGGGAGTATGATAAACCCACTAATGATTTTATTCGTGCACCCATCACTCAACCCGCTGTTGATGCGTAAACATATAAGATAAAACCTAACCTTTTAAGTTTGGTTCAACAAAACCAATTTGTGGGTTCATCTTTTGAGGATTAGGGATTGCACTTAAATAATTTTACTGAAATTTGTGACATGATGCGTATTAAAGATGTATATCCAAATGCTGTTAAGCTAAGATTATTCCCTTTCTCTCTTATATGGAAGGCTAAGGATTGGTTGCTAGCTCTACCAAAGGGCACTATTAAATCTTCGGAGGAATGCACTAATTTGTTTATGACTAAAATTTTCCCCCAGCTAGGACTATGCAGCTAAGATCCAACATTACAAGCTTTAGACAAGAATACCGTGATCCACTAGCGCTTCCGTGGGAAATGATGAAAGAAGGCGTAATGAACTGTCCTAATCATGTGATGGGAGAATGGCCTATATTACATTTGTTTTATAATGGTCTTAACCCAATGTCTAAGTCTATGCTAGATACTAAAGTAGGAGGGACGATCATGGGAAAACATGTGAGTGTTGCAAAGAAGTTACTTGATGATATGCAAAATAACCATGCCCAATGGCATGTGGAAAGAACCTTGAAGAGAGTAAGTTCAATTACCGAGGTAAACAATGAGGAGCTTATATCTAAGGTAGATGAGTTGCTTAGCTTAGTAAAGGGTAAGGAAGATACCCAAGTTAACGCTATTGCTAACGATGTTAATGATTTTAATTTTATAGCATGCACTCCTTTTAATCCTGCATGGAAACATAATTATGCTTCTAATGTTCAAAAATATCATACTAATCAAGCAGGAGCTCCTTATAATAATTATGATACTAATGGAGCAAATCATGGCAATCTCCCATCTGAGCAAACTGTTAGAACATTTATGCAAGCTCAAACCTAACAAAACAATATAATTATTAAGATTATGGAGAACCATGAAAGTAGTTTAGGAAGATTATCTAACCAGGCCGTTGCAATTAGAAATGATGTGCAGGCTCTACAGGAAAGAACAAAGACCATGGAGGCTCAGCTGGGTAAAGTAGCCAAGAAACAAACTCTCATTCTAGCAAAGTTCGCTGGCAAACCCGAGCCAAATCTGGTAGAAGACCTCAAAATGATGAGGGTGGTAACCAATGATGAAAATCCTGAAGAGCTGGACTATAGCAATGCGCCAACATCGGAATATAACGTGGAAGATCTATTGAAGATGATCACCATTAAGAATCCAGGTATAGAACAAGGTAATGATGCTATGTACCAACAATTTACACAACAAGTAGCATCTAAGGTTCGTGATTTCAGGATGGAGTATAAAAGACTAGCTGAGAAGCTTCCGGCTAAGCTAGATGATATATTTGAGCCCACTATTAAAATTAAGTTGGGAGTTAATGAGATATCCACACTTTGTGATCTTGGTGCAAGCATCTCAACAATTTCCAAAAGCCTATTCGATAAGTTAAACTTAGGTCCATTTGTTACAACTGAACTGAGACTCCATCTAGCTAATTCAACTTATAGAAAAGCTATTCGGATCAAATAAAATATAGTTGTTGAAATTAAAGGTAGTCCCGCTCTTATTGATCTTATTATTGTGGACATGCCTGAAGATCCCATAGAACCTATAATTCTAGGTAAGCCATTCCTAAGAACTATTAAAGATTTGATTAATTTACATGAAGCGAATGTAAGGATAGGACTACCATCTAGAGATCCTTTTGTAGTCCACTTCCCTAGGAAAAAAAGGCCAAGCCTAATGATGATGACGGTGCAATTACATTAAAAGCAAACTATTTTGTAGTGGGAATTCCACTTCCCAAACCTAAGTGATTGCCATCAAGGTCAAGCTAACTGACCTTAACTAGAAGCACTTCATGGGAGGCAACCCATGTAAAATAAAGTTTCTCTAAGTTTTTTATTATGTTTTATTTCATGTTATTCTTGTTTTTGTTTTTGTTTTTAAGAAAGAGTGTTCAAGAAGACCTTTGAAAGAGGATAAGAAATAAGGCAATCATCTATATTTTATTTTACTCACACATGGCCTAAGAAGTATTGCTCGATCATTACTTAGTGTTTTTGCTGCTATCAAACTTTTTGATAAGATGTGTGAAGGCGCACAGAGCTACTAATCAAATTCTTGAGTTTTTGTAGGTCGCAGTGTCGATAACAACCACTGGTATGACCGGAGTGGCCCGTACTATGCGCCCATACCACCTCAAGACAAAGGGGGTAGAAATTTTGATGATATCCCAAAGGAATTAGTGGCGATAACGACCACTAGCACAGCCGAACGCACCTGTACCTCACACCCGTACCATACCTGCAAGCAAAACATCAGATTTCAAGTAAAGTCATCTCAGTGATAATGACCAGCAGTATGGGCGTGCGCGACCATACCACGCGTCCGTACCGAGTGCACCGCCTGGGAGCAGTCATCGCCCCCAAGTTAAGACACCCGGCACGGGCGGGCTCCGGCTGTACCGCCTGCCCATACCGAGTATGCGGATGCCATAAGCACCCCGAGGAGGTAACCTAAAAATCCTTAATCAATTATATTTCCTCTTTCTTCTTCCTCCAAACTTAAAACCACCTCCATTGGATCTTCAAATTTACTCAATCTTTCTTTGATTCTTCGCACTCACTCGATCTAAGGTATGATTCTCCTACAATCCCCAACTTATTTGTGCAAAAGCTTGGCTTAATCATTCATCATTACCAATATAGACATGGGTCTTGTTCTTGATTCAATCTTGGTACTAAGTATGCTTAGAATTTTTTTAGAGGAGTTTCTTCTATAGTTAGTGTATAGAATCACTTACGCTATGTTTCTATTGGACCAAAAAAATATTAGCAATTTTTATTTCCTTTTGTCTTGTTTTTATTTATTAGATGAACATGAGGAGTCGTGCACGTGAGATGGCTACGGAGTCCTCCGTGCCACCCATTGATACGTTAACCCCCAAGTCATTTGGCATCGAGTTCACCGGGGATTTCCATCTTACCTGTTTCGATCGTCTCAAGATTCGAGAGATCAAGTCCACCAAGTGGGTGTGTCCTTATATCCTGAACCAACTTGGCATTTGTGCTGATTTTGATTTACTTTGGAACAATGTTGGTTTGTACAATTTTGTCTTTCAGGATGTTGCAACGTACCACTTCTTGACACTTGAGTTCTTCAGCACCTTGACACACATGGTGGATCCTTATGGTTGTTCTGAGGAACAAAGTCCTAGAGTTGATCGAATCAAATTCTGCCTTATGAACTGTGAGTATACTTTGACACTCAGCCAATGGGATCAATGCTTTGGGTTTACCAACAACAACACCGATGTACGCACAACTAACTTTGTTTTAGATCCTTCCCCTTCACCATATTAAAACTTTATGAGAATTCGTGGACACACACACCCAAGAGGAACCAAATTGATCATCCTGCTATTCGATATTTGTTCTATGTTATTTCTAACACATTGCATGCACATGGTGAGTTTACTAGAGTTAATGAGGAGGACATGTTGATCCTCGCAAAAGTTGCACTTATCAATTGTAACTTAACGCCAAATTTGGGCGCTTTACTTGTGTTTTATCTTAAACAACAAGATCTTCAATCTCGAGGACCCATATGTGGAGGAGGAATTGTGACCGTTCTTGCACGCGCACTTCACATCAACCTAGGTAACATCCAACCATTGATTGGAGGTAACCGTCTAGGTTCATCTACTCTAAGAGCATGTGGTATGATTTCTAAAAATCATAGTAGATATTTCTTCAATATACCTGGAGCGAATCACTTGATCCCTGCTCCTTTTCCTAACTGTTTATTCTCTATCAAGGATGGACGATTGCGTTATGACGCACATGTCGAAACCAATCTACCCCAGCAAGAAATACCCGTGGGAGGAGGAGAAGATGAAGAAGTATAACAAGAAGGACCCGAACACGATGTGCAGCCACCAAACTACTACACCATCTATGAAGATATCTATCCACTCGAAGGAAATATTCATAACATGAACAACCTCTCCATCAACCTTTGAGATGCCACTACAAGCCTAGCCACCCAGTTCCATGATTGGATCAGCCAATGGAACATGGGAGATTATCCACCACCACAATGAGTAACAAAATGGCTTGCAAAAGCCTGAGCTTGGGGATGTGTTCCCCTAGGAAAATTTATTTTTGTAATAACAAGGTTGTACTCCAGCTCCTTGTGAGCTTTGACACACTCGTGTTGGCCTGTTCCAACACTTTGCCTTTTCCTTTGCTTTTTAATTTGCTTTCATTTTAGTTTATTTGTTTTCCTTTGTTTTTATTTTCTTAAACCCTTGCTTGGTCACATGTTCTTTTCTATTCTTTAATCCCTATTTGTTCATCATTTTTTCATAAACATGGATTCCAGCTTTGCCTCTTTTCTTTAATATCATTTCAAGAGTAATCGTGTTTGAGTTTTGAAGGAACACATCCCTATAAGGAAGAGGATCATGAAGTTACTTATGAGAGGTATGTCCTATGTCTCCCACTTATGAAGTTTGAATTGTTTATCTTAGTTGGTTGATTTGGCAAGATGTCATGCTAGTGGGAAGTAATTTAATATGGTTAGAGTAAAGCTTTTTATTAGTATGATGATTAGTTATTGAATCACTTGCTCTAGTTCTTTTAGTTAACCGAGCCTTGCCTTGGAAATAATAATGCCAAACAAGTACAACAAGAGAAAGTCTGAAATTTATGACTTGTTTGATTAATGATTGTCTTGAGAGTATACCCTTGATTATACTTAACCCCAAAGATATTTTGACAGTCTCGACGATACTCATGAAAGGCATTGTTTGATTGAAATAAAGTCTGGTAATTGTGATGCATGCCAAAGCTAACCTTGAGGATCAAACCACGGTTCTAGCTCAAAAAAAGAGAAAGATGCGAGACAACTTTGTTCTATGTCTCTAATGCACACCTTTGGGATGCCAACAACTCCGCTAGCTTTTGAACGATCTATGGCATAACCCCGGATTTAGGCTATGAGTTGATGACATGATTGGAATCCATGTCAACGTATGGGAAAAAGTATGGGTACTATCAAAGGTTGTGTAAACACTAGCAAAAAGAAACAAACAACGATCCTTGAAAAATGAGATGAAAAAGAAAGAAGGAAAAAAACATATCTATGAAGATCCACACGACAAGTCCTTGGCATGGTCACATTACTACTTTACAAAATTTTCTTGAAAGACGATGATTGGATTAGAAGTGTTTTAGACTGACTTGATCTATTGATGTGGGTATAAATAAGACACTTCATTATTATACTACTTGGGACATGAAACTCTCTTACTTAATTATGTTATTTAAACATCCTAGTGTTCCTTGGCAAGCGGAGAGTTAATTAGAGGAATTGGATTGATTGCTACACTTCTAGTTATTTATACTTATATTAAACTTTACTTTGTTATCTTGACTTACCGAAGCTTGTCTAGTATTCTTGTCATCTCATTAACTTTGATAAGCTTCGCAAATGAATGAAGTGTTGAGCACATATGACTACCGACTGTAAGTGAACTCTTATTCTCGTTGTTTCAATTTTAAACGTTGAATTCCTTATAGTTATTTTGGTTCATCTTGCTCGAAGACGATCAAGGTTTGAGCTTTGGGGAAGTTGATGGCTTCGACTTTTGCCATCTTCCACTGCGTTTAAACGTTGTTTTTGGTCAAGCAATTTCCAAATAAACTCTCAACCTTTGCCACTAATGACTAATAATTGCAAAGATATGCAAATCCTTTCTTTGATTTATGTTGTGCAGGAAATCACTCCTTTTAAGTCGAAATAAGGAGTCATAATGAAGGATTTTGAGGAAGTACACACGACCAAGTAATTGGAGAGGCGTTCCAGGGCATCTGCAAGCTTAACGACCACTGGTACGGGAGTGGTACTCTCGTACCGCCCACCCGTACCAGGTGGCGACGGCTTCGTCTCGTCAAACACTACAACTTTCGTGAAGACGCCTATATATTTTGAGGCTCCAGCCGCCGGCCAGAGAGCCGCCATTCTTAGATTGCATCACAACACCCCCAAAGGAGATCCACACCATTGTTCATCCATAGTTCATCCATTGTTCATCACTTCCACCATCCATCCCTCCACTATCCATAGCCATTACTTTGTACTTTTAGATCTCCTTGTGATTTGGTGACCATTGTAAGAATATTTGATTTCAATCTAAGTATTTGCATGATGTTTTCTATCTCCGATCTACTTGTTATGAGTGAGTAGTCCTCACGGGTTGCGGGTTGGAGAGAAACCTCGCAGTAATTATGTGCATCTACATCATGGGAGAATTGTATTTTGTTTGGATTCGTGATTTGTATCTTTTGTTTCTTCATCTCTAATCTCCATCCGTGGACTTGTAGGTACCCAAGATCCCATAGATTGATAAAGGCTTGAGGTGATATACCTGGCTAGAGGTGATCTCATAGGAAACTAAGTGACAGAAAGGGAAGTACGGACTTTGCTTAGCGCCCCATTCGGGCTCAACAACAACATCACCATTAAAGCTTTAATCTGTGTATACACTTAATAATCGTTTGTAACATGTGGCCTCGGTGTGCTCTTGGTTGGATTAAAAGTCTATTGCTATGCCCACTGCACCACGAGGGCTCTAGAATATTAGGATGTGTTTCCCACAAAATTTATATCAATACAAACACTATGCATGACTATGCTTATTATTATCTTTCATCCCATTTGATGTGCAGCTGCAGGTGGATCTTCAACCCTGGCCTATCTCCATCCATTGATTCAAACCTGTTATAATTTAAACTAGATTGGTCTGGTCAACTAAGGTAAAGGGAACAAACAAAGTCTTGTAGATGTGTCCTTTTTTATTACCTTTTACCAATTCTTTCCGAGATTCAATTAAACCTAGGTCTTCTAGGGAAAAATCTATTATACTACATCCGTGAATCCGGATCGAAGGTATAAGCCTACAACTTCATCTAGTACGCCTTCTTCCATCAATGGAATGAAGGGCCAACTTTCCTTGAAGCCATCGATGATGGTTATGTAAAAGATGGTTCGGGCGGTGAAGAGCAAGAAGCCTCGAACTTTGCCAAGGAAACGGAAGATCCAGAAGATGCAAAAGCTAACCTGGATGATGAGGAAGAACTCGAGGTTCCCCATGTTGATGCCTACTTGCCTCCTCCTGCTGCAGATACCTCCGATCCGGCTACTCCTTGAGCCAAAACACTTTTAAATTTGTTAAATCCCCGGTATGCCGGGCGCAAATATATTTAAGCACAATGTGATGTTTTGCTACCATTAAGTACTTAATGTCGGATTAACTTGAGCGAAGTCCCCGAGTTTCATTTTCTTGTTCTCCAAATTTTATGATTCGGCTCGCGTCTACCTTGATTCGGTTTTTGACTTACGAGTCTAAGGATCAAAAAATGACTTAACAATACTTGAAACTTTAGGATTTTCTCAAAATAATCCAACACAACAGAAGTAAAGTAACTACATGGGTTAGTACGAATAAGAAATGTCGGCTCGATTATGTTCCTTTCCTTAGTCGTTTTTCATCTGCTTAGCAATTCCAAACTTGTTCTCTTGCTTGCCATGAAGCCAATTCTTGTTGGACAGCAGCAAGTCGAAGAGTTAGGTTTTTGGTTCCTACACATTACTAAACCGGCTAAGGTGTAACTAATTTAAGCTAGCTAACATATAAAAAAGTAAATACAAAAAATGCAATTATTAAGGCAGTCCTTGAGTTTCTGCTCGAGGTGACGAGGTTTCATTGACAAGCTCATTGCCGAAATACAGGCTGACATAAGAGAGTTCGAGATACATACACTTTTTGCTAAGTGTAAAACGGGCGAAGTAGAGCTACATTCCATGGGCGCTTGGATTCCTCGCCGGACCTCTCCGCCTTGTTTTATGATGGGTTCGTAGCATGGAAAACAAAAAATTTCTACCGCAAGGACGAACAAAACCTAGATCTAATCTAGATAAAAGCCAAGATCTAATCTATTAGACATGAGCAACGAGATAGATAGGAACTAACCCTCGAAGATCCGAGAGCGTTAACGAGATTAGATCTCGTGGATGATGTAGTCGATCACTTGCCGTTCTCAAGATCGTGTGGACGATCCTTCCGGCGTCGCGTTCCAGCAGCGCTTCCGCCGTCAGTTAAGTGGACGATCCTTCCGGCGTCGCATTCCGGCAGCACTTCCGCTGTTGGTCAAGTGGACGATCCTTCCAGCGCCGCGATTCGGCAGCGCTTCCGCAGTCGGTCACACGTGCGGAGTCGAAGCAGACCTTCCTCTCCCTGTTCCAACGAGCAGCGGAGGTAGTAGATCTTCTCCACGGAATCCCAGCAGCACGACGGCGTGGTGGTGGTGGTGGAGTAGAGAATTCTGCAGGGCTTCGCCTATGCCTGTGCAGAAGAAAGGTGGAGGAGAGAGGCGGCTGAGATTGGAGTTATGGGAGCAGGGGTGGAGGGGGCGCCCCTGCCCTTCTATTTAAGGGGAGGAGGCGCGCCTGGGGAGGGGGAGTCCTTGTAGGACTCCCCTCCTCTATGGCCAACGAATTTGGGGAGGGGGAGGAGTCCTCCTCCCCCACGAATCCGTGTCTTGAACCAACAGGACTCCTTGATCCCTATCTTGATTTTCAAGAAAACTCCAAGATATCTTCTAGAACCTTCCGGAACATTCCGAAACCTTCTAGAATCCTCATACAAACACTCCAGAACATTTCCTAACTCATAAAATGATCTCCTATATATGAATCTTATTCTCTGGACCATTCCGGATCTCCTCGTGATGTCCCGGATCCATTCCGAGACTCCGAACAACATTCGGTCTCCAACGCACATTCCATGTCTACTTAAAACAACTTCGAACCTTAAGTGTGTCACCCTACGGTTCGTGAATATGTAGACATGATAGAGACATATCTCCTATCAATAACCATCAGCGGGACCTGGAGATCCATAATGGCTCCCACATACTCAACGATGACTTCACGATCGATTGAACCACTTACATACGAAACTAATTCCCTTTGTCTCGTGATACTATACTTATCTGAGGTTTGATCGTCAGTATCTCCATACCTAGTTCTACCTCGTTACTGATAAGTACTCTTTACTCGTTCCGTGATATGTCATCCCTTGTGACCCAGTCACATGCTTGCAAGCTAACTAGATGACATTCCACCGAGAGGGCCCAGAGCATATCTATCCGTCATATGGATGGACAAATCCCAATCTTGGTCCATGCGCTTCAACACATACTTTCAGAATACCCAATGACACCTTTATGACCACCCAGTTACGAAGCGGTGTTTGATGTCATCAAAGTATCCATCCGGTGATGGTGATTAACATAACCTCATGGTCGAAGGATTAGGTTACTATGTATTTGAAAGCTTACAACAATACGAACTTAATGACTTGATCTTATGCTACGCTTACTATGGGTGTGTGTCCATCACATCATTCTGCTAATGATATAACCTTGTTATTAATCACATCCTAATGTCCATGATCAGGAAACCATGATCATCAATTAATCAACAAGCTAGTTCAATAAGAGGCTTACTAGGGACTCTTTTATGTTTACAAAACACACAAGTATTAATGTTTCCGGTTAATACAATTATAGCACGGGATGTAAACATTTATCATAAACATAAAGATATAGTAATAACCACTTTTATTATTGCCTCTTGGGCATATCTCCAACAGTCTCCCACTTGCACTAGAGTCAATAATCTAGTTAGAAACTTGTGCATTCAACACCTATGGCTTTCTGGTGTTGTATAGACACTATTGCTAGTGGTAAACATAATCTTCGGATCTGACACTTCCAGGTCCGTGTGTATTTGCATGTCCTTGCGTCTCTACGCATTACTCATTCTCCAATGAGATGGCATTGTATAAATTTGGTCCTTTGGTGAGACCTTTAGTTCCTTCGGCTCAAAATATGTTGATATTATTGTCACACAATATATCTTCATAGTATTAGCCCGCTAGGAACCACACCTAGTTTGATAACAAACTACTTAACACAAATGCCCTCCTTTGCCGCTACTATAGCAGTTATATACTTAGCCTTTTGTTGTAGTATCCGTCACAATGTCTTAACTTTAGAACTCATCCAAATCCATCATGGAACATCCTTTCCATTACATTGTGCTACCCAAAATCAAAATTGAGATAAATTTAATTTGTGACAACACTAGTATCAATGTAACACTTTACAATGAACTACCTTTAACTATTTGTCACTTATACATGGTATATTCTTAGTTCTTCCAAAGCTCATAAGAATATCTTTACTATTGTCCAATGATTATCTTATGAATCATTCTGGTATATGCTCATAACATTTAGAGCATAGGACATATCTAGATGTGTACATCTCAAAGAATGATTGATCAAAATATTCTTGTGATTTCACCAAGTGTCAAAACACTTGAATCTCGTGTCAACACACTCGAATCTTGATTCAGTCTTTTCCGTGCGTCAAGAACCTTTCTTGTTGTTTCCATATTGAACTCATTCAACATCTTATCTATGTACATTTGGCAAAACCATATTAGCGCCTCAATCTATCCATATAGACATTGATGCCTAATTCTTGGGTTATGCCTAAGTCTTTCATCAAAATGAAATTCTTAACCTGTGTCAATACAAGATACATTATTTCCAATCAACAATATGTCCTCTACATAATGTATTAGAAATATGTCTCAGCGCTCCCACTTAATTTCTTGCAAATGCAAGCATCTTCATCATCTCTGATGAATTTAAACTCTTTTAACAGTTTCATCATGGTGAAGATTCCAACTCCGCTATGCTTACTTCAACCATTGAAGTTTTGCATACTCTTTTAGCATCCTTTGAATTAACAAAACCCTTTGGATCGTGTCATGTACACGTCCTAGGTAACCATTCTATTAGAAGAACTTGTTTTGTTTGTTCAACTACCATATACCAAAATATATGTAGTGGTTGCTACATTAATCCGTCTAGACTAAATATCGCTATGAAAGATCAAATCTTATGATAGTCAATTCTTTGAACATTGTCGTAAACTCTTTCCGACATGTCGACTATTTCATAGATGTTTAAACATCCATGTCTTATTTCTTTATAAATCCAAACACGACCGATAGGCTTCACGCCTTTCCGGAGGGTCTTCAAAGTTCAGAAACTTGATTTCTCGTGTATGGATACTATCACGGATTCTATGACTTCTAGTCATTTTATGGAGTCAGGTCCCATCATCGCTTCTTTGCATGTAGTCGGTTCATCATTGTCAAAACAATAACAACTTGCTTATCAAATCTTACTATTTGATTCTTACCGACCCACACGGTTCTATAGGAACTCTAATCTCCGAGATCACACCTTCTGTAATCACGAGAGCCATGAGCATTGTGGCCGTCACCGGGACACTTTCCGGCGCTGCGCTACTTAGCACATATAGCTAAGGTTCATCAACCTTATCAAAGTTCTATTGTCCTCCCACTTAACTTTTCACGAAAAATTCCTTCTCAAGAAACTTGACGTTTCAAGTAACAGACTCTTTTGTCCTCGGTGTTATGGAGAAATTCCCAACAAATTCTTTGGAATAACCTACAAAGACATGCTTATCCGACTTTGGTTGTAAACATTTTACTTATGCATAGCATACCAAAATTTAAGAAAAGACAATTCGGGTTTTATCCCAAACCATGACTTATATGGTGTCATTTCAACGGATCACGATGGAGCTCTTTTCAGTGTAAAAGCGGTAGTCACTAAAGCTTTAATCTTTAAAAACATAATGGCAGTTTTATAAATGACACCCTTGATCTTACCATCTCAAACATGGTTTGATTTTATCTCTCGAATATGCCATATTCCTATGGTTTATCGGGAAACACAAATCATAGAACAATTCCTCAAGCCTTAGGTGTTTTTGCAAAACATGTAACTCAAATATCTTCCTTTATGATCGAATCATAAACTCTTTATTTTCTTGTTACAATGATTTTCCACTTCATCTTGAAAGTCTTTGAACATTTTCCAAATGTTTCATACTTCTTCCTTATTGAGTAAGTATATACATATACTCAGTCAAATCTTCGGAGAAAGCATATGAAGTTGAAATCCATCGCCCACGACTACACATAATGGACTATATACATCAATATGTACAAATTCCAATCAGTTAGTCGTCCGTTCCTCTTTTGGCCTACGAACGGTGTTTTAATTATCTCCAGGAAAGTATCACAAGCGTCATTTGATCAAAATCAAAGACTCCAAAAATCCATCAACATGGAGTTTCTTCATGCGTTCCTTTCAATATAATTTAAACGGCGATGTCACTTCGCAAGTGATCTTTCAATCATTTGTCTTGCGACATTTTAGCAATAGTGTTTATGGATGTGATTTCTCCCACTATACTTGTAAAAGTTCATCCATCCTTTATGGAATACGGTTATTATTTGAACAACCATTGTTCTCGTAATACCGGAACAAAATAACAATTATTAAAACAAATCATGAAGGCTAGGTTTGATGACAACGAAAAACGCAATAACACTTTATTTGTTTTCGATGAACATCATCACTCATTCTCTTGCTAGTTATTTAGGCCATTGTAGTTCATGAATTGCGTTGTCCTGTATGACACTTCATACCAACCGATTCGGTATCCAATACCTAAGAGCCACATTGTTTAACAAGCAAGGAATACAACCATAACATGTATATCTTCTACATACCCAAGTTGGACATGTCCAACCTTATAATTTCTGCCAAATATTTTATAGATTCTCTTTCAGCAATTCATTTTTTCTTTTAAAAGAATCTATCAACATCAATAGTGGTGTCATCAACATGACACATGGTACAAAGCGTATATAGTCAACTACTAATACCTTTGGACTTGCACTTTGAGGTGGATCGCCATCATCAAATGTTTGGTGTTCTTTCAAAAATCCATTCTTTAGTAATCTTTTAGTGTGTAGTAAACATTTTACTTACATCTTCTATTCATCCTTATCATGACAACTTTCATGATCAAGCTGCTATAACTTATAAAGCTGAATTGCGAGTATAATGTTTCTTTTTCAAAACCTTTGGAGGATTAGGACGACTAGCGTCTCCAACCTTCACAAATTCTCATCAAATATGAGGACATATACTCTATCATGTTGTAACCAACACATTGTTTTAGATATCGCAATACCTTTCACATATGATGGTTTCTGAAACATTGCTTTCAGCTCTCAGATAAACTTGATATTAAAAACAATCTTTTGAGTATCAAGAATCATGGAGGCAAACATGATACTTTAGATACTAACATTGGAATCCTTACTCTTGATTTAATACTACTTATTAAACTTCATGGAGCAAATAGAGTTTTCTGAAAGTTTGCAATATGACTTATAAACTTTAAATTGACATTCAAAACAATACGATACCAGTTCGTAAAGTAAATATCCAGAATTTCTATAGTTCCACTATCTCAACTATAACTAAGCGTAAGGTGGTGAACGGATGCCAATGACTACAACAAACTATGCAAATTCACTTTGATTGTGTTTATGATAAATTGAGTTCGACTAATCCAAATTACAAATGAACTCCCACTCAAAACAACATCCCTCGAGTTGTTTTAGTGATTACATGAACCAAATCCACTACACCAAGTCCGATCATCACGTGAGATGATGTAGCTTTAAAGGCGAACAATCAACATGTTCATCATATCATCCATATGACTCATGCTTTACCTTTCGGTATTCCGTGTTCCGAGACCATGTCTGTACATGCTAGGCTCGTCAAGGTTAACCTTAGTTTCCGCATGTGCAAATCTGGCTTGCACCTGTTGTATGCACAAGTAGAGTCTATCACACCCGATCATCACGAGATGCTTCGAAACGACGAGTCTTAGCAACGGTGCCAACTAAGGACGAACACTTTATTACTTGATATTTAGTGAGAGGGATCATCTTATAATGCTACCGTCACGATCTAAGCATTACAAGATGCATAAAGGATTAACATCACAGGCAATTCATAATAAGTGTGATATGATATGGCCCTTTCTTCTTGCGCCTTTGATCTCCATCTCCAAAGCACGAACATGATCTCCATCATCACCAGCATTGCGTCAAGGTCAGTGGCGCCGCTTCATGGTTGTCCATCATCACCAGCAAGTATTACAACTACTTGGAATAAAGCTATTACAAGATGAATAGACACGCAGGTCTTAACATAATTAAAGACAACCATTAGGCTCCTGCCGGTTGCCATATTACAACAAGGATCATTGCATACATCAAATACAATCACAATCACATGAAGGCCATATCACATCACAAAACCCCTGCAAAAACAAGTTAGACGCCTCTAATTTTCTTTGCATGTTTTACGTGGTTTGGGGCTTTCGCATAAGACCGATCTTACCTACGAACAAGAACCACAACGTTGATACAAGTGTTGTCAGATGCTCATTGTAAATTGAATCTTAACTATGGTGGGAGAGACAGACACCCGCAAAGCCACTTGTGCAAAGCAAGTTGCACGTCAAGCGTGGAGCAAGTCTCATGTGCGATGACATGTAATGTTAGCCCGAGCCGCTTCATCCCACCATGCCACAAGATGCAAAGTACACGCTAAGACACCGACAACAAAAGCATCAACGCCCACAAAAACATTGTGTTCTACTCGTGCAACAGATCTACGCATAGATACGGCTCTGATACCACTAATGGGTTCGTAGCATGGAAAACAAAAAATTTCTACCGCAAGAACGAAAAAAACCTAGATCTAATCTAGATAAAAGCCAAGATCTAATCTATTAGACATGAGCAACGAGATAGATAGGAACTAACCCTCGAAGATCCGAAAGCGTTAACGAGATTAGATCTCGTGGATGATGTAGTCGATCACTTGCCGATCTCAAGATCGTGTGGACGATCCTTCCGGCGTCGCGTTCCAGCAGTGCTTCTGCCGTCGGTTAAGTGGACGATCCTTCCGGCGTCGCGTTCCGGCAGCGCTTCTGCCGTTGGTCAAGTGGACGATCCTTCCGGCGCTGCGATTCGGCAGCGCTTCCACAGTCGGTCACACGTGCGGAGTCGAAGCAGACCTTCCTCTCCCTGTTCCAGCGAGCAGCGGAGGTAGTAGATCTTCTCCACGGAATCCCAGCAGCACGACGGCGTGGTGGTGGTGGTGGAGTAGAGAATTCTGCAGGGCTTCGCCTATGCCTGTGCAGAAGAAAGGTGGAGGAGAGAGGCAGCTGAGATTGGAGTTATGGGAGCAGGGGTGGAGGGGGCGCCCCTATCCTTCTATTTAAGGGGAGGAGGCGCGCCTGGGGAGGGGGAGTCCTTGTAGGACTCCCCTCCTCTATGGCCAATGAATTTGGGGAGGGGGGAGGAGTCCTCCTCCCCCACGAATCCGTGTCTTGACCCACCAGGACTCCTTGATCCCTATCTTGATTTTCAAGCAAACTCCAAGATATCTTCTAGAACCTTCCGGAACATTCCGAAACCTTCTAGAATCCTCATACAAACACTCCGGAACATTTCCTAACTCATAAAATGATCTCCTATATATGAATCTTATCCTCTGGACCATTCCGGATCTCCTCGTGATGTCCCGGATCCATTCTGAGACTCCGAACAACATTCGGTCTCCAACGCACATTCCATATCTACTTAAAACAACTTCGAACCTTAAGTGTGTCACCCTACGGTTCGTGAATATGTAGACATGATAGAGACATATCTCCTATCAATAACCATCAGCAGGACCTGGAGATCCATAATGGCTCCCACATACTCAACGATGACTTCGCGATCGATTGAACCACTTACATACGAAACTAATTCCCTTTGTCTCGCGATACTATACTTATCTGAGGTTTGATCGTCGGTATCTCCATACCTAGTTCTACCTTGTTAATGATAAGTACTCTTTACTCGTTCCGTGATATGTCATCCCTTGTGACCCAGTCACATGCTTGCAAGCTAACTAGATGACATTCCACCGAGAGGGCCCAGAGCATATCTATCCGTCATATGGATGGAAAATCCCAATCTTGGTCCATGCGCTTCAACACATACTTTCAGAATACCCAATGACACCTTTATGACCACCCAGTTACGAAGCGGTGTTTGATGTCATCAAAGTATCCATTCGGTGATGGTGATTAACATAACCTCATGGTCGAAGGATTAGGTTACTATGTATTTGAAAGCTTACAGCAATACGAACTTAATGACTTGATCTTATGCTACGCTTACTATGGGTGTGTGTCCATCACATCATTCTCCTAATGATATAACCTTGTTATTAATCACATCCTAATGTCCATGATCAGGAAACCATGATCATCAATTAATCAACAAGCTAGTTCAACAAGAGGCTTACTAGGGACTCTTTTATGTTTACAAAACACACAAGTATTAATGTTTCCGGTTAATATAATTATAGAACGGGATGTAAACATTTATCATAAACTTAAAGATATAATAATAACCACTTTTATTATTGCCTCTTGGGCATATCTCCAACATTTTACTCCTATGGTTGTGAATAAGTGAGGTAATACACATCATTGTGTAATGCTTTGCTTACAATGAATGGCCCTTCCCATGGAGGGGATAACTTATGCCAGCAGTGCACTACACCATCCGAAGTACCAGATCACCTTCCCAGAAGACTCGGGGGGTTTACTTTCCGGCCATGGTAGTGTTGGAGATTTTGCTGATATATGGAGGATCTAGACAAGGCTAGTTCTCTCGCTTCTTCTAGTAGATCAACATCATTTTGTCGAGCTTCTTGCACTTTGGCTTTTGTGTATTGGGAGACCCTGGGCGAGTCATTCTCTATGTCGGCTAGTAATGCAGCTTCTGCCCCATATACCAGAAAGAATGGCTTATAGCCTGTTTATTGATTCAGAGTTGTTCTTAAACTCCATAATACCGCTGGTAGTTCATCTAACCAGCACCTCGCTGATCTTTGCAGCAGCTCAATGAGCTGGGGTTTTATCCCGGACATAACTAGTCCATTGGATCTTTCCACTTGTCCGTTTGATGTAGGGTGGGATACTGATGCAACATCTAGCTGGATTTTGTTATCTTGGAAGAATCTCGCAAATGCTCCTTCAACAAAATTGGTGCCATTATCAGTTATGATACTGTAAGGATAGCCATATCTCAGAATAATATCTTTGAGGAAAGTCACGGCCATAGGGCCATCACATTTTCTTATTGGTTTTACTACAATCCACTTGGTAAATTTTTCCACTATGATGAAGATATGGGTCATGTTTCCTTTTTCTTGTGGTGTCCAAACAAGTGGTAAAGTGGCAATGCCTTTTTCATTAACTTGTAAAGGGGCAATGCCTTCTCTCCCAGCCGACATACAAACCGACTTAACGATGCCAGGGAACCAGTGAACTTCTGAACATCATTAAGGCACTATAACATCCCAAAACTTTAATCAAGGTTATCAAAGTTCAAATCACCCAATTTAGGGTTAACAAAAACTTTTATTAATAAAATGTTTATGAATGCATGTGTGTTTGCATTAGTGTAGATTTGATTGAAAATGCCATGCTTGATTGTTCTAAATGTTGTGAAATGGTTTAAAGGTGAATGACACATCATCTAGACCATTTACAAACTAAATTCAAAGAGAAAGAAATCAAATAAGATTAAATAAGGCAAATGGTCATTTTGACCATTTTAATCCACTAGGCCACTTTGCGTGTTCCTAGAAGGAAATTTCTAACAGAAACTTGCTCAACTCTTTTCACCCCTTGTAAATATGTATCAAGGCCCACCTTACAAACTTACAAAAACATTTAGCCACTCAATTTAAAGGATATTTTAAAATTGAATTAAGTGTATGTGTTAAGATCATGCTTTTTCAAAAACACATCAAATGAAGTCACCTTGACAATCCCAAGCAAACCTAGTCTCTCAAGCTTAATATAAGACCACTCCAAAATTCTGAATCAAAAATTCAAATGTAAATCTCTTTCGGCCATTTTAACAAACACCTTAGGTACACTAATTAACCACCTGCCAAACTCTACTATTTTGCACAGTAATCCTCCACCCCTCTGTCCCCTCTTCACTCCCCTGTCCCCCTAGCATCTAACCAAGCCCCTGACCAAACCCCCCTTCACCGCTGCACCAGTGGAGCGTCGCCCAAAAATGGTCAGCGTCGGTCGACCACGCCCAAGTCGTAGCAGACCACCCCGCGCCTATTCAGGATGCCTAGGAGGATCGCCGCAGTCTACCACCTCTCCCTATCCACCCCTCCATCATAGCCAGGCCATGGACAAACGCAGCATAGCCACGCCAGTGCGTCTGCACCATGCAGAGCATGCGGCAGAGCACCGCGCCCGACCATCTCGCATACGCCGTGCCTCGACCTCACCCCGCGCACACTGTTATGCCACGACCCCAGGAGCCGCCCAGACATGCACATTCACCGCCGCTTGACCCATAGCCACCGTGCGCCGCGTCGAACACCACTTTTGCCGCGCAGAGCACCACCCTCTCACGACCAAATGTGACCGCCCCATGCCTCGCCTTTAAGCCTGAGAGAACCGCCAGGAGACCGCGCACCGTCCCCTACCTCTAGCCGCGCCGCTAGCTACCTGTAGCATCGACACCGACGAGCCGCGTCCATGCCGCTCGGTCCCTTCCTCGAGCTATAAAAGGAGGCCCTCTCCACCCCCATTCTGCACACCATCTCACTCCCTCTCACCACTGATCCTCTCACATTATCCCCGGAGCAAGGCAAGCCTCAGTTCGCCAGATTTTCGCCAGAGTTAGCCGCTATAGAGGTTAAGAGGCGTCGTTGATTAGAGCTACCCCAGGAGCCGCCGCTACCACGCCTCAAAGCGCCGTCGTCTACCAGCCCGAATGCACCCGTCGCCAAGCCTAGCTGGAGCCTAGGTGAGCCCCCATAGACCCCCCCACTGTGCCGCTAGGGTTCGTCCTCGCCGAAGACCTGTTCACCGTGAATGACGAACCACAACCGTTCGATCATAGTCTAATCATAGCGCTGAGGTTTCCCTGTACCGCTTCTCGTTAGATGTGCCGCTGACGTGAGGGACCAACCTGTCAGTAGCCCGTTGCGCCAGCACAGTGCAGCTGGGCCGTCCCATTTCTTTCCCGCGCTAGCCCACCGATTCAAATTAGTATTTTTCCCATCTAGGTTTAAACTAGATTATGTCCACTTATTCAAAAATCAATTCAGAGAGTTTCACTTAACCAAATGGCATGATTCAAATTTGGTTAGAAAGATAATTAAAATATTTATCCAAGCCCGCTGGATTTAAATCGATTGATGTTAGAGATCACATATAGAAAAAATAACAAGACAGAGACTTTTCTACATTCAAACATTTTTCAAAAATCAACCATAATAGCTTTTGAGTTGATTCCAACTATCAAAAATCACATTTGACAATACCTATCTGAATATGCAAAAATATTTAGGTTTGTATGCCGTGACATTGGACTAGTACCAAAAGAATGCTATTAGGGCATTTCTAGTCACATTAAATCACATTACCATGTATTAGAATATGTGGTGATAACATGTGTCCACATGATCCCATATTTTAATTGGAGAATATTGAATCTTAATTAATTTTAGTGAGTAGAAATTACTTTTCTCAAATAAAATAAATAGAACTAGTTCTTTAAATCTTGTGATGATTGTGATGATGCTAGATCATCAAGTGTGTGCCTTAGTGTGCTAAATAGACTAGTGAAGTATTTTTTTGGTGATTGTGTATCCCGTATTCATTTATAGACGATAGTACCGACCAAGTATACGAGGAGGAGGAGTTCTACCCCAAGGAAGACGAAGAGAGCTTCAATCACTACACCAATCAGGGCAAGCCATCACTAGATGAAAGTTAACCTAAGCAAGATGCATTAGGCATGCTTGGTTATACATTTTGATTTATATCCATCCCAAGTTTTACTTGCAAGATTTACTTTCTTTTACTTTACTAAATTTCTTTACTTTTAAGATAGATAGCATAAACAGTATAAAACTAGGCCTATCTAGTTGTACTTAGATGTCATTCTATGGCATGAAACTGAAGATTAGCATCCCTCATTAGTGAATCCTCTTAACCTTAGTGGCTAGTGCTAAGCATAAAACTTGATCACTCTAGATGGGAATACTTGGTGAAAATGCTTATGAAAACCTTGGAATGATGAGTCTTCTATTGGGATGTTTTGACATGTGTTGAGCAACACAAATGGTTTATGATGATGAAATGTTGAGGCATGAACCTTATCCCTTTATAAAAACTGATGGTTGGGTTCGGATGCAATACCATTCCAATTTTACCGTACAACCACAATACCTGAATTGGGTAAGGATTAGCCGGAAGTTTATATGCATTAGTATGGGTTCCCTCACGGAAGAGGTTTGAGCTCAGGCTACCTCTGGACGATGTGCACCTATGCAGTGCCCAGGATGGCAGATGGCCATGGCTGGGAGGCCAAGCTCATAGTAGAGGTCCTTATACTAGAGTGTGTAAAGGAAAGATTATGATTGATTATCCACATACTAAGTATGATGATTCAGGGTTATCCCTGATGGATGTATCGAATTTTGTGGTGAAAGTGTACCACCTCTGCAGAGTGTCAAACTATTTGAATAGCCGCGTCCACGGTCATGGACAGTTGGAGTGGCCATACTATTCTGTCGTCAAATGTTTTCAAAATGACTTCTGAAATGAATTATGATTTGACTTGAGCACAACAGGGTTGTGACTATGAAAACTAAGTTCCCCACTTAGGTTATTTTAGAACATTATTTTAGCTTTCTTTGTTTCTAAACTTAGCTTAGGTTAAATTTAGCTTTTGCAAATAAACTTAGAGCTTAGCATTCCTACTAGAACTACCTTACTTGTTAGTGATAGTTTGCGAGTACTTAAAGAGTACTCATGGCTTTGTCCTTGGCTATTCCCGTGGCCAAATTATGAGGAGGACTATCCGGAAGAAAGATAGTAGGATGGCTACGACAACTAGGATCATCTCCCATCATCAGCATTTCCTGTGACACTAAAGATGGAGCCCACCGCTACGCTTATTATTCCACTGCTTGTTTGTATTAAGACTGGATCATGAGATCCGTTATTCATGTAAGACCTTATTATGGTTTGTTATGGATGATGTACTGTGATATCCAATTTGTTATGTCTCGCAAAAATGGTAATCCTGGGATTGCGATGTATGGCATAATAGGCATCTGGGATTAAAAATCCAGTTGTTGATAAGTTGGTATCAGAGCCATCTTGACCATAGGACCCTAGTTAGAATCGACGTCCAAACAAAAACTTAGTTTCAAAACCAAAGAAGTAAGTATTTATGAAAACACATTCCCACTCTTATCCTTGATTCTTTCAAAAAAATCATGTTCCTCAAAAATTCTTACATTACTACATAAAACATGACACACTTGATCACCTCACTAACTTACTCATCCCAAATTCTTATAGATGGAAGTTCAGTATTGCATGTTCTACCAGTTGGGCAACGGAGGCCAACTGATCTTTGAGAGGGATCTTGATGCACTGTTTGAGTACCTTGAGCGTCTGCATCCGGAATTCTTCGGAGCTCAACTCAAGGATTGCCCAGGAGGAGATCTACAATGGCTGATAGTTGCAGATCTTCGAGGCAAGATGGAAGCACCCCTTTCTGAGAAGATTCAATTCGCCATGAGAGAGAACAACTGGGTAGATGGGTTAGCCAGGGCTATGCACAAAGCTCTTGCCCGTCTGTGTGGACAAAACATCAACTCGATCTAGGGAACTCGCTTTGCTCACTAGGCGAGGCGAGATTCTATGGGAATGCCATTGGAGATGCCAAGTTACCCAGAGATGAAGCGCCAAGTGGAGAATCTTGACTTCCTGATGTATGATAGGCAGAAGGAATTAGACAATGCTCGAGTCTACGCCAACCACAACCTCGCCATTGCCGCTAAGAAGGACTAGACTTCCGCCCTGCTCGTCAAGGATTGTCAATCACTTCGTCATCGACGCGAGAAGAAGGATTGCACCATCGCTTGTCTTTGCAAGAAGGTGGCCGACCTCGAGAAGACCATCCAGGAACAAGAAGCTCAGCTTGTAGCAAAAGAAGAAGAAGGTGAAGACATCCAGGGAGATATTCACTCGTACCTCAGTGATGACAATGACTACCTGGAGGATGATGCCATGGATTTCTACACCGATGATGATGACTCCGACTTCATTGATGATGAGTAGATGCACTTGATCACTACCATAGGAATGAGTTGTATCGGTCCCAATGTATCTTATCTTCATAGAAAGGTTCTTAAAACCATTTGTTTTCATTTGATGTTGTGGTGTGTGTGTTTGTATTGTGTGTTTGAATGAGTGAATGAATGAGAAGAAGTCAGTTGCAAAACCTGAGTTCAAACTCAAAGTCTATAGCTTTTGAAAAAAAAACCATGAACCTTAGAACTTTCCCTCTTACCCCTTTATCTATCTCAATCTTCAGATGACTCGGGGAAACCCCGGAGGAAGCACCTCATCGCAGGACCCGATGCTGCAGATTCTACAGATGCTAGTTTCTAACCATGAAGCTAGTAGAGCAGAGCACCTAGCCAACCTATCCACCCTGCAACAGATAGCTCAGATGTCCCACAATAATCAAGGCCATGGAAATTAGGATCATCATGGATCCAAACTCAAGAACTTTCAGAATACCAATGCCCCTATCTTCAGCAAATCTGAGGATCCCTTTGATGCTGATGATTGGTTGCAAACCATGGAGAATAACCTATAAGTCATAGGAGTTGACGCCAATGAGAAGGTACTGTTTGCCACTCACTATCTGGCAGGAGATGCAAGATCCTGGTGGAATAGCACTCGTACCATGAACCATGGTCAAGTGATGACGTGGAAAGCTTTCAATATCAAATTTAGCCGCACCCATGTGCCGCAAGGTTTATTCACCATAATGAGAGATGAGTTTAGAAAACTGAAGCAAGGAAGGATGACGGTAGTTGAATACCGTGACAAATTTCTGTCTCTCATTAGATATGCCCCTAATGAGATCAACACCGAAGCCAAGAAGAAAGAAAGGTTCCTGAACAGATTGTATGATGAAATGCAGACGGTGTTAGTCAACATCCGTTTTGAAGAGCTAGTAGACTATGCCATCCAGATGGAAGGGAAGATCAACCAAGCAAATGACAACCCCAAGCGCAGAATGATGCATCAGACTGGGTCCCACAATACCCAGAAGTATCGCCCCAACCCGTCTACAGGATATGCTCCAAGAAACAATAGACCCCCAATGTCTCGTCCAAGCTACCCCAATCGTAGCGGAGGAAACTTGAAGTCCGAAGGAAACCATAACAACAACCCGGCAACTCCAACAATTTCAACCATGCACCGCCCAAGTCCAACAACAACAACAACAACAATACTGCCCCAAGGACTAGTAGCAATGTTGTGCCTGTTGCAGCCAAAGACAAGTCACAGATTACTTGTTTCGAGTGTTGAGTGAAGGGTCACTACTCCAACGAGTGTCCCAAGAAGCTTGCAGCCACCACCAATGTGAATGCCCCAGCTCAGCAGCAACGCCGTGTTCAGCCCGGAAGAATATTTGCCCCAGGGAACTCTCTCAACCACAACGGCCGTCTGTTCCACATGAATGCTGAAGAAGCCTAGGAAGCGCTAGATGTCATGCTGGGTATGTTTTATGTTAAATCCATATTAGCCAGAGTGTTGTTTGATTCTGGAGCATTGCACTCATTTGTTACAGAATAATTTTCATGCACTAGTAAGATTCAACCAACAAAATTGAAGCATGTTATGATAGTTCAAATCCCTGGTTCAACCACCAAAGCTAGAAAAATTTGCAAGGTTGTACCTATCAGAATCCATGGGATAGATTTTTATGCCAATCTAATAGTACTTGGAACCAAAGGTTTGGAAGTAGTACTAGGAATGGATTAGATGTCGAAACAGAAAGGATTGGTCGACTATGCCAAGAAAGCCATAACCATGACCAGTAGCTCTGGAGTATCTGTAGAGCATGTATCTGAAACCTTGACCCATCAATTCAAATGCAACAAGAGTCTAGCCCTACCAACCATAGACCAAGTCAGAGTAGTCTGTGAATACCCTGACGTATACCCAGATGAATTGGCCGGTATGCCCCCAGATCGGGATATAAAGTTCATTATTGAACTAATTCCTGGAACTGGACCCATAGCTCAGAGACCTTATAGCATGAACCCATCCGAGTTAGTGGAGCTGAAGAAGAAACTTGATGCTATGTTGGCGAAAGGTTGGATTCAACCAAGCCCATCGCCATGGAGATCAACTATTTTGTTTGTCGACAAGAAAGATGGAGGTAACTATTTGTGCACAGATTACCAGAAGCTGAATGATGTCACCATCAAGAACATGTACCCACTGCCCAAGATAGATGATCTGTTTGATCAGTTGACTGGTGCTAGAGTGTTCTCTAAGATTGATCTTAGAACTTGTTATCATCAACTTAAGATTCGTGCAACGGATATTCTAAAGACCGCCTTTACCACCAGATATGGATTGTATGAGTATACGGTCATGTGTTTTGGATTAACCAATGCCCTCGCTTATTTCATAAACCTCATGAATAAGATTTTTATGAATTTTCTGGATAAGTTTGTCATTGTTTTTATCGATGATATTCTTATCCATTCCAAGTCAGAAGAAGACCATGATCAACATCTGATAAACATCCTTCAAACCCTAAGAGAGCATTAGTTGTATGCCAAGTTTAGCAAATGTGAGTTTTGGCCGAAAGAAGTAGGATTCCTCGGACATATTGTGTCAGCAGGAGGAGTCGTTGTTGATCCCGCCAAGATCAAATATGTTGAAGAATGGAAAGCCCCAACCACTCAAACCCAAGTCCGCGCATTTCTCGGATTAGCGGGATACTACCGCAAGTTCATTGAAGGATTTTCGAGCATCGCAAGACCAATGACCCAATTGTTGAAGAAAGACAAGAAGTTTGATTGGACCGACAAATGTGAAGCAAGTTTTCAAGAGCTCAAGAAGAGATTGATTTCAGCCCCAATATTGATTATGCTAGATATCAAGAAACCTTTTGATGTGTATTGTGATGCATCCAAGATTGGTCTCGGATGTGTGTTGATGCAAGAAGGCAAAGTCATAGAATATATGTCTCGTCAGCTGAAGCAACATGAGAAAAACTATCCTACCCATGATCTTGAGCTAGCAGTTGTAGTATTAGCTTTGAAGACATGGCATCATTACCTTATGGGTAACCGCTATGAGATTTATTTGGATCATAAGAGCCTGAAGTATATTTTGACTCAGAAGGAGCTGAATATGAGGCAAAGGAGATGGATAGAGTTAATCAAGGATTATGACCTTGACATTCACTATCACCCCGGCAAAGACAATGTGGTAGCAGATTCTCTTAGCAGATTGCCACGTAGATTAAACACCATGATCAAAGAAGCCCAGCCAAGTTTGCATGAAGAGTTGGAGCAATTTAGAACTGAGCTAGTTAGCAAAGGATTTTTAGCTAGCATTGAACTTCAACCCACTTCGATCAGTCAGATCAAGGAAGCCCAAAAGGGAAATGCAAGTATCGATGGAATCAAACATCGTATTGGTACAGGAAAGGTACCTGGATTCACCGAAGATGAGGAAGGAGTTTTGTGGTAAAAAGGACGTATTTGTGTGCCAGCAGATTCGAAGCTAAAGCAAGTTATCATGCAAGAAGCTCATGACACTCTTTATTCTATCCACCCCGGAGGAACAAAGATGTATCATGATTTGAAGGAGCATTTTTGGTGGCACAAGATGAAGACAGAAATCGGAAGTTACATAGCCAAGTGTGATATCTGTCAAAGAGTCAAAGCGGAATATCAAAGACCCGCAGGACTATTGCAACCATTGAAGATTCTGGAATGCAAATGGGATTCTGTCGTAATGGACTTTGCCACCGGTTTGCCTACTTCTAGTAGGGGAAATGACTCCATCTGGGTCATAGTTGATAGACTGTCCAAAATAGCCCATTTTATACCTGTCAAGACAACCTACTAGAGTGCAAAGCTAGTAGAGTTGTACATTGCTAGAATCGTCAGTTTGCATGGAACCCCTAAGACCATAGTGTTGGATCGAGGAACCCAATTTACCTCGAGATTTTGGCAGAAAGTCCAAGAAGGATTAGGAACAAAGTTGAATTTCAGCACAGCTTATCACCCGCAGACCGATGGACAGACTGAAAGAGTCAACCAGATCTTAGAAGATATGTTGAGAGCTTGTGTGTTAGAGTATGGATCAAAATGGGAAGATTGTCTGCCTTTCGCAGAATTCTCATACAACAATAGTTATCAAGCCAGTTTGCAAATGGACCCATTTGAATTTCTATATGGAAGGAAGTGTCGTACCCCCTTGAATGGTCGCAAGTAGGAGAGAGTCATATTTTCGGACCCTACACCCTATGAGAAGCAGAAGAGAAAGTTCACAAAGTCCGTGAGCACCTCAAGACCGCCCAATCCAGACAAAAGAGTTATGCTGACAAGAGACGTAGAGACCTGACTTTTAATGTCGGAGATTTTGTGTATCTCAAGCTTTCGCCGTTGAAAGGAATGCAGCGTTTTCAGCTGAAAGGAAAGTTAGCCCCAGATATATTGGACCCTTCAAGATTCTGAATTGCCGAGGAGAAGTATCTTATCAACTGGAACTGCCAGAGGAGATGTCAGCCATCCATAATGTGTTACATATCTCGTTACTTCCCAAATGCTTAGAAGTGCCAGAGAAGATTGAAGTGTTCAAGAACATCGATCACCGAGCCATTGATATCAACAAGGATCTTACGTATCATGAAGTGCCCATTCATATCTTGGAAGAAGCTTTCAGAACCACCAAAACCCGGAGTATCAAATTTCTCAAGTTCCAATGGAGCAACCATACTGAAGAAGCTACTTGGGAGCGAGAAGATTACATTAGGACTGAGTTTCCAGATCTCTTTAGTTCCTAGTTTTTCTTAAATCTCGGGACAAGATTTTGTTTAAGGAGGGAAGGTTTGTAACATCCCAAAACTTTAATCAAGGTTATCAAAGTTCAAATCTCCCAATTTAGGGTTAACAAAAAAAATTATTAATAAAATGTTTATTAATGCATGTGTGTTTGCATTAGTGTAGATTTGATTGAAAATGCCATGCTTGATTGTTCTAAATGTTGTGAAATGGTTTAAAGGTGAATGCCACATCATCTAGACCATTTAAACTCTAAATTCAAAGAGAAAGAAATCAAATAAGATTAAATAAGGAAAATGGTCATTTTGACCATTTTAATCCACTAGGCCACTTTAGGTGTTCCTAGAAGACAATTTCTAATAGAAAATTTCTCAACTCTTTTCACCCCTTGCTAGACCAAGTAAAGATGTATCAAGGCCCACCTTACAAACTTACAAAAACATTTAGCCACTCAATTTAAAGGATATTTGAAAATTGAATCAAGTGTATGTGTTAAGATCACACTTTTTCAGAAACACATCAAATGAATTCACCTTGAAAATCCCAAGCAAACCTAGACTCTCAAGCTTAATATAAGACCACTCCAAAATTTTGAATCAAAAATTCAAATGTAAATCTCTTTGAAGATTAGAACCCCTCATTAGTGAACACTCTTAACCTTAGTGGCTAGTGCTAAGCATAAAACTTGATCACTCTAGATGGGAATACTTGGTGAAAATGCTTATGAAAACCTTGGAATGATGAGTCATTCTATTGAGATATTTTGACATGTGTTGAGAAAAAAAATTATTTATGATGATGAAAATGTTGAGGCATGAGCCTTATCCCTTTATAAAAACTGATGGTTGGTTTCGGATGCGATACCTTTCCAATTTTACCGTACAACCACAATACCTGAAGAGGGTAAGGCTTAGCCGGAATTTTATATGAATTAGTATGGGTTCCCTCGCGGAAGAGGTTTGAGCTGAGGATACCTCTTGATGATGTCCACCTATGTAGTGCCGAGGATGGCAGATGGCCATGGCTGGGAGGCCAAGCTCATAGGAGAGGTGCTTATACTAGAGTGTGTAAAGGAAAGGTTATGATTGATTATCCGCATACTAAGTATGATGATTCAAGGTTATCCCTGACGGATGTATCGAATTTTGTGGTGAAAGTGTACCACCTCTATAGAGTGTCAAACTATTTGAATAGCCACATCCGCGGTCATGGAAAGTTGGAGTGGCCATACTGTTCCGTCGTCAGATGTTTTCAAAATGACTTGTGAAATGAATTATGATTTGACTTGACCACAACAGGGTTGTGACTATGAAAACTAAGTTCCCCACTTAGGTGATTTTAGAACATTATTTTAGCTTTCTTTGTTTCTGAACTTAGCCTAGGTTAAATTTAGCTTTTGCAAATAAACTTAGAGCTCAGCATTCCTACTAGAACTACCTTACTTGTTAGTGATAGGTTGAGAGTACTTAAAGAGTACTCATGGCTTTGTCCGTGGCTATTCCCGTGGCCAGACTATGAGGAGGACTCTCTAGAAGAAGGACAGCAGGACGGCTACGACAACTAGGATCATCTCCCATCGTCAGCATTGCCTGTGACACTGAAGATAGAGCCCACCACTATGCTTATTATTCTACTGCTTGTTTGTATTAAGACTGGATCATGAGATCCGTTATTCGTGTAAGACCTTATTATGGTTTGTAATGGATGATGTACTGTGATATCCAATCTGTTATGTCTCGAAAAAATGGTAAGCCTGGGATTGTGATGTATGGCATAACAGGCATCTGGGATTAAAAATCCGGGTGTTGACAGGCACTTTGGTAGTCCCATTCTTTCTATAGCTCGGATCTTGGTGGGGTTAGCCTCGATACCTTGGCTAGACATGAGAAAACCAAGTAACTTCCTAGACGGCACACCAAAGGAACATTTTTCCGGGTTAAGCTTCATTCAGAACCGCCTTAGGTTCTCAAATGTTTGCCGGATATCATCAAGGAGCGTTTTGCTTTCCTTAGTTTTTATCACAACATCATCTACATATACTTGGACATTTTTCCCAATTTGATCATGTAAAAATTTATGCATACACCTATGATACGTTGCTCCTGCATTACGTAAGCCAAATGGCATGGTGCGATAGCAATAATCCCCATACGGGGTAATAAAAGCAGTTTTATTTGATCATCTGGGTTCAGGGGTATCTGTGGAAACTAGAATACGCATCTACAAATGATAACAACTCACACCCAGCGCTCGAATCTATGACCTGATCTATCCATGGCAGTGGGAATAGATCTTTTGGACACGCCTTATTCAGGTTTGTGTAATCGACACACATATGCCACACCACTGCTACATTCGGATCATCCTTTTTCTTTTCCACAAGCACCGGACTAGAGAGCCAATCTGGATAGAGTACTTCCATGATAAACCCGGCTGCAAGGAGCCAAGCTATCTCATCACCAATCACCTTTCTCCTGTCTACGACAAAGCCGTAGAGAGGTTGCTTCACCGGCTTAGCTCCGAGTCTCACATGCCAAGAGTGCTCGGCCAACTCCCTCGGTACACCTTGCAGGTCTTGGGTGGACCAAGCAAAGATATCCCGATTCTCACGGAGGAAGTAGGTAAGCTCGCTTTCCTATTTGTCGCTTAACCCGGCACCAATGGTTACGGTGCACTCTGGGAACTAATCATCAATAGGAACTTTCTGTGTATCCTTGGTTTCTTGAAACGAGACACTCCCATGCGGGTTACTCAGCGCTAGCATATGCATCTATGCGGACCGAGCCAATGCCACCACCTCCCGAATTCTCCTTTTTTCTTGTGAAAGCACAAGTGATTCGGACAGGTTTGACCCGGCTGAAGCACATTCTATTGAGCGCCTGAAGTCACCAGTTATGGTGATTACTCGATTTGGCCTAGGCAATTTCATTTTCAAATAACTGATGCAAGTACTTGCCATAAACTTGTTGAGAGGAGGCCTCCTGAATAACACGTGATACACACTTTCCAAGTTCACAACTTCAAACTCCAAATTTTCAGTCCGGCAGTTGTCCCTTGTGTCGAATAACAAGTCGACTTAGACCTTGCCAATGGGCTCACAGGAAATACCTAGCACAACGCTGTGGAAAGTTGTCCTCATTGGCTGGAGCATGTTCTCAGATATTCCCAACTTGTGCATGGTGTCCTTGTACATGATGTTGATGCTACTGCCATTGTCAATCAGCACTTTGGAGAATCTCACGTTGATATTTGGCCCAATGAACATCGGGTCCAACACTAGTGCATACGATCCAGGACTCAACATGAGCTTGGGGTGATCCTTGATGTTCCAAGTTATTTCCTGATCCTCCCAAGGCATATACCTCGTCACAGCCAGCATAACTGCATTCACCACCATATGTCGGTGCTGCAAGCTCTTTGTATCAGTTTCCTTAGTGGTGAACACACAATAACTCTGGTGATGCTCCCTGTATTCATTTCTCCCATCATTGTCGGGATACCTTTGGTTTTGTTACTACTGATTATCCACCTGATGCACTACATCCCTCTGATCTTGATTTTCATACCTCAGCGGGAGGTTGTGGTAGCATCAGTTGCTGCCCATTTGCCCCAGTAAGTTCTTGCTACCAACGTGCATCGTGGCGAGGTCCATCATTGTGAGGTGCATCGTGCCGAGGTGCCTGAGCATTCCCCGAGCCACCATGCTCTATTTTCCTCATCCACTCACACTGCTGAGTCATATGATTCGCCGGGTTATTCGGACTTGGCGTATGGAACTTACACGGCTGATCCAACATAGACTCATATGTGTATCTCGGCCTATCCTTCTTTTCTTGCCACTGTTTCTTCTGCTCTGGAGTCCAAGTTTTCTTACCATCATTTCTCGGAGTTAACTATTGCCCTCCAATTTTCTGACACTGGTTTGCGCCATCATTTGGCTGATCCTGATCCACAGCCGCAACTTGGTGCGAACTATATCTGTAATCCGGCCGATCATCCCTCCTTTTAACTCGAAAATCATTTCTCCTGGATGACCCGGTTCCATCTCGATTATTATACTCTTTGTTTGACTCACTTAACATCAGTCGAGGTTGAGTTGGATCATCCGATGCATATGAATCAGCTATCCGGATTGTTTCTGCCAAGGTAGTTGGCATATCTCTCTGCAACCTCTGCCACAACATATTGGCATATCTGCACCCTTGGGCGAACCACACAATAGCTTGCAACTCAATCACCCCTTCATAGGAATTGCGCACATTGCACTAGCGAGTCAAGTAATCCTGGTCTATCTCATTCGGTCTCTGCTTGCACTGTGCCAGTGTCTGTGGCCTATTCGGCCTCTTATACATGCTTGCAAAGTTGTTAATGAACAAGTCCTCAAAGTCAATCCAACAGTTAATACTTCCTGGCAGTAAGTTGTTCAACCAGACCCTTGCTGGTCTTTCCAACATCTACAGTACATATCTCACATCCCATCTCAAATAGCTCGTGGAAATGTTCACTACAGTTGCATAGTCGATGAGCCAATCCTCCGGCTTAGTGTTGCTGTCATACGTCTTTGTTCCTCGGGACAACTGAAAGTTCCGCACAGGTGGATCTCTCATGATCCAAGGTCCAAAGCACACTGGACCTGGAGGACCCTGTACCTCAATCATCTCTGACCTGTAGATTCGGTCCAACTTCAGCCTTGCATCATCTGGTTGCAAGTTCCTGTTTCCCAATCTTGATCCAATCACATGATGCTCTAGCCTTGGAAATCCGGCATCAGCCATCACCGAATAACCATCATTGTATCTATCTTGACCCGGATGAGCATATTGTTGTTGCATCGTCGGACTAGCACTTCTCTCCTGCTAAGGTTCATATTATGGCTATTGTTGCTGTTACCGAGGCGGGTCTTGCCTTGCTCCCGCCGAGTTACACTGTCCGGTATTGCCGTTTCCAGCGTTTCTCTGACCGGCATTGCCTTGGTCACGGTTATGTCAGCCAGCTTCACCTCGGCTGGCACTATGACGATCCTCATCCACTTGCACCGCTTTACCTTTCCCTGCCCTTGTCGGGTCATATAGGACCATTTGTTTGTCCTTTCTTCAGAGGTTACCACTTCCTCTCTTCTAGGGCCATCATGAGGAGATGACGCTGCCCCAGCGGACTTCGTCGGGTTACCCCTCGCCGAATGAATTATGTGTGAGCCTCCTAGTATCGTCGGGTTTTCTTTGAGTATCTCCTCATTCTGCTTATTCGCTACCCTCACTAAGTGGTTTACTCTTTCATGCTGCCTCTCCCGGGCCTATCGGATTAGACCCTCTAGCTCAGACGATGTTGCATCTGCATCGTTAAGGTTCTTCACTGGGGTACTGTACCTCTCCAGCCCTGCTGTCACTAGTGTGGCTGTTTGACCTGGCTTAGGGACATATTTCTTGTCTATCTTAGTGATTAATTTCTACCCCTAATTTTTACTCCATCCAAACGATTTTATTTGCATACTAACGCAAAGTGATGTTCAGTGACTGCTTTAACTCAGCTACCTTCTTTGCCCCTACTAACATTTTCTGCCGGGTTCTCTCGATCTCGCCCAGTGCCTGAGCCGTATCTACTACAGGTGCTATGGGAGTAGCTAAGAAATCTATTGCCTGCTGCATTACATTCTCTTGCCTCTCTAGTGGAGGAAATCTAGACCTAGCTGCCTTTGGGATAATGCCTGGATTTGGCACCGGGTCCTTGCTTGCTCTTGCATCTGGTGCAGTCATCATGACCTCAATGCAGCTAGCAGGGCGAGTGATACGCGAGCCTCGAACCACGCTGAGAGGTGGTTCGCCTCCCTCAACAACATGCAGCGGATGAGCGCAGGACTCATCCATGCCCACGTATATCTTGTGTGCGCCGAGGCTGATGAAGATGCTGTTGCATAGAGGAGGTCGGTTAGCGAAGTTTCTAGCATTGTCGCTGACGTAGTCCAGCGCTCCAAAGCGCTGAAGGAGCTCGGAGACGATGTGTGGCCCGGTGGTGATGACATTTCCTGTTTGGATCTTCACTTCTGCTAGCACCGCTAGCCTCACTGTGGGTGCCAACTATCATGGTGGTGGCACAGCAGCTGCCATGTATAGGCTAAAGATGGGGCCAATAAGCACTAGTGGTATCCAGGGAGGGATAGTGTGGTGATTCCACACACAGATGTTTGTATTCTATCTTGACAATGTTGGATTACAAGGGCTCCTTTAGTTGTTCTTGGGGAGGTAGAGGATGAGCTTCTCTACTACCCACACCACTATCTAGGGTTTCCCCTTAGTAAAATGGCCAACCCTCTCTATGGAGATCCTGCCCCTCCTTATATAGGGGTGCTAGGTTACAAGTTAGGGCATACGTGGAAGGCATATTCTCCGAATATGCCTCTCCCAAAATAGCAAAGTTGTGTTCCCCTTTTCTCTGTCTAAGCTGATTCAGACTCATGTCGTAAGCCTCTCTGAGCCCCTCTATGGCACGACGTCATCCGATATAGCCAACATTACCCGACATAGGAAACGTCACCTTTGTCAGCCAATACTCGCTGGTCCATCCCTCTATCCTCTGAGCTCACGCTATAGTGGAGAGAAAACCTTTGACCAGCAAAATTCCTTCCTTCTCTTGTAAGCCAAGTGGTAACCCAGCTCAGGCCTAGCTAACTCGGCCCCATGGGTACCTTCAAACAAGTTACAAAGAGCTAGCCGGCATATGTTTTATGTCGTCCAGGGTAACGTTAGATGAAAATCCTTCGGGGCGGGTCTACCATAAGTGGGTCTGCCCTGAGGTGACTCAGCCAACTCCTGCTTTAACCTTGCCGTACCTCGGCTATCACAACCATTATATCCTGGCAGGACCCAACCCAGGGTTATCCCCCCAATAGTCAGCCTTTCCGAATAGACACATCAGACCTGTAGTCGTTTTCCCCAAAAAGTTTACCACATATAGATCATTTTTGACATATCCAACAAAAGTGGCATTTAGATACTTGCTCCACAAGAGTACACTAAATCATCATCAATGAAACTGCAAAGCCCATCTTACCAAGGGCATGAACAGAAAGTATATTGTAACCAAGGGCCTCAACAAGCATGAAATCCACGAGTGAGATATCATGAGCAACCACAACCTTGCCAAGACTCAATACCTTAGATTTCGATTTATCACCATAGGAGATGGTTATTTGATCATGATTTGGCCTCATCTCCATGATGATCTCCTTGCTTCCGCCCATATGACTTGTGAAACCACTATAAAGCACCCATTTAGATCCACCGGAAGCATAGCCCTACAAGAAATTTACTTCTTGGTTTTAGGTACCCGTTTTTCAATGGGTCCTCTCATGTTTGTAACAAGGGTCATTGGAACCCAAATCGACCAAGAAATATAATTATTAAAAGGACCAACATAGCTAGCATAGACATCACCATAATAATCACAAAATAACTCATAATGTGGATTGTTATACCCTACAAAACCATTATAATTAGTTTTCTCCTTCATGATGTTCTTTTCAGCAGTTCTTGTCTTTGCTTGAGCATTCTTGGCCTTCTTCTTCTTGTTCTTCTTCTTGGTCTTGGGGACATATCCAAGTACCTCTTCCATTATTCATCCTTTGCTTACTCAGGACCTCATCTAAAACTTCCTTACCTTTGGGTAAAGATGTCTTGGCAAGTTCATCTTTCAACCTAGCATTTTCTTCAAGAACTTCTTCATGTCCACATGTTGGTGCAGAGGTGCTAGGAGCATCATACTTGTTTAATCGATTTTGGAGCTAATCACAAGACTCATTGAGAATAGAGTATTCACTCTCCAATGCCTTATGAGCAATGTCAAGTTTCTCTAATTTCTCGGAGAGTAGCACGAGCAACCCGAAATTCAATCTTTTCCTTCTTTAATTTCTTTGCTTTGGCAATGGCATTATCACGTTCCTTTACAAGCTTGGTCACAACCTCGTCATGTGAATCCTCAATTGACTCAAGTCTCTCCTCTAGAGAGACTTGAATCTCTTCTTCTTCTAGAGAATTCTTCGAGGATGCAATTTCCATTGCATTCTCCCATTCAATTCTGCCCTTTTCTTTGAGGAGCGCTTCAGAGTGAGCAAGTTGACCCATAAGAGCCTTGAAATGCATTTTGTGCTCACCTTGAAAGTTAGTGATAAAATAATCCAAAGCATTAACTTCTTCCTTAACTTTAAGACTAGTTTGGTCATCCATATCATCATTCATAGTAGTCTTAGGAAATGAAGTGGTAGAAGGTGATACCTCGGAACCTCTTTCCATAAGGAAAGTGACATTATTGTTGACGACATTCTCATTGGGAGAGTCGAAGAGAGACGTAGGTGTATATGTGTTGGCTATGGAAGCCACCTCTCGTGAGCTATCATCATCATCTTCACTTCGGATGAGTACTCTTCTTGTGCTACCAAAACAATCTTAAGTTGCTTCTTGTAAGGAGCATTTTTCTTGACAAATGGCTTCTTCTGAGGTGCCTTTGACCTTTCCTTGAGAATGAGCCTGCCCTCATTATCTTCTCTACTTTGATAGGGACACTCAGCTACAAAGTGCAAATGGTCTCCACAATTGTAACAAGTTCTCAGCTTTGGGCCGTTTTCCTTTCGTCCATTTGACCCATTCTTGCGTTCAAGTTCAGATTTTGCTTTGGCTGGGTCCTTCCAACAATTTCTTGCATAAAACGTCATGTACTCACCATGAGCACGCTTGACCTCCTTAGGATAGCTCATGGAGACAATGTAAAATCCCCTATCATCTTCATCTTGCTCAATGGCATTAGCCTTCAATGCAACATTCACGCCTTTTTGCATTCCAATTTCTCGGGCACGAGCATCTTCGGCGTTCTTCGCCACAACTATGAATGCAGCCATTTCTTGCATAACTCGTTGGAAGTCATCTGGTGGTAGTTGTGTCTACCTTGTAAGCTCTTCAAATCTGTGGGCTCAAATGGCATAAGAGCACTCACATACTTTCTCTTGATCCATGCATCATCAATATGTGTGGCACCATGATTTCTAAAGGTTATGGCAATGCTCTTGAGCCTTCTATACATGTCTTCGTGGTCCTCACCATCCAACATGTAGAACCCTTCAGCTTCATTACTTAGAGCATCATACCTATTTCTTCTCATGCTCTCATTCCCAATGGATAGGCCAGTGAGATCATCCCATGCTTCCTTGGTGGTGTTGAAGTATTCAATGTGTGGCATGTACTTGGGACCCACACCAAGCTGAATCATGTGTAGAGTAGTTGCGTTGAGTTGGTTATCAATGACTTCTCTTCTTGTCAACTTGTTGGTATCTCCAATGTGGAGGCCACTTTCAATGATCTTCCAAAGCTTAATGGATGAACTACACACATGAGATTTCATCAAGAATTTCCATTGATTAAAATAAGATGCAGTAAGCTTGGGTGGATCACCCCTATTATTTAGATGAGGGTGAGGGTTTGGTGGATCGGGTGAATATAGATGAGGAACCTCACTATAGTCCTCCTTACCACTTCCCTTTTTAGACGAGGATCCATTATTCTTATCTTCACCCTCCAACTTCTTTTGTTTGGAGTTAGCCTTATCTTTGTCCTTAGAAATAGGAGTCGACTCCTCAGTGGTAGATGTAGGTGAAGATGAGTGTGGTGAGAGGCGTGAAACTAGTTCACGCATATCATCCATTTAGGCATCCATGGATTTCACCAAGGTTGTTTCCAATGACTTGAGATCATCCATGGTTACATTGTCCATAGCGTCACTACCATCTCCCTTTGTACTCATACTATCTTAGGCGGTAAAGACCGAATAAAGAGTCGAGGCTCTGATTCCAATTGAAATGGATCGTATGGACACCTAGAGGGGGGAGAATAGGTGCTACTCCAAATTTTAATTCTTTTTCAATTTTAGGCTTGACACAAAGGTAAATTCTCTAGATATGCAACTACGAAGAATTTCCCTATATGTAAACACTACTAAGCAAGTAAAGCGAGGAACTAGGTAACCATAGGGGAGCATGCTGAGACATATGATTTGTTTGATTGTAGTTCCTTCCTTGTTAAGGGAAGTACGTCTGCATTGGAGGGGTGGGCGGTACTAAGACCACCACGCTACAATAGGCCTCACCCTCTTCTCTAATGAATCTCGCCACCAAAGGCCTGATCTCCACTATTGGTACCCTTCAAGGCAGGAACCGGTGCCTTTACAACACTAGAGGGGCACACATCCACAACTCAATTGGAGGATCCCGTGATGACAACAAGCTGCGACAAGAACAAGTACTATCATTAACTGAAAATGAGATCTAGATATTTGCAAGAAATACTAGATCAAGAATCCTCCAAGTAAATGGGGGAAGTGATGCGCTTGATTAGTGATGGTGAAGATCGAAGCCGCCTCCTTCGATTCCCCAAAGAACGAAGCCTTCGGGTGGATGAATCAAGAGTTCTGAAATGGGGATCTGAGGGGCTATTTTTGAATATTCGCCGTTGGGTGATTTGGGGTCCAGATTATCCGGCCAGTGGGGGCCGAATTATCCAGCCTAGACAATCATCCGACCCTGGCTCGGATAATCCAGACAAAAGTCCGCCCCCTCCCCGAGTGACGCCTTACCTGCCTTTGTCGAAATCCTGGGGGCGGATTATCTGGCCTGAGCAATATCTTCGGCTTTGGCCGGTTAATCCGGGGAAATTTTCGGCCCCCGCCTACAAGCCGCACCGCGAAGACTTAGCCGAAATTCTTGAGGGGGCAGATTATCCGGCTCTTGAGGAGGGAAGATTATTCATCCAGAGCTAAAACTCCAGCCCTGGCCAGTTAATCCAAGAGAAATTCAGCCCCCCACCTGCATGACGTGCCTTGGGGGCTTTTGGCCAACTTGGTGAGGCAGATAATCCGGCCCTGGTAGGGGAAGATAATGCGCCCCCAAAACTTTTTTTAGCTTCCTTGGGTGATAATATTATTTGCACACTAAACACACTGTTAAATACTCCTTTGTATTGTTATCTAACACACAAAATACTAGAGGTCATGAAATGTTCTTTCACCATGGTTTACTTGGCCTCCATGGTCCTACCCATGTGATTACACTACGGTGTTGTCCTATGAGCCCACAGAGGTGGAGTGATGTGCAGTCGATGTTCACACACCACCATCATAAAACAACATAAAAGATAAAAACTAGACCAAATACTCAACATATGTCATATAGAAATCATCGCCAATTCATCACATGCCCTCAGGAACATATGGGAACTACTCACAATGTGGAAACATGATAGTATTTAGTAGCATATGTGGTACAACACAATCTTAAAATATAATCTCTCCACAAGATAATAACAATTTTCCAATCACACATGTATAATATCACAAAACAATTATCCAGGGTTTGAAGATTTCTCAAACTACGAGGGGGATGAAGTGGATCTCAAAGATGGTGACGGGGATGGTGCTAGTCCTGGTGATGGAGATGATGGAGAGGCCTCCCCCTACACCTAAGAGGAGTGGTGATGTCGATGGTGGTGATTTCCCCCTCTTCGGTGCCCCGAAGAAGAAGAATCTGCCCCCTCGCAGAGAAGGAGAGAGCTTTTGCCTCCGCCGCCGCCACGATAAATCTCAAAAAAATTAGGGTGTCTATCTTTTGCCGAGATGGAGTTCTAGTCAAAAGGGGAGGTCAAAACGAGGCTCTAGGGCCCAACGGGTAGCACACACGGGGCCAGGGGAGTGCGTGTAGTGTGCTCGTTTGGCCCTTATGGCCCCTCTCGCCTGGTTCCTTCGTGGATGGTCTTTCTCCTGATGAAAAACTCCCTATGTATTTCCCCGATGTAATTGATGTTTAGAAGGTCCTCAAACACCAAAAACATGAAAAAGGAGATTTTCTGCCTCCCAAAAATTAAATACCAAAAAATAGGAATTTGTAGTAAAGTCCCAAAAATCATCTAAATATGCACGAATAATGATATAACAATGCAAACAACATTCTAATTTGATGATATAGTGCTACTAAAATGATGATACAAAATGCAAGTATCAACTCCCCCAATCTTAAACCTTTACTCGTCCTCGAGTAAAGAAGTGAATAGATCATCATATGCATCAATGATCTTATGGTTGATAAAGATAAGATCAACTCTCATAGAACAACAAGTTATAGGAAGAAAACTAAAAATATAGACATGAGATTGTTCACAGCCTTGCCTCTTAGTAACTTGTGAAAACCTTATTCATGGATCTTTCAATCATGTCCTTATGCTCAATTCAACCTGTGTCTAACACTTTCCATGGTTAGTCGAATTCACGGGTGCCTTCCTTTCATTCACTTTCCAAGAGCATAAGTATTGAAATTTCCATGACCCTCAATTTTCTCATGAGCTACTAAGTTAAAACAAGAATGTTTCATGTCCTTTTCATGTTCCTTCCCAAGTTTTTATTCCACAAGTCTAAATCTCTACTTCAAACTACAATATTTCATGTCATATTGACTAATTCTTTTTAATTGGAAGGATTCTTTCAATTGTCCAGCACACTCAAGTTAATTAAATTCAAGGCAAGACGTGACTGAAACCTCTAAACATGTCACTCTCATTTGAATGAGTGTTACCCATAAATCTCCAAACAAGAGAGCCATGGATGACACCATACTTTAATATTCATTGATAAACCACAAGATAGGAGATACATGATATTCTCTATGAGCTTACAAACCAAGGATAAATCGATAACTAAATGATAAAAGTAAAGCACACCATGACTAGATAGCTATGATAAACTAGTAAGAATGAAAGACTAGGTGGAACCCACCTAGCTTGAAAGGTTGTGGAGTCTCCTTATTCGTCTTCTTTTTTCCAGCTTTTAACATCATAATAATGGTTTTAAAGTTCCCCAACGATACTAATCATGAGGTTGTATGCTTGTTCAAATTTTCCTGTAGCTTTGCTTAGGTTTCCCATAAGATTTTTCTCCACCGTGTCCTTGCTAGGTTTCCACTCTGGACTTGTTGCTTTTCCCTTTGTGATTTTATGAGCCCACTCACCACGGAGATCATTTTTGGGGACAAGCATGAATTCCCTGCTGATAAGATTAGCAACTGGATTTTTATGAGCAAGGAAATTCCTGGGAACCTTTCCTCCGGTGCTCATGAATGCATTCCTCCGCTTGTTGCCAAGGGATACATTCACTTTCACCGTAGCAACAGGGATAGGAGCAAGAGGTGTTGATGACGAAGATCCGATGTTAATGACATGCTTACGATCTTCCTCCTCGTCTTCTGCTTATCCTTCATCTTATTTCTCTCCCACCTCCTCGTCTGGCATGTAGTCTTCATCATCCAAGTAGTCCTCCCTCTTCCTATTCCTCCTCCACATGGACGTGGGGTTGAGACCTTCAATCTCATCATCATCGGCATCCATGGAAGAACATTGGTAAGAGTCTCTCGAAGACATCGTGCCGACTCTGGAGGAGAGAAATTTGTCAGACAACGACAAAAACAATGTTCTCCTCGAAAAGTCTCGGTGCTAGATTAGATCGATAGAAGGGGTATATATTGACGGGTTTTAGGTCAAAACTAAGAGTTAGAGTTCAAAATGAGACGAAACGAGAGTCTAAGGGGCGAACGGGAAGTACACACGTGGCCAGGGGTGCCCGCGTGAGCCCTTCTTGTTCCTCCCTCGGGACTCCATTCCTTCCAAACTTTTGTCGCCCCTAGTAATTCTTGGGTCCGCAGCATAGAAAACAAAAAAAATTCCTACGGTGTGAACTACACGCCAAGATCTATCTACTAGGTACAAAGCAACGGGTGGACATACATCCAACGAGAACTTAACGTCGAAGACAACGAGTTTTGTTAACGAGTAGGAACTCGTGGTTGATGTAGTCGTACACTTGCCGATCTCAAGATCGTGAGGAAGTCCGAGCGCCGCAACTCAGCAGCGCATCCGTACTCGCACACGTGTCAAGCCACCGGACAACCTCCACCTCCTCGCTCCAGTGATCCAGCGGAAGCAGCAACTCCTTCCAGATGAAATGCCACCGGGAACATGTATCTCGCTAATCCGAGACCATGGGGGAATAATTCTAGAGGGGGAGAGAGATCCTTCACAAGGACGTGTGTGGATGAAGGAGGGAATGGGTGGACTTTTATAGGAGGAGGGGGGTGCCCCTCCTCTCCATGGCCAGCGCATGGGGGGGTGACCCCTCACCTCCCCCATTCATGTGGTGGTAACCCCTCCACATTAAAATGCCTCTTCACATTCCTTTTTAAAGTCTCCACTTTAAATGCATTAAATTCTCCAAGTTTAATGCTCTCTCATTTAATAAAAGTCTTTTATTAAATTTATTCAGAATTTTGTTAATTACTTTAATTAACAAACATTCACATATAGCCCCTTGCAATATTTCAATATCACATGTAGAACCACTTTCTGCAATTTCACCCGAAACAATTTCCGGTTTCTATTGAAACAATTCCTGTGCTTTGCAATTCTTTCGTCTGAAACATATGTGCTCCAAAATGGTGTCCGGTAACTCTTAAGTGTGTCACCCTATGGTTCGTGAATAATGCATACATGATAGAGACCCTTCTCCAATCAATAATCAGTAGCGGGACCTGGAGATCCGTACTGACTCCTACACATTCAACGATGACTTCTGTGATCGTGAGAACCTTTAACGCTTGTAACTAAATCCCTTTGTCCCTCGATATATTGCTTGTCCGAGATTCGATCATCGGTATCTCCATACCTAGTTTGATCTCGTTTCTGACATGCACTCTTTTCTAGTTCCCGTGATATAACATTCTAGTGATCACATCACTTGCTTGCAAGCTATCTCAATGTGATATCACCGAGAGGGCCCAGAGTATATATATCCGTCATCGGGATTGACAAATTCCACTCTTGATCCATGAGCCTCAACATAACACCTTCGCAGTACTAAACCCATCTTTATAGTCACCTTGTTACGGTGTGACGTTTGATGTTATCAAGATTCTCTTCAGGTGTTAGCAATTAACATGATCTCATGGTCTAAGGATAAAGATTACTTCGTACGATGTTATAGAAATATAAACATAATGACTTGATCGTAATGCTATACTTCGGATGAATGTTCATCACATCATTGCACCAATGGTGTGACCTTGTTATTAATAACATCCAATGTCAATGATCAGGAAACCTTGATCATCTTGTTAATCAACAAGATAGTCTATAAGAGAGGCATAACTAGGAACCCTTTTTATTTATTAAACACACATGTATTGATGTTTCCGATCAATACAATTCTAGCATGTAAAATAAACATCTATCATATACAAGGAATACATAATAACAACTTTATTATTGCCTCTCAGGGCATATTTCCTTCAGTAATTTCCATAAAAAAATACCTGCCATAAAATTTGATGGAATTCCAAGAAAGGTACGAGCACGAAAGCTACCTTTTATTGATTCGTGGTTTCTGAGACAACACGGTTCTTAGAGATCACGGCATTTGGTGTTTGCGAGTTCAACTCTTCCACCTTTTTGACAAAGCTTTTACGTGCAAGATAATGTTTAAGGCATTGTCCATTAACTATATGAGGTTTACCTTTGACATCTCCATGGAGTCGGATAGCTCCTGACCGGTACACCTCTTGTATCACCAATGATCCTTGCTATTTTGAAGCTAATTTCCCTGCAAAAAACTTGAAACGAGAGTTGTACAACAAAACTTGGTCACCTACTTTAAATTCCTTCAGTTTAAGTTTCCTATCGTGTAAAAATTTAACTTTCTCTTTAAACAATTTTGTAGTCTCATAAGCTTCATTTCTTCATTCATATAGTAAGTACAAATCAAGAATTCTTTTCTCTCCTGCAGTTTTAAATTCAAAGTTTAGTTGTTTTATAGCCCTTCTAGATTTATGTTCTAATTCTACAGGAAGATGACAAGCTTTTCCATAAACCATTTTATAAGGAGACATTCCCATAGGATTTTTATAGGCAGTTCTATAAGCCCACAAAGCTTCATTAATTTTAAGTGGACAATTAGATCTAGACTTATTCACTCTCTTCTCCAAAATGAGTTTGATTTCCCTATTACTAAGTTCGACTTATCCACTTGTTTGAAGATGATAAGGAGATGCAACTCTATGATCAACACCATATTTTTCTAATGTTTTCCTAAGAACACCATGTAAGAAATGAGAACCACCATTAGTAATTAAAAATCTAGGTGCACCAAACCTAGGGAATATGATGTCCTTGAGCATCTTAATTGTTGTGGCATGATCTGCACTCTTGGTTGGAATTTCTTCCACCCACTTAGTCACGTAATCCACTACAACCAAAATATGTGTATGTTTTGTCATTGATTCTGGGAAAGGTCCCATGAAGTCGAATCCCAACATGTCAAATGGTTCAAGAGGTAATGAGTAATTCATAGGCATTTCATTTCTCCTACCCATATTTCCTACTCTTTGACATTTATCACAGGATTTAACATATTCAGCATAATCCTTAAATAAAGTAGGCCAATAGAAAACAGATTGTAATACATTTGTAGCTGTGTGATCTCCTACATGATGCCCTCCATAGGGACTATCATGGCAATCTTTTATAATAGCCTACTATTCAAATTTAGGTACACATCGTCTAATAATACCATCAACACTCTTTTATAAAGGAAAGGATCATCCCAAAACTAATGTCTAAGATCATAGAAGAATTCCTTTTTTGTTGATAAGTGAAGTGTGGTGGTAAAATAACCAACAATAAAATTTGCATAGTCAGCCTACCAAGGCGACGCAACTCTAGCACTAGATACATTAATATTTGCAAGTTGTTCATTGGAAAAACTATCATTAATAGGAATCATATCATTAGGAATGTTTTCCATTCTAGATAAATGATCAGCTACTAGATTATCTTCACCCTTCCTATGGATATTATGAGATTGCGGCCCAAAAGTTGGGGTGTCCAAGCAATGCAGTACCCAAGTTGCTTACAATCAGCTGCGTTGCCCAAAGTTGGCGTGCCAAATACTCAGATGGTCTTTTTCGGCACGAATTCAACTTTACATTTCAATCCAAAATATCAGGCTAACGGCCGTCAAGTTGGGCCCCCTGTTAGTTCTCGCTGTTATGTCACTCCTCTCGCTTAGGCGGGTGGCTGTCACGTAGGCTTGTACCATTGGCACAGCGGATAGGACAACACCCCATGCCCAGTGTATTGACGTGACAAAACAGGGCACATGTATCGGTGTTATAATTATTTTTTGTTTACTCAGAAGCTGGAATGGCCACCGCCACGCGTCTCTCCTTGGACTTCCGTCCCCGTCGTTAACCACTACCTTAAAAGCGCATTAACGGTTCCACCGTTCCCCTTCCTCGGAGAAACTACTCTTCTTCTTCCTGTCATCTATCTTCTTCCCGTCTTCTCCTTGCCACCATGGAAGCTCGTCGCACTCTAGAGACAAGCTTCACTACCCATGACAATAAGAAGATAGATGTTGTCTACACCAACAAGGAGGAGACAGTGGTGCGTGTCCCGAGGATGTACGATGGTTGGCTTGAGGAAGACGAGGACAAGTTTGTGGGATTGGACCTCGAGTACACCCCGGAGCACCCATATGAAGGGAGTGAAGTCACCGTCGTTCAACTGGCCATGAGGAAACACGTCCTCGTCTACCACCTCTCCCGGTTGTAGATCTTCTCTCTGTAGCTAATCGCTTTTAGGGTTTTCTGCTCTTGTTCTTTATCCATTTGCTCATCTTGCAACTACTGGATTTTATTTAGGACCAAATAAATTATGAAAAGACAATGTTGAGAGTCTTGATCTTGCATTTACTAAACTTTTCAAAATTATATTCATATGATGATCTTGCATTGACAAAAAATTTGTAGTTACAAATTTTGGTGATGACAAACTACATACTTTTAGGACTGACAGGAATTGTCTGGCGCTGCGCCGGTTCCTTGTAGAAAAGGGAATTGTTTTCTACACCATCGACAATACAACTGATTTTTCGAAACAAGAGGGAATTATAATTCCTGCGCACAACTGGATCGATATTCAGAGTCTTGTCAAGATCCTAGGGAGCTCGAGGAAAGATGGAATGGCATCAACTGTAACTAGAATCCTTGATGAGTCGTACGACAGAATGAAGGCAGATTTCCCTACGGATAGGCACGATTTCTGGGATGAGTGACCGTTGTCTAATATAAACCTAAAGTATGCAGCCATAGATGCTTACGTGACCTACCACCTATACAAGAAGATCCATTTTTTCTACGTTACCTCGTGTTTTGCCCTATTTGCAAGAGGGAAGACGACCTTAGGGGAGCCCTTTGTAGAAAATGCAGAATAGCTGAGTTTGAAGCTGCATATGCAAAGGAAATGGTTGTATCTGAAGCAGCTGACATAGAGGCTGCAGAAGCAGCTGAAAGAGAGCTTGCAGCTGAAGTAGAAGCAGCTGACAGAGAGGCTGCAGCTAAAGCAGCAAACAGAGAGGCAGCATCTTCTAGCGGCAACAATCAAGTCTGTGATGCACCACTATTTGTGTCGCATGACGCTGAATATAGGGAAGGCAAGTCAGATCCCAGGTGGTACGAAGCATTTCATGAGTTGTGGAGTGCCAATAATGTAAGATCCACCTGGAATAATCGCAGTTGGTCGCCTAGGAACGATGGCAAGCGCCTCAAGTGGGCTGATGAGAAGTGAATTAAATTTTACTTCTCAGTGTTATGTATCTATTTTGTGGAACTCATTTATCTTATCAAGATGTCTAGCGCCTGAAGTGAGAGTAGTAAAATAAATTTAACCCTCTTTGTGTTATGTTTATGTATGTGTCTTGTAGCTTGCCAAGATGGTAGCTCGTTAACTAGCAGTTTGAAAGAGTACCCTTTTCCTCTCTCGCTAAACAGATATGTTTCATTTTGCCCAAATTGGTAGCAAATCTAGAGAAGATTCTCCCTTCGATAATTCGTTCCCTTTTGGACCTCTTTTTGCCTCCGATCAGGTAGCAAATCTAGAGCAGCAAATCACACCAGGCAGAATAATTCATTTAGAAAACAAAACTAATGTAGATATAGTTGTGCACGGCTAAATAGGATATAGCGATAGAAAGTAGGTTGCTTAATGAGGTTTGATGCATTCAGCCAGAAATAGGATGCAAGAAAAATATAGAAAATCAAAAGAAGCTGCTTAGCCGCAGCAGCCGCCACAGCAGCAGGCACATTCAAGGCCTTCAAGCGTCTGCGTCTCTGCCTCCTCCCTCTGGCGCTTCCTCCACTTCTTGCTGCCCAATCCCTTGATCTTGCGGGCCTTGGGCCTGATTGGAGGCATGCGACCCTCTTTGATGGCCACCCGGTGGAGGTTTCAGAGGTGAATGCTAAGAGCCCGATGTTCAGCGATGTAGGCGTTGATGTTCATGGTCTTGCGCTCACCGCCTTTTTGGATGCCGGAGCCCGGGGCCTCTGCATGCTTCAGTAAAGAGTTGAAGTCGGTGCCGGTAAGACTCACCCGGTAGAAGGGGCAGCGCGAGTAGCCGCCCCTGAAGAAGGTGTCGTACTGGCCGGCCCGCAACCTCCTCAGCACCTGACGAGTCTTACTGTGCATGGACTCGTCATCGCTGTAGATGTCGCTGCCGGAAACCTATTGGAAGAAAAGGAAAATGGGGGAGTAGATGATGTAAGAAGATCGAGCAATCGAAATGCGAACAAGCGAATCCTAATAAACCAAGATCTAGCATCCAACGATGGGAACGGTAGAAGAACCAGGGGAGGGGAGCAAACCCTAGTTACCTCCGACCATGGGTCGTCGATGCCGGTTGTCGTGGTGGTGTCACGGCAGATGCCATGGATAGGATAAAGGTTGGGCCAATATGCACTAGAGGAATCCAGGGAGGTATAGTATGGTGATTCCACACACAGGTGTCTTGTATTTTCTCAGTTAACTAAGTTTACAGATGCTCCTTGAGAAGTATTGGGGAGAGGAGGAAGAAGAAGCCCTCTTTCTCTCACCACTACCTATCTCCCAATGAACAAACTACACACGCGCCAGCCCGCCAGCCCCAACTACAGAGGCCCTAGTGCCCCTTATAAAGGGGAGGAAAGGTCTCCAGTTAGGGCATACATGGAGGCATATTCCTCTCCCAAAATAGCAAACCGACCGGGTCTCCTTTTGCCATCGTAAGCCATGCAGAGGCTACGTAAGCCTCTGCGGCGCCAGCGTCAGCCGACATAGGTTGCGTCACCTTTGTCGGCCATGCCTCGCTGGTCCCTCCCTCTGTTCGCTTTGCTCACGCTCCAGCGCACAGAGATCACCTTTTGACCAGCGAGATACCTTCCTTCTCTTGCAAGCCTGGTATGATCTGACCCTGTGGGTACCTGCATACAAATTACAAATAGCCCGCCGACATACGACATACATCAGCCAGGACACAGTCAGGTGGACATCCTCCGGTCCGGGTTACTCCATAAGTCGGCCTGCCTTGAGGTGACCCGACCAGCTTTCGCTTTGACCTTGCCATACCTCGGCTAACTTGGCCTCTATACCCCGACGTGACCCTACCCGGGGGTATCCCCCCAACATTAGTCCCCGAAGCTGGTGCAGTCTTAGCAACTTTAGCTGCTAAGGCCACGACAGGTTCAATCTATTTAGCTTTTTGCTCCCCTTTCCGAGTTACCTTATAGCTCGGATTTTGTGGCCTAGTTTTCCCTTGGCACATTCCGAGTTTTCATTCGCTGGCCGGGTCATCCTTCAGTTTTCCGGGCTATCCTTCCTTCTCTCATACACATCCCACGTCATACGTGGAGGGTAATCATCACCTTGCCTTATTTTAAGGGCCTGCGCCTGTTACTGCACTTATTGTCAGGGGTAACAGCTGCAAACGTCGCGTGGCAGCTGCCTCCTCGTTAACTGCATCACCACGTCACATAATGGGATCCCCTGTTTCATGTGGCCCTTCCTGTGGCTTGCCTCTGATTGGCTAATCCGGCAGATACACGGCCACACCGTGTAGCTTCGGTGCACAGCACGATCCCACTACCCATTACAAGGGTGTGGTTAAATAGGGGATGGGGCGCGTCCCTTGGGTGTTTTCCCCTTCTCGCGCCCCTCCGCCTCTCTGCTCCTTCTTCCTTGCGACAGCGCCGCCGCCGCCGCTTCTGCTCCATAGTGCCACCGCCGCAACTTACTTCCTCTTATTTCCTTGAGCGGGCCTCGCTGCCGCCCCTGCGCTGCTTTAACGTCACAAGGCTGCGCCAATCCAAGCCTCTGTCCCCCACTTCTGATTGGGCCGCTGATGACAGCGACCTGGAGATGACTGAGGAGGAGCTCGCCATCGTCGAGGAAGAAGAGCTGAAGGAGGAGGGCGAGACTCTGGAGACTGGTGCCTGGGCCGGTTCTTGGTTGTGCCAAGACGATCTCGACTGGCTCTACCGCACCCACCGCATCCCCGAAGGCATAATTTCCCGCTTTTCCTCCGAGGAGATCGCTCCCTCACCCAATCCGGGTGAGTTCGTCGTCTTCCTCTCTCACTTCCAGCGCGGCTTCGGCCTGATAGTGAGCGACTTCTTCCATGATTTTATCAATATCTACGAACTCCAACCTCATCATCTTCCGTCGAATGCCATTACATCCCTCTCTTCCTTCGCATCCGCCGTAGAAGGATACCTCGGCTTGTGTCCCACCAAAGAGCTTTGGATCTAGTTCTTCAGTCTGCGGAGGAACGTAGTTCTGGATAAGGAGCGTGCCCCGGAGGACAAGCACCTGACCCAATGTGGTGCCGCCTCCAGCTCTCCCCGGAAACTATTTGTCTTCCCCCGGGTCATGGGGCTTGAATCCTGCAAGGGTTGGGCCCGGACCTTCTTCTGTGTGAGGAATGGCATGGATGAGGATCTGATTCGGTTGCGCCCCTTCGCGATGGGTCCTCCTAATCCGGCTCTATGGGACCGGGTTTCCAAGAGAACAACTGCCTTGGCGAATCAGGTTAATAAGCGGTTCCAGGAGCTGAAGGATCTGGGGCTGCGCAACAAGGATGTGATGATCACATTCGTCCGCAACCAGATTTCCCCCGTACAGAAGCACACACACAAACTTTGCCATATGAGCTAGCGACTCGATCCCAACCGGACCTCCTCCTTCGAGTTGAACAACACTGGGATCTTCCTACGGGTCCAGGCCCTCTTCACGACCGACAAGGACTTTAGCGCTGATTGGGAGTGGGCGTTGGAGCATTACTTCCGGGATAAGCCTCCTCCTGTGGTAAATCTCATTACCCAATCCTTCTCTGAGTTATATCCTATGTCGGAGCATGTTGTTTATTTGATCCATTTGCATTTTCCTTTTAGTTGTTTCTTCAGCAGACCCTTGAAGATGGCACCAAGCCTTCCCTCAAATGGGGGAAGGATCGACTTGATTTAGACGAGGAGGATCCGGATCAGGAAATGTTCTTGCCTGGCCCGGATGCATCCAAGCGACCCTCTGGTAACTTCTTTTCCTTAAGGAATTGGCCTGACGATGAAGATGATTCCGACATTGAGCTGGTGGAGGTATTTGACCCGGTGCCCATTACTTATGTGTTTCCGGCTTCAGCTAACCGGTCGGGCAGATCCATGAAGATCCTCCTCTTGCTTCGAGTGAGCCGGCCCCAGCCGTGTCTAAGAAACGGGCTGCCACTTCAGCTGCTTCTTTCGGGCCTCCCAAAACAACCAAAAGGCGGAAGAAGTCCGCTGACAAGGTCGCCACCAAGCCTCCGACTAAGTCCATAGTTCGGATAGCTCGGAATCCCAAGGAGCCTTTGACTTCTGACGAGTAAGTCACTTTTCTCTTTTGTCCAATTCTCTGCTTCATGCTTCTCTGTCTATATGCCTTTATTTTTGTTATAACCTGTTATTCGTTGTCTGATTCGACAGGGCTGCGATGGAGGTTCCCTAGAGCGGCTCCAGCATCGCTTCATCTTTCTGGCGCACCCCATCTCCCCCTCGTGGTGACAACACATGCCCACTGAGCCCAATCCAGGAGGGTTCGGTGGCTGCTCCGGGCCCTAGCCCATCTCGTCCAGAGGAGGGCAATCTCGGAGTAGGGGGAAGTGGCACGGCCGAGGTAGCGGACGCTCCCAGCTCTTCATCGGCTCAGCCGCAACCCGTCACCTCCAAGGTACCAGCAGCGACAGCAGCACCACCGTCAACCCCAGCAACAGTACAAGCATTAGCACCAATACCACCAGCAGCACCAGCAGCATCAGTAGCACCAGCAGCAACACAAGCACCAACTCTATCTGTCTCGTCCGAATCTTCCAAGACCCGACGAGAAGACACCGCTAGCAGCAAGGCTACACCCAAGTACAAATCTGCAGCTCAAGCCTCGGCCTCTCAACAGCAACCCAAGGCGAAGAAAGGTTCTGGTGCAACCAGAGCATCATCTATCGAGGCTAGACAACGCACTCTTGTGTCCATGCTGCCGAAAAGGGATGCGTCCTTCGGGTTAGCTGGCAGCAAACAACTTGCATTGCACACCAGCCCTGCTGCCGCCCTAGTTGCAAGGAGAGAGGCCCACGCAAAAGGCTTGGTCGCGCCCCACATCCTTAGTGGAGAGAGCTATCCTCCCGGCTTTGATCGAATATGTCAACAATTGGAACAAAGCGGAGTTTGTCGATCCAAACGACAATCTCTCGGAGAAGTTTGGGCCTGCCGAATTCAACGCAAAAATGAATACGGCAGCCAAGGCTATCAACGTTGCCGGACAGATGATGGAGGTACGCTACTTTGTCTTTTACCTAATACGCACAAGTGCTTAGAGACATATCCATTAGTCCCCGAGCCTCTGGGGGAGTAATTTGTTACTCGGCCGGATGCTCCTTAGAGAACTAGCGTAGCTCCTTAGTAGCTTCCAATATGCACACACCTAGAGCCGGGTTAAGTTCCACTTGGCCTGGATTTTGTACACTTCGAATATGCACACACCTAGAGCCGGGTTAAGTTCCACTTGGCCCGGATTTTGTACACTTCGAATATGCACACACCTAGAGCCGGGTTAAGATCCACTTGGCCCGGATTTTGTACACTTCAAATATGCACACACCTAGAGCCGAGTTAAGTTCCTCTTGGCCCGGATTTTGTACACTTCGAATATGCATACACCTAGAGCCGGGTTAAGTTCCTCTTGGCTCGGATTTTGTACACTTAGAATATGCATAAAACTGAGCCAACTTTGCTCTTTTCAGATCACTACCAATCGTCGGACCGCTGAGTTTCAGTGCCTCTTGGACTCACACAAGGTGCTACGCTTGAAACATGTTGCTCTTCTTGCTGAATGCGAGAAAAAGGGTAAGTTTTCTCTTCGACTTCTCCCCCCATCTTTCTTTGTCTTTTTTCGCCGAACTAATCTTTCATTCGGATTGCACAGCCGGAGTGGAGGCCAAAAACACCATTACAAGGAAAAACTTAGATGAGATAAAAGGTAATTCACTTTGGCTACTCAATTTCCGTGCTCTCTCTCCTTTCTCCTGAGCTCGGCAGATATTCATACCTTGGCTCTGCCGGGTCAACAAACCGTTGCAGCATCCCTTGAAGATAGTGTGCCTGTGCCTGATATGGTGCTGCATTTTCTCGAACAAGAAGGGCAACATCAGGCCGAGCTCAAGAAGAAGGATGACGAATTTGCCAAACTCCAAGCCAAGGATGATGAACTTGCCAAGCTCAAGGCTGAGATGAAAAGACTCAAAGAGCTCCACAAGACTGAGATGGACAAGGCTGGCCAAGACTTCACCGAGGAGCGAGAACGTCACAGCCTTCAACTTACAAAAGATCAAGAGTTCTTGAAGGAGGCCGACGTCAAGCTTGACTCGGCAAATGTTGAACTTGAGAAGATCCGGAAGAGGCATGTTGATTGCACCACAGAGCTGACTCGGATCCATAGTCATATCTCCCCTAAATCCTTTTCCTTCAGCCGACATGTATTTCTCTGGGTTAAACTCTTTTACTTATTTCACTTGTTTTGTTTTCAGGCAAATTCCTAGAGGGCGATGCCATTGCGGCTACTACCGTTGCCAAGTTCCGCCGGCAGAAGGGTACCCCAACTGATCCTGGCGCTGAACCCATTCCTTATGACATGGAAGATCTGCTAGTTACCCTATCCACCCGGATTGAAATTGTGAAGAACTACGGTTCGGGTCTCCTGGATTCAGCCATCCAGATCTTCCGTGCCCTTTGGCCTGGTGAGGATCCTCCGGAGGGGCCACTGCTCTGATCAACAAGTTATGGATTGCGAGACCCAGCTCGACCTCTGGAGGGAATTTGCCGCTCGTGCTGGAGCTGATATTGTCCTCCATTTCATGCTTACTTGGTATGAAAAATTGGACTTGAAGCTCCCCGAGCGCTTGCATACCGGGTCCAAGTGGTCGAATGATCCGGATTGGGTTGCTCGGTGCAAGGCTTGTGCCCACAACCTCATTCAGTTTGCCCCTGTCCATCAATGGAACGAAGGACCAAGCTTCCTCGGCACCGTTGACGACGAATATGTTGAAGATGATTTGGGTGACGAGGAAGAGGGCGAAGCCTCGGATCTCGAAGATAACAAAGATGATGACGAGACTAAAGCCGGAGTTCCACCCGCTGGCGCCGAGTTATCTCCTCTTGCTGCTGCTCCTTGAGCACCAAAAAACACTTTGAAATTTATCAGATCCCCGGTATGCCGGGTGCAGATGTATTAAGCATACTGATTATGTTTTGCTACTAAGTTGTTCACACTGGATTAATTTGGGCGTAGTCCCTGAATTTCATTTTCTTGTTTCTTCAATTTCATGGCTCGGCTCGCATCTACCTTGATTCGGTTTTGTGACTTACGAGTCCGAGTTTCAAAAATTGACTTAACAATACTTGGAAACTTTAGGATTAGCTCAAAATAAACCATCACAATAACGATTAAGTAAACATAGAGTTAGTCCGAACAAAGAATGTCGGCTCGATTATGTTCTTTTCCTCAGTCGTTTTTGGTGTGCTTCGCAATTCCAAACATGTTCTCTTGCTTCCCATGAAGCCAATTCTTGTTGGACAGCAGCAAGTCGAAGAGTTGAGTTTTTGGTGCTCACACACTACTAATCCGGCTTAGGCAGAAGCAACTTAAGCCAGCCGACATAAAAATAAATAACAAACATGGAAAACAACAAATATTACTAAGGCAGTCCCCGAGTTACTGCTCGAGGTGCGAAGGTTTCATTGATAAACTCATTGCCGGCATACATACCAACATATGAGAAACTCGGATACACACACTTCTTTGTTAAGTGTAGAATTGACGAAGTAGGGCTACATTCCATGGACGCTTAGATTCCTCGCCAGACCTATCCGCCTTGTTCTTCTCCTGTGGTTGCGCATCAATGAGATAATAAGAGTCATTGTGCAATGCTTTGCTCACAATGAATGTCCCTTCCCACGGGAGGGATAACTTATGCATGCCAGCAGTACGTTGTACCAGCCGGAGTACCAGATCACCTTCCCGGAAGACTCGGGGGTTTACTTTCCGGCTATGATAGCGTCGAAGATTTTTCTAATATATGGCGGATCTGGACAATGCCAATTCTCTCGCTTCTTCTAGCAGATCAACATCATTTTGCCGGGCTTCTCGCACTTCGGCTTCTGTGTATTGGGTGACCCTAGGAGAATCATGCTCTATGTCGGCTGGTAATACAGCTTCTGCCCCATATACTAGAAAAAATGGCATATAGCCTATTGATCGATTCGGAGTTGTTCCTAGACTCCACAGTACCGCTGGTAGTTCTTCTATCCAGCACCCTGCTGATATTTGCAGCGGCTCAATGAGCCGGGGTTTTATCCCGGATAAAACTAATCCGTTGGATCTTTCCACTTGTCTGTTCGATGCGGGGTGGGCTACTGAAGCAACATCCAGCCGGATCTTTTTATCCCGGCAGAATCGCGCAAATGCTCCTTCAGCGAAATTGGTGTCGTTATCTGTTATGATACTGTAAGGATATCCATATCTCAGAATGATATCTTTGAGGAATGTCACGGCTGTAGCTCCATCACATTTTCTTATCGGCTTTACTTCTATCCACTTTGTAAACTTATCAACCATAACCAAGATATGGGTCATATTTCCTCTCGACGGCTTAAATGGACCAACCATATCCAAACACCATACAACAAATGGCCAGGTAATTGGTATGGTCTTGAGCTCCGACATTGGCATGTGTGTCTTGGTAGCATACCTCTGACAACCATTGCATTTTCTTACTAGATCCATTGCTTGCTCCAAGGCACTTGGCCAGTAAAATCCATGCCGGAAAGCTTTTGCTACTAAGGCTCTAGATGAGGCGTGATGCCCACATTCCCCTTGATGTATTTCTCGGAGGATGTCAAGCCCTCTTTCCGGGTCAACACATCATTGCAGGACATTCGTGACACTCCTTTTGTATAGCTCGGCATTGATAATCGTGTATGCCCTTTGCGCGCCTCTGAATTTGCCTTGAAAGCACTTCTTCATTGGGAAAGGATCCATCCTTCAGGAACTGGAATATGGGCAGTGCCCAAGCTGGTATAGCTCGCACCGGAAACACATACTCGTCAATTTCCATTTGATCCACCGACATAACCTCCGCCGGGACAAGATGCGCAGTCCCCAGGTCCTGCGAAATAGTCCCTGGGTTTCCTGAACCACTTCCCACATCAATGTCCATGGGCACAGCTTCCGACTCTGGATTTGCCGGGATATAGATTGACTCGGATTCTGGGGATGGCCTGATAGATGGCTTTCTGAGGTGCTCTAGTGCTACACCCGGTGGGATCGCTTGTCGGGTTGATCCGAGTTTTGACAGTACGTCGGCAGCCTCGTTTTCCAGCCGGGGTACATGGTGAAATTCGCATCCCTCGAAGTATCCTGATATCTTCTGCACATGAAATCTGTACAATGCCATGTTTGCATCCAGAGCATCCCATTGCCCTGAAACTTGCTGAACTACCAAATCCGACTCACCAAAACACTGGATCTGACGTATTCCAATTTCTTTTGCCACTTTGATCCCGTACACAAGTGCTTCATACTCTACAACATTGTTTGATGCTGTGAAATGGATCTGCAGCACGTACTTCAGCTGGTCTTTCTTGGGTGAGGTAAGCACAACTCCGGCGCCTAACCCGGTTTTTGTCTTTGATCCATCAAAATGCATTCTCCAGTAATTCAGATCTGGCAACGGTGGCTCATATTGCATTTCGGCCCAATCCACGAAAAAGTTGGCCACAGCCTGAGACTTGATCGCATCTCTCCTATCGTATTGTGGAGCATAAGGGGCTAGCTCGATTGCCCATTTTACGATTCGAACACTTGCATCCTTGTTGCTCATTATTTCAGATATGGGGGCTTCACATATCACTTTTACGGGGTGCTCTTCAAAATAATGCTTTAGCTTCATAGCCGCCATATACACACCATATGACATCTTCTGATAGTGAGGATAGTTTTGCTTTGATGCTGATAATACCTCGCTCAGGTAATAGACTGGCCTTTGCACTGACTTACCCTCTTCGTCGCGCTCTACCACTACTACTCCGCTTACAACTCGGTTGGTTGCGGCTATGTAGAGCAACATTGGCTCTTTTGACAGTGGAGAGGCTAACACTGGTGTACTGGCTAACATTTTCTTTAACTAGATGAAGGCTTCATTGGCCTGCAGCGTCCATACGAACTTGTCCGACTTTTTCATTAGTTGATAGAGAGGCAATGCCTTTTCTCCCAACCGACATACAAACCGACTTAAGGATGCCAGACAACCAGTAAATTTCTGGACATCGTTAAGACACTTCGGCAATTCCATTCGCTCTATGGCTCGGATTTTATTTGGGTTAGCTTCGATACCTTGGCTAGAGACAAGAAATCAGAGTAACTTCCCAGTCGGGACACCGAAGGTACATTTCTCCGGGTTAAGCTTCATTCGGAACCTCCTTAGGTTCGCGAATGTTTGCCTGATATTATCAAGGAGCGTTTTGCTTTCCTTGGTTTTTATAACTACATCATCACATACACTTGCACATTTCGGCCAATTTGGTCGTGTAAACATTTTTGCATACATCTTTGGTACGTTTCCCCTGCATTATGTAAACCGAAAGGCATGGTGCGATAGCAATAAGCCCCATAGGGGTAATAAACGCAGTCTTTATTTGATCATTTGGGTTTAGAGGTATCTGGTGGAAAACAGAATATGCGTCTATGAATGACAACAGTTCACACCCAGCAGTAGAATCTATGACCTGATCTATCCTTGGCAGTGGGAATGGATCTTTTGGGCATGCCTTATTAAGGTTCGTGTAATCGATGCACATACGCCAAACCACTGCCACATTTGGATCATCTTGCTTATTTTCCACCAGCACCGGATTAGATAGCCAATCCAGGTAAAGCACTTCCATGATGAACCCGGCTGCGAGGAGACGAGCTCTGTCATCTCCAATGACTTTCCTCCTGTTTGGCGAAGCGGCGGAGAGGTTGCTTCACCGGCTTTGCTCTGGGTCTCACATTCAAAGAGTGCTCGGCCAACTCCCTCGGGACACCTTGCAAGTCCTGTGTGGATCAAGCAAAGATATCCCGATTCTCGCGGAGGAAGTTGATGAGCTCGCTTTCCTATTTGTCAGTTAGCCCAGCACCAATTGTTACGGTGTGCTCAGGGAACATATCATCAACATGTAGTTTCTTTGTATCCTTTGTTGCTTGAAATGAGACACTTCCATGCGGGTTACTCAGCACTGGCATATACTGCTGCGCGGACTGAGCCAATGCCACTACTTCCTAGATCTTTCTCTTTTCTTGTGCAATCACGAGTGACTCGGCCAGGTTAGACCCGGCTGATGCACACTCAATGGAACGTCGGAAATCCCCACCTATGGTAATTACTCCATTTGGCCCAGGCAACTTCATCTTTAGGTAACTGATGTGAGTACTTGTCATAAATTTGTTCAGGGCTGGCCTGCCGAGCATGAGTTGGCATATCCCTTTGTATATGCCAGGGTGGTTGGCATATCCCTTTGTAACCTTTGCCACAGCATGCTCGCATATCTACACCCTTGTGCAAACCAAGCTATGGCATGTGACTCAATCACGCCCTCGCATGAGTTTCGCACATTGCACCAGCGAGTTAGGAATTCTTGGTCTGTCTCGTTTGGTCTCTGCTTGCACATTGCTAGGGTCTGTGGCCTGTTCGGCCTCTGATATGTGCTCGAGAAGGTACTGACGAACATTTCCTCAAAATCGATCCAGCAGTTGATACTACTGGGTGGTAAATTGTTTAACCATACCCTCGCTGGCCCCTCCAGCATCTGAGGTACGTATCTCACTGCCCATCTCAAATTTCCTGTCGCAATTTTCACTGCCGTTGCGTAGTTGATTAACCAATCCTCCGGCTTGGTGCTGCCGTCATATGTTTTCGTGCCTCTGGGTAACTGGAAGTTAGGTACCAGAGGCTCTTTCATGATCCGGGGCCCAAAGCACGCTGGACCCGGAGGACCTTGCCCCTCAATTAGCTCCGACCTAAAGAGCCTATCCAGCTTTAACCTTGCGTCATCAGGAAGCAAGTTCCTGCTTCCCAACCTTGACCCTATCACATGATGATCTGGCCTATGGTATCCTGCATTCACCATTCTGAATCACCGTCGTTGTATCTGTCTTGCTCTTGTTGAGCACAATTTTGCCGCATACCCTGACCGGCATTCTGCTCTTGCCGAGGTACGCTCCGCTGCTGCTCTTGCCGAGGTAGGTTTTGCCCTACACCCGCCGAGTTACGCTATCCGGCATTGTCGTTTCCAGCATTTCTCTGACCGACATTGTCTTGGTCATGGTTACCTCGGCCAGCTTCACCTCAGCTGACACTTTCTCGATCCTCATTTCCTTGCACTGCCTTTCCTTTCCCTGCGCTTGCTGGGCCATATGGGACTATCTGTTTGTTTCTCCTTGCCGAGGTTACCACTTCATCTCTTCTAGGGCCATCATGAGGGGATGATGCAGCTCTAGCAGATTTCTCCGGGTTACCCACTGCCGAATAAACTACCTTGGAAACCCCTACTCTCGCCGGGTTGGCCCTGAGTAACTCCTCATTCTGTCTGTTACCGATTCGAACTAACTCATTGACCCTCTCTTGCTGTCTTTGCCGGGCTTCCCCCGTCAAACCTTCTAACTCGGATGCAGGTGCATCCGCTGCTCTGAGGTTCTTCGCCGGGGTGCTATACTTCGGCAGCCCCATGGACAAAAAGTTTTCTGACTCCTCAACTCTGGTCTCACCCTCTTTGTTCATTTGACTTATGAGGTTTCTCCCTTTTACTTTTACATCATCTACCTTATTATCTCTTGCGTACTCGCGCAGCGTCATGTTCAACGACTGCTAAGCCGCGGCTATCTTTTTCGCACCGTCTAGTATTTTCTACCTAGTTTACTCTAACTCGGCTTGTGCTTGAGCCGGATCTACCACAGGTGCTATGGGGCTTGCCAAGCTATCTATTGCCTGCTGTAGCACATTCTTTGTCCTTTCTAGCGAAGGACCTCTACTTTCCTTGGGGGCCTTGGGTGTTACCTCCGGATCTGGTGCCGGGTCCTTACTCGCGCCAACGTTAGGCGTTGTCATCATCACCTCAGCACGGTCAGGGGAGCGAGTGATACACACACCATGAGCCGCGCTAAGGGGTGGCTCGCCTCCCTTGATGACATGCCGCGGGTGAACGCAAGACACATCGATGCCGACGTAGATCTTGTGGGCACCAAGCTTGATGAATAGGCCATTGCACGATGGAGGTCGCTTGCCGAAGCTACCAGCATTGTCGCTGACGTAGTCCATCGCTCCAAAACACTGAACGAGCCCAGAGACGATGCGCTCGCCGTTGCCGATGATGCTTCCTGTCCGGATCTTCACTCCTGCTAGCGCCGCTAGCCCCATGGTGGGCGCCAACTGTCGTGGTGGTGTCACGGAAGATGCCATGGATAGGCTAAAGGTGGGGCCAATATGCACAAGAGGAATCTAGGGAGGGATATTATGGTGATTCCACACACAGGTGTCTTGTATTTTCTCAGTTAACCAAGTTTACAGATGCTCCTTGAGCTGTATTGGGGAGAAGAGGAAGAAGAAGCCCTCTTACTCTCACCACTACCTATCTCCCAATGAACAAACTACACACGCGCTAGCCCGCCAGCCCCAACTATAGAGGCCCTAGCGCACCTTATAAAGGGGAGGCTAGGTCTCCAGTTAGGGCATACGTGGAGGCATATTCCTGGGAATATGCCTCTCCAAAAATAGCAAACCGACCGGGTCTCCTTTTGCCATCGTAAGCCATGCAAAGGCTACATAAGCCTATGCGGCGCCAGCAGCCATGCCTCGCTGGTCCCTCCCTCTGTTCGCTTCGCTCACGCTCCAGCGCACAGAGATCACCTTTTGATCAGCGAGATACCTTCCTTCTCTTGCAAGCCTGGTATGATCCGGCCCCATGGGTACCTACATACAAATTACAAATAGCCCGCCGGCATATGACATACGTCGGCCGAGACACAGTCAGGTGGACATCCTCCGGTCCGGGTTACTCCGTAAGTCGGCCTGCCTTGAGGTGACCCGGCCAGCTTTTGCTTTGACCTTCCCATACCTCGACTAACTCGGCCTTCTATACCCCGGCGTGACCCTACCCGGGGGTATCCCCCCAACACCGGTGTCGTAGGGTTCAGCGGAGTGATGTCCTTATCTGGAGCGTAGGTGCCCCATAAGTGCTTGATCTGCTTGTGACCGGCGGGGGGCTCCTCTTCGGCGGCTCCGTCGGTAGTGGGGACGGGGGCCTGGAAGGGAACGGCGGATGCCATTGATGCCTCGACTGGGACCTAGACAGGGACGATGGCTGCTTTCAATGCGTCGAGGGGGACCGGCGAGGAGACAGGGGCCTCCTCACCGACGGCCTCGGAGGCGACGATCGCCACCTTATCCTCCTCCACCGACGGAGGCGACGAGGAGGGGCTCTATAGTTAAGGTGGATGGAAGCAAGGCACATTTTGTTGCACCACCGTGCAACGCGCTGCGCAGTCTACTGCACCGTGCACCGCGACATGCACACGGTACGTCACGTTTTTTTCCCGGGCCATGCATGGCAGTTCTGTATTGAGCTGCATGCAAAGGGAGCATACACAATTTCTATGTACGAAGTTTGACACGACCCTAAAATTGGCGATAGTTAAAAGTGGAAATGTAGAGGGGAAGGTAGGTGGCTGTACGGCGAGATTTGTCGAGTTGTGCTAGATCGGGTAGAGGGATGTGTTGATAAAGGCAGAGACGTTAGGGTCTCGTCGAGCTCAGCTCTTCGGCCTCCGTCTAGCGCGTGCAAGTTTCTTAGGGTCAGGCCCAGTTGGAAGTGAGATTAGGAGCCGCTGCGTAAAAAATGCGATATGTCTTATTAAAATCAAGTGCCAATAAATTGCAGCTGTCCATCGACGACCGTTGCACTCGATGACGCATGCATTGTGGTGTAGTAGTAGAAGTAGTAGGCTTTTTAGACTTGATTAAACATGACATGACCGCTCGACGACATTTTCCAAGGACGACATCGTGTTCCTTCATGTAGAAGTCTCGCTGAGGGAGACATCCGTGCTGTCTCACGCTGTACTATGAGGGGGCACGACGTGTGAAACGATCATCATTGGATCACAGAGAATCAACGGTTGGTGCACACGATCCGCGTGACAACTGTGACAACCAATCAGGGAGTAGCAGATAGGGTGAGCACAGGTTTGGGCTTCTACCGAAGATAGAGAGAGGGGCAACACTAAGTAGTATCAAAAAACCAAGGGCAAAACTAAGTAGTATAAAATGGAAAATTTGTGTCTTGTACAATGAAATACATCGTGGCATACATCAAATTATGCCAAGATAGATCCACTAGAGTTCATTGGATGTGTGTTCTTCTAATAAACCACATGGACCCACTAGAGTTCATTGCATGTGTGTTATTGTCATAAACCACATGGATACACCAGTGTCATCGCATGTCTGTTCTTTTCATAAACGACATGTTGAAACCACATAAGGATCCACCGGTGTCATTGGATGTGTGATATTTTCATGAACCACACCCAGTGTCATTAGATGTGTGTTCTTCTCACAAACCACACATGGATCCACCAGTGTCATTGCATGTCTGTTCTTTTCATGAACCACACATGGATCCACCTAGTTTGATTGCATGTGTGTTCTTCTAAACAAACCACATAAGGATCCACCAGTGTCATTGCATGTCTGTTCTTTTCATGAACCACACCCAGTGTCATTGCATGTATGTTCTTCTCACAAACCACACATGGATCCACCAGTGTCATTGGATGTGTGTTCTTTTCATGAACCACACACAGTGTCATTGGATGTCTGTTCTTCTCACAAACCACATAAGGATCCACTAGTGTCATGGATGTGTGCCCTTTTCAAGAACCACACCTAGTGTCATTGGATGTGTGTTCTTCTCACAAACCACACATGGATCCACCAGTGTCATTGCATGTCTATTCTTTCATGAACCACACATGGATCCACCTACTGTGATTGCATGTCAGTTCTTCTCCCAAACCACATAAGGATCCACTAGTGTCATTGCATGTCTATTATTTTCATGAACAACACCCAGTATCATTGCATGTTTGTTCCTCTAAACAAACCACACATGGATCCACCATTGTCATTGTATGTGGTCATTGCATGTGTGTTCTTCTAAACAAACCACACATGGATCCACCAGTGGTCATTGCATGTATGTTCTTGTCATGAACCACATCTAGAGTCAACGCATGTGTGTTCTTCTCACAAACCACATAAGGATACACTAGTGTAATTGCATGTCTGTTCTTCTCATGAACCACATCTAGAGTCATTACATGTCTATTCTTCTCACAAACCTCATAAGGATCCAACATTGTTATTGGATGTGTGTTCTTTTCATGAACCACACACAGTGTCATTGGATGTCTGTTCTTCTCATAAACCACATAAGGATCCACCGGAGTCAATGGATGTGTGTTCTTCTCACAAACCACATAAGGATCCACCGGTGTCATTGGATGTGTGTTCTTTTCATGAACCACACACAGTGTCATTGGATGTATGTTCTTTTCATAAACCACATAAGGATCCACCAGTGTCATTGGATGTGCATTCTTTTCATGAACCACACCCAGTGTCATTGCATGTGTGTTCTTCTAACAAACCACACATGGATCCACCAGTGTCATTGCATGTCTGTTCTTTTCAGAAACCACATCTTGATTCATCGCATGTGTGTTCTTCTCACAAACCACATAAGGATCCACCAGTGGCATTGCATGTTTGTTCTTCTCATGAACCACAGCTAGAGTCATTGCATGTCTATTCTTCTCACAAACCACATAAGATCCACCAGTGTCATTGGATGTGTGTTCTTTTCCTGAACCACACCCAATGTGATTGGATGTTTGTTCTTCTCACAAACCACACATGGATCCACCAGTGTCATTGCATGTCTATTCTTTTCATGAACCACCATGGATCCACCCAGTTGTGATTGCATGTGTGTTCTTCTAAACAAACCACATAAGGATCCACCAGTGTCATTGCATGTCTGTTCTTTTCATAAACCACACCAAGTATCATTGTATGTCTGTTCTTCTCTAAAACCACACATGGATCCACCAGTGTCATTGGATGTGTGTTCTTTTCATGAACTACACATAGTGTCATTGGAAGTCTATTCTTCTCATAAACCACATAAGGATCCACCAGTGTCATTGGGACGTGTGCTCTTTTCATGAACCACACCTAGTGTGATTGGATGTGTATTCTTCTCACAAACCACACATGGATCCACCAGTGTCATTGCATGTCTGTTCTTTTCATGAATCACACATGGATCCACCTAGTGTGATTGCATGTCCAGTTCTTCTCACAAACCACATAAGGATCCACCAGGGTCATTGCATGTCTATTCTTTTCATGAACCACACCCAGTATCATTGCATATTCCTCTAAACAAACCACACATGGATCCACCAGTGTCATTGCATGTGTGGTCTTGTAAACAAACCAACACATGGATCCACTAGTGGTCATTACATGTCCGTTCTTGTCATGAACCACATCTAGAGTCATCGCATGTGTGTTCTTCACACAAACCACATAAGGATACACTAGTGTAATTGCATGTCTGTTCTTCTCATGAACCACATCTAGAGTCATTGCATGTCTATTCTTCTCACAAAACCACATAAGGATCCAACAGTGTCATTGGATGTGGGTTCTTTTCATGAACTACACACAGTGTCATTCGATGTCTGTTCTTTTCATAAACCACATAAGGATCCACCAGAGTCATTGGATGTGTGTTCTTCTCACAAACCACATAAGGATCCAACAGTGTCATTGGTTGTGTGTTCTTTTCATGAACCCACACACAGTGTCATTGGATGTCTGTTCTTTTCATAAACCACATAAGGATCCACCGGAGTCATTGGATGTGTATTCTTCTCACAAACCACATAAGGATCCACCGGTGTCATTGGATGTGTGTTCTTTTCATGAACCACACATAGTGTCATTGGATGTCTGTTCTTTTCATAAACCACATAAGGATCCACCAGTGTCATTGGATGTGTATTCTTTCATGAACCATACCCAGTGTCATTGCATGTGTGTTCTTCTAACAAACCACACATGGATCCACCAGTGTCATTGCATGTCTATTCTTTTTAGAAACCACATCTTGATTCATCGCATGTGTGTTCTTCTCACAAACCACATAAGGATCCACCAATGTCATTGCATGTTTGTTCTTCTCATGAACCATAGCTAGAGTCATTGCATGTCTATTCTTCTCACAAACCACATATGGATCCACTAGTGTCATTGGATGTGTGTTCGTTTCCTGAACAATAC